>OZ023144.1:3282210-3825609 GCA_963675895.2 Styela plicata | reverse complement strand
TTTTATTGTTTAATTGTTTTTAAAGTAAGACTAGGTTAACGTGTTTTGTGGTGAATTCGCTTTACCTCATCTGATATAAGAAAAAAACTACGTCGCCATCACTACTCCCGAGTTAGGACTTGCATGCATCGACTCCCTTAGATGGTCTGCTCTGCCGTTATTCTTGCGAAGGGATAGTGTAGATTTGATAATAGAAGAAATTTTACCCGAAATACCAATGCTTTTTTTCTGCATTGTTACCAAACTCTATGGAAAGCGATATTATTTAGGGTACTTCAGAAACTGCAGTATCAGCTATAGGTACAGGAGAGCTATGGTAGATATAGCCAATATAGCTGAGCATTGCCACCGATATCGTCGAGCGTTTTTAGGGAACGGTCCGTGGTACCACGTCTTTTCCCCTCGCCGATCAAAAAATCTAAAAATGCCTTCTTAAAAACCTTTAAACGCATATAATTAGCGAATTTTAAGCCTTGAAAACCCGTTTTCTAAAATATTTTGCCAGCTGAGACAAATATAACGTCATATTTTACTTTGCGAAATTTTAACCCCTGCTTTCAGGGTTCAAAATACGCAATTGCATGTACTTAACAAATGTAGGCTATGTCGCTGCAAATATAAACGGGTTCAAATATTAGTGACTGTAATAACTGAACTATAGCTGTCAGCGTCCATTCAACATTGAAAGCCATCATTAGTCGGAGATTTAAATTTAGAAACATTATTAACGAAAGAATATTATATACGAAACACAAAACACGGTTAAATGCGCATCCTCATCAATGATGCAACAGAGGCAGTGTAAGTTAGCAATGTACGCGACAGCATAAACAAGAGGTGTCTTTGTTTGCCTATTGTCAGCTGTTGTTGCTGTTCACCAAAGTCCAGATGAAGCAATATAAACACAGGTCATTCGGCGTCCGTTCTAGTAGCACTCAACATGTGCCTGTCGATAATGTTAATCTTTATTTACCTTTTCTTCAGAGTCTAATTCGAAGTATATATATATACATGTACATATGTATGCAAGCGTATATTGCGACCTTCATTGAAATTGTAAGTTTTTTTTTTATCATTTTTATACTATTTGACTCTAGCATCAAAGCATCAGGAGATCTTGTTCAAAAGCTTTGTATAGATAAAAACTCTTCGTTAAGTATTTTCAATCTAAGTTTGCAAGTTTTCCTGTTCCAGGTTTGGTGTCTCAAATCATAGTCAGTGAGTATATGAAGAACTTATGCCGCTACTTTTTGCACTTAAGTCTTCATTCTACAGATAATGGCTCTCTTGAAATTGGCTTCTCGAACTGAGAATTCCAGTCTATGACGTCATATTCAGTCCACTTGGTATGTGGACGTGCGAGGAGTCAAACGTAGCATTCGGATTTGAGCAATTTTTGAAAAACTGCATTACATCAGGATTTAAAGGTCTTTGTTAAGGTCTCATCACCCGCTTCTCGAAATATAGCAGCTTCGTTAGTTACTCTGAAAAGCGAAGATAGCAAAAATGATATAAACGATGATCCGGTCCAAAACCCGTCAACTTTTTGTCGTCATCTCTAATGCGAAGCTCATGGTAGGCAGTTTTTAAATCGATAACACTAAAACATTTTTTTTTAATTTCGAGGAATGAATTAGGGTCTTCCTCGTTGTACCGGCAGAACTTTTTGCGATTGGTGGACGGTCGGAAGTTAAATACCGAGACAAGTGTCACAGGAGACTTAACGGAATTTGCGTTAATGCCATTTGTATCATGCTCCACAGAGGCCTCCTCACGCTTAACCAATTGGACCCCCGGAATTCACTCCCGTCATTTCGGTGATTCTGATCTGTTTTGTGCATTTTGTCGCAAGCAGTTGACGTGTTGGTACAGTAATTTTGCCCATGTATATTTACGTCCTCTATTAGCTTCAAATTCCCCATATCCGAATCTCGACTGCGTTAGGTGAGGTTAGTCCCGTTTTCCAATCACGATGTATTGAATTATCTCCAGCACTAGAATCTCTTGGAGAGTGTTAGAGTGTGCCAGTAGAGCCTTGTCCCTGCATAACCAATCACACATTACTTTTCCTCATCAAAATATTTGCCTTCGTGGAAGTTACAGTCGTGTACATTGTCGGAGACAAAAACATTCGCGTTACAATGAGATTCTTATACTCTCTAGTAATGCTCTATTTTATGGCATTCGTTACAATTCACCAACAGTCCCGTAGTTAGGGCAACTGCAGGTGCGTCGTATCGAGCAAGATCGTTACCTTCGATCTGTTTATCTGAATGGGCCATACCGGCCTGTGCATATGGCATAGAGTTATAAGAATCCGAACTCTTTTGTGCTTCATCTGACACTCATTTTTATAAGCAGTTTGAAGATCCAAAGTTTTGTTTTCAACAATCGTTGACATGTATTACTGCACAACAACTCGCCAATGAATGCATGGCGACCGGCTGCATCACAATACCCCGTTGCAGTGACCGATTTTAAGTTGAAAACCTTACGTTTTAAAGTTTTCAAAACTTGCCAGTCGCTAGATAAGATCTGGGCAAACAATCTCATTTGAAATTTTTACATATATAGATTTTGCATGACGTTATCGCAGGAAATATCTTCAGAAATAATATCGTACACATCCAAAGAAATATAATTCGTAAATACCTGGATCTTGTCTGCCTCTTCATCCAACTTTGAAAAAAAAACTCTTGAACGTTTTAAACTCATATCTCCACCGAGATTCTAGCTGACAAGCAAATTTTAGCAAAAACCAAAGTGCCCTTGTCATGATATTAAATCCCGCCATGGATACTTTCGGTATAATCCGAAGAAATCAAGTCCTCTGGACTGTGTTAAATCAATGGTACATGCATGGAACAGACAGGATGTGATGTTTTGGTAATCTAAATATTTAATGGATTATACATGTCAGCACTGTGCCAATTCAATCTTAAAGTACACCGGAACTTTTTTTAATTGAATCATATAATATAAAATATGAGTGGGTCATGTAAGTGACGCACAGGATGTGGAATTATGAAGTAGCACGTGGATCATTCATGTCCAGACCATGCCAGGTCAGTTTCAAATTTTTTTGACCGAATCAATGATATATTGGTCATGAAGGGGACAGTCAAGATGTGGAATTTTGAAATTATAATTGGATTAAATATGCCAGGAATATGTCAAATCAGTTTCAAATTATGTATTTAGACTACTTTTCATCTATCCAATGATATATGGATGGATCATAGATCGGACAGATTTGATGTGGAGTCCTGAAATTGCAATTGGATTTGTATGTCAAAATCATGGCAAATCATTTCCAAAGCATATATTTACAATCTTTTTGATCTATTCAATGAGATATGTATAGGTCATGCATAGAACAGACATAATATGGGTTGAGGGAACATACTATTCTTATCATTCATGGCGCTAGGTTCTTTACGTAAATGATAAGACTATAAGAAATAATCTCTTCCTGCAATAGTTCGAGTTTAAATTTGAATATCAGCTTAAAACTAAACTTTGGCAAAACAATTCTATCATTTTGAATTTATCAGTTGTGCAAGTTGATTCATCATATATTATGAATATTCCTGGTAGCAACCATTCATTATAGTATGGAGTCTTGAAATTACAATTGCAATATTTATGTCATGTACTCAGGACAATGTCAAATCAGTCCCGAAGCCTAATATTCACACTTTTGATCTATTCAATGGTGTATGCATGACGTAGATTATGCATGGGACAGACATTGGATTATTTAGGACAGGACTACGTCAAATCCTGTTAAAATGCAATTTTTCAATAAATTCAATTGATTCCAATGCTAAATCCGATTCCTCGCCGAGGCAGGTAGTACGGTACGGAACGAAGTTCTGTACGTACGATTGAATTTTCGAGTGCGATATTACGATCCAATACATTTTTAAAAATTCTCGTACTTGGTGAGGTACGGTACGATGTTTTTTTCGAAGCTTACCGTACTCTTTTTCGTACCTTCGCATTACACAATATTCTTCTGAGTTTGCGAATGTGTCCAAGTAATGTTGGGAATGTGTCCAAGTAAGTTTGCGAATGTGTCCAAGTATTGTTGGGAATGTGTCCAAGTAAGTTTGCGAATGTGTCCAAGTAATGTTGGGAATGTGTCCAAGTAAGTTTGCGAATGTGTCCGAGTAATGTTGGGAATGTGTCCAAGTAAGTTTGCGAATGTGTCCAAGTAATGTTGGACATGTGTCCAAGTAAGTTTGCGAATGTGTCCAAGTAATGTTGGGAATGTGTCCAAGTAAGTTTGCGAATGTGTCCAAGTAATTTTGCGAATGTGTCCAAGTAATGTTGGGAATGTGTCCAAGTAATGTTGGGAATGTGTCCAAGTAAGTTTGCGAATGTGTCCAACTAATGTTGCGAAAGTGTCCAAGTAATGTTGGGAATGTGTCCAAGTAAGTTTACGAATGTGTCCAAGTAATGTTGGGAATGTGTCCAAGTAAGTTTGCGAATGTGTCCAAGCAATGTTGGGAATGTGTCCAAGTAAGTTTGCGAATGTGTCCAAGTAATGTTGCGAATGTGTCCAAGTAACGTTGCGAATGTCATCAAGTAAGACGTTGATGCAAATATGTTCAAGTAAGGTTGCAAATTGATCCCAGTGATATTGCTAATGTGTCCAAGTAACGTTGCGAATGAGATCAAGTAAGACGTTGTTGCAAATATGTCCAAGTAAAGTTGCGAATGGCTCCAAGTAATGTTGCGAATGAGTACAAGCGAGGTGATGTTCCGAGTGTGTCCAAGTAATATTACGAATATGTCCAAATACGGCTGCAAATGTGTCCAAGTAAGGTTGCGAATTGATTCAAGTGATGTTGCGAATGTATCCAACCGATGTTGCAAATGTGTTGTATATGATGAAAGCAAATCCACAACACCGTATAGACAGAATGAGTTGATGAGCGCCGCATGAGACCCCATGAATTACTCTCGAAAACCACTGGTGTAAATACTTATATATCTCGTATCAGACTCTAGCTCGATGTAATCCAATATATAACATAGACAGAGACACGACTAGAACCTAACCGATAACCTTTAGGCTAACAAACCAAATTTAAGAATGATAAACACAATAAGTTTGCACACAATCAGTCTTAGTACACCGATGAAAAATCGTCACATGACGTGAGATCGTTGTTGAGCGTATGGAAACGTCCAATCATCAAACTATATTTAGATTTATATTCATCAAAGTTTGGCGAAATGTTTTGTTTCGTGAACAACTAAGTCTGGAATCGTCTGCAACTCTGTTATCGACCTCACTCCTGTTACAAAAATAAATAAATTTAGCGTTTGATAGAAAAGAAACTTTGTGACCAGTCAGTTACATTCTTTGTCGTTCATAGTTGTATCGAGAAACGTCCAGTAATACTGGGATTTATGGTTATATATCATGGGATTTTTTTTTCATTGCCCTTCTAGAAAAACTTTGTCCTATCAATTTTCAGGCACGTGTTACCGACGGCTCGAACGTCGAGGGAGTGGTCCATGTACATGATACCAGTGTTGGGAACGAGTCACTTCGAGTCCCGAGTCAAGTCGAGATACACACGCGTTGCGAGTCGTATTTATGCATAAGTCTTATCAAAATAGAATTTACGAGTCGCAAGTCGAGTCACGAGTTGATCTCTAAATCGATTCAACAGCAATTAAGACTAATTAAGTTTTCAAAAGGTGATTGCAGACTCGACAACTGGTACAGAGCTTTGTTCATGGTGATCCTCCCAATGAGTGGTCATAAAAATGTCTTGTATAACACCGAACATCCAAATGAGTATGAATAACCCAATACTTTCGCCTTATTGCAACTGCTTCTGTGTACCAGTATATTCACATATACTATTTATCCTATCCTTTGTTGTGCAGTACGAGGTGATTAATTTGGGAAAAAAGACAATATGATATGTTTAATGTGTAATATTGTTATCGTTCGTTTGCGTGTTTTCTTGGCATACTCAATTTACTCCGAGAGCCTAGATTTAGGCACACTGTGCATTTCATTGTTTAACTTTCAACTCTAGCCTGACAAAATAAACAAAAATTGCAATTGGGTTTCATAGATCCAACTACTAGGCTAGTAGCACTGACGTATTTAGGGAATATAGTGCCATTTGCCTTCGCCAACTCCGAAATTTTAGATCCGGGAATCTCAATTTTAAAAAATTGATCGCCTGTTTATCAGCGCCTGCCTATTCACCCGTTTAAAATAAATATTCAATTGATCATTCTCCTCGGAAAAATATTATGTAAACCGTGAACGTTCCGCAGTGACCCCAAGCCCAGGTGCCGACGTGTTACTTAAGCAACCTAATTTTTCATATGGTGAAATTTTGAGAAGGGTTGGTATCCTCATGTCACCAGGGATGCGGATTTGTCACAACACATGAGTATTTCTATGTCACCAGGGATGCGGATTTGTCACAACTCATTAGTATTCCCATGTCACCGGGGATGCGGATTTGTCACAACTCATGAGTATTTCTATGTCACCAGGGATGCGGATTTGCCACAACTCATGAGTATTCCCATGTCACCGGGGATGCGGATTTGTCACAACTCATGAGTATTCTTATGTCATCGGGGATGAGGATTTATCACAAATCATGAGTATTGCATGTCATTGGAGATGCCGATCTATCACTAGACATGCATCGATACCATATTTTTCGCCGATACCGCTACTTTAAAATAAGCCTATACTGATAAATGCCGAAGAACAAATTTCGCATTAGCGGACAATACCGACCGATGCCGACACTCTAAAATGAGCTGATTTCGTGACGCCGCTACTCCAAATTTTTGATACCGACCGATAAAGATTAAATTAGCTAATTTGGGCCGATGCCGATACTGGACATTGCCGTTACTGGTCGATACTGATGGTCGATACAGATACTGCCGAACTCACAATTACTTATACCGCACAACGTTACAACGAAAAATGTGCTATATAATAATGGGCCAATAAGCTTCGACAAATTTATTCGTACTATGACGTCATTATTGGTTTGAGCAAAATGTGGCAGATTGAGCTACATCAAAATGTCAGGTTGTAAATTTTAAGGGCAAATTTCGCTATATTTCATTTATTATGCTTCATAACACTATTATTATGGGAAAATGAAAGATTTGCAAAATTCAGTATTAATAAAACAGAATCTAAAATTTTTAGTTTTATTAATGCGAATTTCGTTAGGTCAACGGAAAAAAAATAAGTTGGTGTTAATCAAGTTAGACCAAATCCACAGACTCAGATGTCCATGCTGTGCTTCCAAAAATGATTGTTCAAGTTTTATTTTTCCGTTCCAAAACATCACTGCTAAATCTAACACACTAAGCTCAGCAAAATATACCAATTTATTTCTCAAATGAACAGAAATTTATGACAATGATGTAATATTTTCATTACTTAACAAATAGAATAGATATTTTTATATTTGATTAATATTTTATATTCGACTCATGATTACAATACTCATGCCTATTGCTATTTCACCAGGGGTGCAGATTTGTCATAACTTCATGAATATACCTAGGCAAACGCGGATGTGCAATGGTCACAACTCCTGATTATTCCTATGTGTCCAAGAATGCGCATATGTCACCATAATATTGAACTGATGAAGACATCACAAGTATTCCTATGTCACCGGGGATGCGGATTTGTCACAATTCATGAGTATCCCTACGTCACCGGGATGCGGATTTGTCACAACTCATGAGTATTCCTATGTCACCGGCGATGCGGATTTGTCACAACTAATGAGTATTTCTATGTCACCGGAGATGCGGATGTGTCACAATTCATGAGTATTTCTATGTCACCGGGGATGCGGATGTGTCACAATTCATGAGTATTCTTATGTCACCGGGGATGCGGATATGTCACAACTCATCAGTATTTCTATGTCACCGGGGATGCGGACGTGTCACAATTCATGAGTATTTCTATGTCACCGGGGATGCGGATTTGTCACAACTCATGAGTATTCCTACGTCACCGGGATGCGGATTTGTCACAACCCATGAGTATTCCTATGTCACCGGCGATGCGGATTTGTCACAACTCATGAGTATTTCTATGTCACCGGGGATGCGGATATGTCACAACTCATCAGTATTTTTGTATCACCGAGGATGCGGATGTGTCACAATTCATGAGTATTCCTATGTCACTGGGGATGGGGATTTGTCACAACTCATGAGTATTTCTATGTCACCGGGGATGCGGATTTGTCACAACTCATGAGTATTTCTATGTCCCCGGGGATGCGGATTTGTCACAACTCATGAGTATTCCTATGTCACCGGGGATGCGAATTTGTCACAACTCATGAGTATTTTTCTATGTCACCGGGAATGCGGAATTATCACAACTTATGAGTATTGCATGTCATTGGGGATATCGGTTTGTCATTAGGGATGTGTCGATGCCACTTTTCTGCCGATACCGATGCCACTGATACTCAACGTTACCGATACCGGCCGATACCAATACTCATCACAAATGCCTAAAGTACATCCTTGAAGTTGAGTTGTAATTTTCCAAAAAATTTCACTAAAATTATCTGTAAAAAAAACTAATGGCAAAGAAACACACCCATAGGGGAAGTCGTGTACTGAAGCAACAACACTACAAACAAAGAATAGATATATTCAAAAACAACATCCAAAATTAACGTTGTCAATAGACCCAATGAAGAACAACATTTTTTTCAAATTAGTTCCCGACAAAATAAAAAACAACAAAAAATAAAAATGCAAAATAAAAAAGAATTTGCCAAATCACAAATACGAGTTTATATTTGATTGTGTTTGCGCAATTCTTCAGAAGGCTAAATTGCCCAAAATCAATTTCCACCCTGAATCTGGGAATAGTATCTCTAGGCGTGGTAATAACTTTTTACAGTAATCAAAATTAAAGTACCGGAGGTAGGAGGAAAGGAACATACGTTTAACAATCCATCCCCAAATCGACTTCACGACATTATATTTGATGTTTGACGATACTGAGCCGACTGATGACATTTCAGTGTAGTGCAATCTGCCACATCCTCTTAAATGCCAACGGAGATTATTGGGCCATTAGTATCGGTATCATCTCATTTAAAGTATCGGTATGCACCGGAATCGGCAATTTGATTTTCGGCGGTATCGGTATTAATTTCATTTTAAGAATCTGTATCGACCGGTATCGGAAATTTAAATCATTGTCGGTATCGATAAATTAGGGTATCGGCTTCGGCTCATTTTGAAGCTTTAGTATCGGCCTGTATTGGCAAATTTGATCATCGGAATTATCAGTATCGTATCATTTTAATCTGCTCATCGGTGGAGACGAAAAACGTTGTATCGGTGCATCTCAAGTGACAAATCGTCACTCCCGGTGACATGCAATACTCATGAGTTGTGACAAATCTGCATCTCGGGTGACATAGAAATACTTAAGATTACTGACAAATGCGCATCCCTAGTGACATGAGAATAATCATAAGTGTTGAGAAATCCGCCCCTTTGGCAAAACAGTAATCGACATGAGTATTGTAATCATGAGAAAAATATATTACGCGTGAGACAAATATAAAATATAAAAATAAAATTTCATTTGTCAAGTAGTAAAAATATTGCAAATCATTGTCATAATTGAATTTTGGGTAGCTTTGTGTTTTTCCGTGATGACTTAACCATAGTCGCATTATTAAAAATATGTATTGATTTTAAATTGTTTTTTTTCCTAATATTGAATTTGAATTTTGCAAACTTTCAAATTTCCTATAACAATCGTGTTATGAAATAAAATTGTGAAATAAGCCCTTAAAATTTGCAAAATAACATTTGTAGAAGAACCTGCCACATTGTGTTTAAAGGCCAATGGTAACGTCATAGTATCAATAAATTTGTTGGAGATTGCTGGGCCACTATTTTCTAGTAACTTTTTCGCTGTAAAGTTGAGCCGTATCAGTTATTTCGGGTATCGGCAGTGTTGGTATCAACTCATTTCGAAGTATCAGTATCGGCACTTTTTAAAATATCGGTATTGGCGAAAAAAGTGATATCGGTGCATCCCTAGTGACAAATCGGCATCCCCAATTGCTTGGAATACTCATAAGTTTTGAATAATCCGCATTCCCGGTGACGCATACATACTCATGAGTTGTTACAAATCCGCATCCCCGGTGACAGAGGGATACTCATGAGTTGTGACAAGTCCGCATCCCCGGTGAGATAGGGATACTCATGAGTTGTGACAAATCCGCATCCCCGGTGACATAGGAATACTCATGAGTTGTGACAAATCCGCATCCCTGGTGACATGAGGTTACCAACCCTATCGGAAATTTTGAACATGAGTGTGAAGGTTTATCGTTTGTGTTCTGCGGCTTGAACAGCGTTGTTGATTTACAGGTTCGAAACATTGACGCAATGCAATCAGTCAGTTGGTTATTCTACAAAATGGGATTTGAAATCAGACAAGTTTTATCAAAACATGTTTAGTAAAGTATACTGAATATTACGAAATGCGATCATAAAGCTGACATACTGATGGTCTGATGGATTGCGTCGTGTACAAGATGTCACTCAAAGTTTGCCTTGTGAATTCTAGCCGACATTGAAATTTTTTTGATGGCACATCCTTGCTATATGATCTGTGGGCGAGAGTATATTTCTCCCTCTGAGTCCGAAATTCATTTTTAAATCACAAGCCACAGATGGATTGCGCCTCGGCGTCGAGATACATCAGTAACTAATACTAAACTAAAACACGCTGGGAAAATATATATGGAATTCCGTCACGAGACCCGATAATCAATTCTGTTTATTAACAAACTGTAACAGGAAGTTTTCTAGCATTTTGAGGATTTGAGCTCCGTCTGGATAAGGCCAAGGAACATAAAAATGAATGAAATGTATATGCATTAGACAATTGTGAACCTACATAAACAAAATGAAACTTATATGCACAAAGTTTATTTACCTATAATCTGCATAGTTTTAGAAAATTCATCTCTTAAAATATGTAGAACATCTTTAACTCCATCTTCACCCTATGAAAACAATCAGTAACAATAAGCAGAATACATGTTGGTGGAAGTACAAAGATATCATAGCTCAGTAAAATTTTATCACAAGAAAAAACCCTTTTTAATTACAAACAAATAGTATAAACTTTGACTAATCCTTCAAATATATTACAAAAAAAAAATCTAATTTCCATTCCAGGACACTATTTTTGTGCATTTGTATTTGCTTTGACGTCCAAGCATGCACGCCTATATACACTTGTGACTCAAATTATATATCAGCCATAAAGAGATTACATTCCCAATTAAAAAGCAGATTTTTTTTATCTTGAAAAAATGAAATGATTAAAAATTTTCATATATTTGTAATTTTTTAAGGGAAAAATAGGCGTTAAAGCAGACGGTAATTTTAGGATTAAACATAATTGATTTAAGGTTGATGACAAACCTTGCAAGCCAAACCCCATAATATGGGTCTTCCAAGAAACACTGCTTTTGCTCCGAGAGCGATCGCTTTAACGATATCAGTTCCTTTCCGTATTCCTCCATCTAAATAAACGTCACATCGACCATTCACAGCTTTCACAATTTCAGGCAGAACATCAATCTGTAAATTTAATTATCCAAAAATTTTTTATCTTTGTCATCAGCAAGACTTAGTTGACCTGGGACTCGAAAGTATAACTCGTTCCTAACACGGTATTTTATTATTAACATTTCTTAACGATCTCAAATATCTTGGAAAAATATTTGAATATTTTCTACCGTAGCAAACGATCCGTCGTATAATCTTCCTCCGTGATTTGAGACAATGATTCCATCAACATGGTGACCAATAGCTTCCAATGCCATTTCAGCTGTAAAATATATATCATCGATATAAGACAGTATAAAATTATTTTCGTCAAAATATATTTTCTTTGTGTTTCTTTGTGTAATAGGGAGTTTTGAATTTTGACCCTCCATCATACTTATTTTTATTAGAAATTCACTCTAAGCAAGGCTGGAAGTAGCTCCCAAAGGGAACTAACCCACAGCCACTCAATAGCAATGAGGTACTGAAAGATATAGTACCAGCGACTGCACTCTAACCGGAAAACATCCCAAATGGGACTGAACCATCATGATGAAGTGCAGCGAGTGTTATGCGATAGTAAACCATCTACCACTTCTTTGCTTCCTTTTAGTCGCCTCTAAAGAGACGCGGGAAATGCGTCAGAACTATTCTGAACCTACCCGTACCTACAGCGTTTAAACGAAAAACCTAAGACATAAACATGACATAAAAGCAATGGGCAATTTTCATCTATCAAGCTTGCGCGCCTCAGGCGAGCAAAAATTTTACATGTTTCGAATATATTTTTGTCAGAATTCCAAAATCCTATTACCCGGTGTAGCCACCAGTGTAAATGAAGACCCATTTTACGTCTTGCTTGAGCCAATACGATTATTTTGTCAAGTATTAATGGTTACTGTGGGAAGTTCGACAGAACTAACTTGGTTATTATGTCTGACAATGGCATTAAGCTGCAGTTGGATACAAACGCGTATACGAGCAGATCATCCTGAGCAGAACTAGCGATCACTTATCCTGTACTAGCGATCACTTATGGAAAGATTTGAGTGGATCACTCTGCGCAAAGCCCTACATCACCGACCTTTAACTGGCTCAAATACTAAGTAAAATTATAAACTCCGTTTTTATAGCAAATAGGGCTGGGCAATTCAATTCGTGGATTCGAAGCATATTCAATTCCAATCAGTCGTGCATCGTTCTTAGGAACAAAAAATTGCAGAGCGAGGAGGAATTAAATATGAGTTGTAAATTAAAGTATATCGCCTCTTTCAGTTCGACATTCGTGATATCGATTACTTCATTTCGATATTCCAGTTTCCTTTATATCGTCAATATATTAAATTGGCGATTCGAGGAATTTATCCGAATCAGATTCGAATTCCAAACGATTCGGTTTTGTCCAGTCCTAATAGCAACGCTTATAAGCCGAACCCAGAGCAAGCCTTGTCTTAGTAGCCACCTATTGGCAAACAGGGTTAGTGTCGTTGGATATAAATTTCTATTAGTAATTTACTAGGTGAAACTTGAAATAGAAACTCGGTAATAGTTTCAACTAGATAAGTCAGTTATCAGTGAAACTAGATAAAATTATTTTGAAAATAAACTCGGTAAACTAAGTATACCAGGTAAACCAAGTACATTTATCTAAAATTGCGAACAGTAATACGTATTACTTTTCAGCGTAGAGTACTCAACAAGTGAGGATGTAAGATAATTCTTAACCTTACAGACGACCACACAATCTTGAAACAATCTTGCCTTGGCTTTATAATGTGCAAATTTATAATTTGGGAGAAATATAAAGTAAAGTTTTTTTTATTATAAAGCAGAAACATGAACTAACAAAAGCAGAATAAGAACTGCGACAAACATAGTCGAATTTGGTAGGAGAGGAGAATATATTAATATTGGACGCGTATCTGAACATTTTGAGTTGACAATATTAATGTCCTTTGACTGGGCTGAACAACTTCTGATTTATATTAAAAAATGGAATTTCTTTCGCTGTTCTCTGTTTTGTTCCCTCCATAGGTAAAAATGAGATAGGAACACTGGAGGCGGAACCGCGGAGGAGGAGTGGGGCCATGTTTTGAAAAGTGAGAAACCGTCCCCTCCCTATTTTGAGTAAAGCGAAAAATTCCTGAAAACGAGAAAAAATCACAATTTCCGGTGCGCAATAATATATTCTATATATTTTATTGTTTTTGACCTGAAGATGATGAATTTCTCAACAGAAAACGAGGGGCAATGGCGCGCAATTTTTTTAATGGGCATTGGTAACCTATTGCAGTATACAATTCAAATTACAACTCTAGAATCAAGAATAGGCGTTAATCAACTCTTTCACAGCTAAGCACAAAGCGAACTGAATAGTAAGAACTAGATACAAGGCAACAATTGAGCCAGACGTAAACGAAGTAATCAACCAATTCAAGATCACGTAATCATGGTGGTAGCTCAGCAATTACAAAGTAAACAGATAAGATTAAAATTCACATAGACAGTAATGGAAATTAGATACATCACAATTATGTACTGAATTAACTTTTACCACAGAGCATATTTGACTTTCAAAACTTCGATTCAAGTGCAATATAACTTGGATACATTCGCAACATTACTTGGACACAATCGCAACATTGTCTTACTTGGACACATTTGCAACATCGTCTTACATGGACACATTCGCAACATCGCGTGAGCAAGGACTCTAACCCGAGATCTTCAACTTGCTATGCCACAATGATAACCCGTAACAAGGTCATCGCGGCCACAAAATGTCACCTTTCATGTCAATGCTAACTGCGGTTAGCTTTTGTGCATTTCAGCTTAAATCACTTATAACATACTTTTGCATATTCGTGAAAACAACAAGTTTATTAACAGCAAAATATCATAGCAACACACTTCTGACTCAGTCCAAGACTAAAATAACTTATTTTTATCGATAGCGGCACTTATGGCAAAACCTACTTATGACGTCATAGTCATTTGACTCTTGCAAGTGTAACATCACAATGGATAGCAATTGAATAAGAACAATAATAAAGAATGCTAAATACACACTCATACCTGTTAAAATGCCTTTCACTACTACTGGTAGGTTTGTGACATTTTTCAGCCAGTCTATTATTTCCCATTCAAACATTCCGTCGAGATAGTCACACAGTATATCTAGCACTGACCGGTTGGAATTGTCAAAAAGTTTGACTGATGTGCCTATATTTCTTTGATGTCTAGGTAGAAGAAAAACAAAATTAAGGCTTGAGAAAGATTTTGGGAAGGAAAACAAGCTTTAGAAAAAAGTTTGAATTTATTGAAAAAATAAATAAAAACCCGGTCATAAAATTTTTGTCCACACATCTTTTGTTGAGTTTGAATCGATGATGAATTCTGCCACCGGTTAGCTAGTTAAAATTTCACAATATGAAGATCGTTTTCATTCATGGAAGACTGGACGAATGACTTAGGGCTTATCCTGTTGACATCGCAGCCTGAAGGTCTTGTATTCAAGTCCTAGTGAGTGCGACTCGTTAAGCTATGCTTAACACTCAAACAAATCCTTGGGTAAGCTAAACCGAACCTGAAAGATTATATCTTTCCAACAACTCTAACTCCAGAATTTCTGAAGATATTCAAATACCAAGCAATTACAGTCGAATGGGAAATATTTTTGTCCGAAAAATGTATCCAAGCTGTTATCCTTTGTGGCAAGGAATCAACGACTTTTTAAAAGTGCCATTCGAAATTTCTTCCAAATTGTATACCCAAACATATAAATCCCTGGAGTTAACGTCGTTATGTAAAGGGTGAACATTCCGGTTTGCCGTATTCAGCCAAGATGTTATATTGTCACCCTGTTGGGAGGAATTGTTTAGCATGAACTTATCAACTGGATTTACCAGTATCCAAACAGAACATTGTTTTATGACAATTTGATATTTAATATTAGCCATACCTACTGATTCTTAGCATCGGAGTCGAACGCAATAACGCTCCCATCTTGGCATTTTGGATCTCTTTCGATTAAAACGGATTCGTCAATTGTGGCAATAAATCCTGTGAATCCATTTTTCTCCGCTCTTCGGACGTAATGTTCAGTTACCGCACGATTCTAGATAAGTGTTATAGCCAAAGATAAGTTTCCAATATTTCAAAAAAGTTTACATTCCTTCACAAACAAAATGTTCGAGGTGAGTCAACGGTAAACAAAAAGTTAAATTGTTTAGGAAAGACATTTTGAGGAAGTGAACGTCCAATTGTTATTTTTTAGAACACATGTGCAGAATTTTTATTTACAATAAAGTTACCTGGATAAGCGATGTTTGAGTTGGAGATAATTTTAAAAACGAAATTTGTTTACCTTTAATCACATATCAACTATTCAAAATCGTTGAGCTCAAAATCGATATGCCTCTAATACTTTTTGTGGTTGCTTAATTAGACTACAGGAGGCTTAAATCAAAGCCTGGAACTGGTAACGAAAAGGTTACAGAAAAAAATAGAAGGATCGAGCATTTTCCGAAGATAGACGTGAGCAATGAACCAAAGCATTTTTCTAATTTAGTAGTGTACTCATGAGTCATGACACAGTATTGAAATTTTGTAGTTCATGTACATTTAGAGAATGCTTCAATATAGTAATGGATTAAGAACATGCGTTAATTTTTGTACGACGGTTAATTGAGATTTTTTTAAAAAAAAACGATGTAAATTTACGCATTTGCACTTTTCAGGCTTAAGATAGGCGCTGCATCAAAAATCCATTTTACCGTTGAAAGTCTAATTATTTGAGTTCGACAACACAACTTGCATACTAAATAACACACAAGTCTTAATTATGCACAATATTTTATCATGTGTGTGTACGTCGTTGAGAATGATTCGTTGATTTGATCCACTTACCCTTGATACTTGAATATGACACCACCTGATACAGTTTGGTACTTTTTCTGCAATTTCTTCCATGGTTATATTGCTCCATAAACTCAACGTCATTCCTATTCCCATCGAAGCTGCAGCTAAAAATTTGAACTTCTATTAATCGGAGGCAAGTTTCAGAAATGTTTCTTTTTGTGTACTGTATTAACAGGTTTCAAAACTTTTTTTAGGGGAAAATGTCATTTAGCAAATTTTTTTTTCCAAATGAAAATATATGTTTCATTGGTTCAAATATTTTGATTTTTTTGTTTTCGGGACTGAGAAAATCTGAACCATTAGGAATTCGTATCTGATTCTAATATTTTTTTCGAATCATTGTTTCAAATAGTGGCTGTAAGTAGTAAGCACTGAAATAATCGGTAAGATGTCGCCAAAAAGGCCATTTAAAAAAGATTTTATAGTAAGTAAAGTGAATATACGACACGATTTGGATTGATGTGAAGATTCACAAATATGCATTATGATTAATATCATGGGCTATTTCATGAAATGCTAAAATGAATAAAATGCTAAATGAAAGAAACATTTTCGAGCGTCGGACAGTAAAATTAGATTTCAACACAAACTGAACTACAAAGTTGACGAAAATACTCTTTATATACCAATATGAATCGGGTTAACAATAAAAAGACGGAAAATATCCGCTATCAATAATAAATTAGCCTATTTCCGAAATATAAAACGATATGATAATTTTGTCAGTGAAGTCACTCTTAAAAGTGAGGCAACACCGGCATGTATCTTGCATACATAACAATTGTTTTCAGAAATTCAAACCTCTAGCTGTTGCTATCTCGCCATCCGGATTTGCCAGTCCATGATAAGCTGTTGGCGAAATGCAAATAGGGAATGGAATCTCTGTACCCAACACAGTGGTGGAATGTTCTACGTTTGCAACTTTACGCAAAACCCGGGGGCGGAATCTCCACCTATACAAACAGATAAGTATTTTATATTAAAGAAAAAACAGCGAACGAAATTTATTACTAAACAATTTAAATTTGCAAATTAATATTCAACATTTCAGACTTGACTTTTTGGCAGATTTGCTTGCGAAAACAGCTACGGTAGTAATTAAATGAGTATCAATTATTAAAAAGGTAAGTATGTAATAGTAATAGCTAGTATGTAATAATTGAATATTTAGAAATCTATTAATCATTTAACAGCGACGGTGGAAGATCCCCGACGGTTGCGGGTGGTCCAGCTCAACCATAAATACTTGAGATCCCCCGCTTCCGCTTCCAGTGTCATTTAACGAGCTGCAGCTCTAATAAAGCTCGTTAAATATTTTTTCGTGGTGGTGTTATGTGATATATAAGCCCATTTACCTATGGGTAACAGTGAAACAAATTTATGTAGGCAAGAAACCACAAACATGCCAAAAAAATTAACCCACTTTTGACCACGTTTATCACAATGAATGGCGAAAAATTTCAAATACAAGACTAAAATAGTTCGGTGGAGAGAAATCAACGAGGGAGTAGTGAAAAAATCTGAGATTTTTAAGTGGATGGACGTGGCCAAAGTTATGAGAACGTTTTGTACGCTAAGCCTTCGCCCAGAATTACTGTCGTTTTTTAAATTTATCATAACTGCTTTGTGAAAGTTTTCTGTTTTTGCTTCATTCCGTTCCACGGCATTTTCAGCGTGCACTCCTGTATCTATCATGTTTCATCAGAAAACCGTAATTAACGTCACCTTGAACAAGTTAAAATTTAGCCTCTCTAAAGCAGTTACAAGGTCAACGTTATTCGACAATGTTTCCAGTCGACAAAATAACACAAATTTAGACAAAGTTTCCCTCGCCGCTCCACATCACTGTTCATATATCTAAATTAGTGATTCTCATCTTTTTGAGTAGCTACTGTATGAAATGATTTTAAATGTTTTGGAACCAACCGTGAACTAATTTATTCTAGACAAGACCAAAATGCTATAAGGGGTAAAGCCTTTTTATCACGACTATCAATCACATCCCGGATTCATGGCACCAGTGCACTGTCGGCTGTCAAGCACTTTCTGATCGGCATTTGTACTTCGTAATGATCATAAAAAAAACGTCATAATGTGACTATGAGAGTCCTGTTTTGATTAAAATTGAAGACAAGGCTGTGAATTTGGCTCTAGGCATACATCTCAAAAGAGGGCCTTATAGTCCCAGATAAGACAAAAGTTATGGTATGCCCAGTCAGTGTTTGCGATAGGGTGCTGCAATATCAAGTCACAATAATTTACGAAGAATATTATTCTATTAACAATCCTTCAACGAATTCGATCGTCGCGACCGCGGGCCCCAAATCACATCTCAGCGACTTCTTTGAGCGTCGTGAACCCCAGGTTGGAAACAACTGATCTAAAGCAACGTTGTTTCACCAGATTTCAAATGTATTGTTTAAAAACTATTGTCAAATAATCCAAATATGTATCAATGACCGATTGTCGGCTTATTCGCAGAATTAGAATTTGGAATAATCGTAGGAATTGCCCTGCACCGATTCCAATGGTTAAATCTACCGGTGGCACATGCGATACAATCTTGAGCCTTTTGTATTTGTTATTCATGCACACAATACGAATATATCAAAATTACCGTTTGAAAGCCTCACAATTATCCTTTAATGTTAACTCATCTCCAGCTCCCATAGCGTAGTAACCCCAGTCATCCTGTGGCATTTTTTTCCTAGCATATTTCTCAAAATCTGATACACAACGCAGGCTCGGTTCCATTTGAATACAGTTTGTAATTAATATATCTAAAGTCTTGAATAAAAATATAAGTATATAATATTACAGAATCCCACGACGCGGAGATTATTGCGACCGTATAAAACTGAATCCGTTTCGCGGACTTTTTCGGTTTAGTTCGGCGTTTCCAAATGGCGCCAAAACTTATGTAGCGTGATTTGTATATTTATTATTTTAACTATATGCTGACAAATTTTGCTCAAGTAATGACCATTTGCGGACATATCATGCGAGTCTTCTGAAACCACATGTGCTCAGAGGAGATACATCAATGCTTCAATGAAAAGTATGGGAACTTCATTCCTGAGAGATGTTTAGGGTGGAACAAAAAACGTTCGAAAATCCAAAATAGATGCATATATTTTTTCGGCCACGTAACTGGACTTTTTGTAGTAAATTCACGGATTTTGGAATAATTAAAAATGTCATTGAAATATGCTTCAAAAATGTATATGTATTACGATTGAAATTAATAATAACTTCATACTTGAAATTATTAGTGTTAGGATTATGGCTTCGCAAAAAGAGACTATTCGCGATCGTGTCCATCCGTTTCCTAATGGTTAGAGCTAATTTGGCTGGACGCCATATAACTGTCGCTGGCCGTTTAGTGGATAGGAATGGTAATTCCTGCTTTTTTAATGAGGTAAACATTAAGTTCTGATGAAGTTTTTCTCATGTTCAAAATCTCGAAGGCTTTGATGCTGATTTCACACGCAGATATTTTTATATGTTCAGGCAGCAACTGCTTGTCAAACTTCCATATCCTGAAGTAAAATTGTAATGCAAAAACGGACTAATTTGCTTTCCGACCAACGTGCTCCTTTTTTGCATATTCTCTCATTTTACACACTTCCAATTACAATTAGTGGTAGATAGTTTTACCAAACCCCAGGACAGATGTAACTCACTACACCTAATCATCATATCGTGGTACAGTTTCGTTTGGGAGATATTTTTATTGAAATTCGCTCAGAGCAAGGCCACAGGAGACGAATCAAACTTGAAAAGTGCAAAGAGCTACATGGAATGCAGGAATAGGAACTAAGGAACCCCCATACCTGATAGATGTCTATTAACGCGCGAGTTTTAAAGCCTTGTAGATCAACGCGATCAGAAAAGAAGCAGGAAGGCAAGGAATTCCAAAGTTTACAGATTCTTGGAAAATAGCTTCTTGCATAAAACTGTTTGTGATATTGTGGAACCTCCGCAGTGAATAGGTGCGAATTGGTAGCCAATCGTGTTGACCGTATAAAAATTTTATTCGGAGGGACGAGAGAAGAAAGCTCCATTGAACAAAGACCCTTATGATATCTGTAAAATAAACAGAGTGAGGCAACGTCGCGGCGGTGTGTCAAACTTTGCAGACCGGAATAAAGTTTACGGACAATCATATTCATATTCATTCCAACTCATGTCCTTAGACAGTGAGTCCAACAAGACGAATATTTGAGGATTTCTCCAGAACAGTACCAGATAATGAAATTTGAGTTGCATTCGTATTAGTGTAACGATTATTTCATAAAACTTTGCTCTTCTCCGTGTTAAGAGTTACCTGCCAAGTGTTACCCCAATTAGATACTGTTGCCAAATCACACTCAAGCGATTTTACCAGAGCTAGACGTTGTTCCGGGAGGGATTTTTCTTTAAGACAAGAATAGAGTTGTATCATCAGCGTAAATTACCAAATCACATATCAACTTATCAGGCAGGTCATTAATATATATCAAGAATAAAGTTGGACCAAGAATCGACCCCTGATGGACACCAGATAAAATGGAATAATTTCCTGAATGTTGTTCGTCCAAAACAACATCAATCTTGTAATTGGATAAGAAAGATTCGACAATTGAAAAAAATTTACCAGGAATTCCATACGATTGAATTTTCTGCAACAGACCTTGATGCCAAACTCTGTCGAACGCTTTAGAAATGCCTAGAGCAACCGACTTTGCCTACCCACAACGATCCATGGAACGAAATATTTGTTCGTTTATTACTGTCAACAAGTCAGCAGTAGAGCGAGAACGACGAAAACTATACTGATTGTCAGTGTGAAGACAAAGCGACTCCAGGCGTCTAGAAATTTTATTAATAATAATGGATTTAAAATTTTCACAGGTAATTGGGAAGAGACTAATTGGACGGTATTTATTGGGATCAGTTCGATCGCCACAGTTTTTGAATGCCGGCACAATTGTTGCACATTTCCATGTATTGGGGAAGGTGCATTCTTTGAGAGAAGAGTGCAGTTACAGGTGCTACATATTCTTTTATCTCTTTGCCGTTCCATTGGCCATTACTTGCTTCTTTTAGTGCGCTGCCCCCTGCCTGGATCAGAGCAAACTTTAATAGATAAAAATCTTCTAAACGTTCACTGATCCATCAGTCGCAAATAACGCGTAGCTGGAGCGTAACCGAGTATTTGGTCTATGCAACGTTGCAGAATAACCGTTTAAAGCTAAATATCAACCTAGTCTCAACACGATAAAGCGACACAATAAAAAACAACATGCTAGCCCAAATACGTGTCTGAAACACGAGAGATGTCAATTAACTTAAACCAGTGCCGTGCTTGTTGGCTATATGCATATTTAAGCTGATTTCAAATTCAATGATTTACCGCCTATTTACCATGATAAGTTCCGGCTCGCATCATGTTTTATAAAAATAAAAATAAGAACGAATACCGTTGAGAATTGTCAATTTTCAACAAAATGTCTTACGCGGGGGTCGATCTAAAACTTCTTCCGTCACTCTAAATAGTCTAATAACGCGAGTCATGCAGATCAACGCGATCAAGCAGTGAAAAGCCAATAAATTCCAACGTTTCTGAAGGTTCGTGGGAAAAGTTCACAGGGGATAGATATAAACTGGGAGCGACTCGCTTATACCAGTTGAATATTTTGTTTGGAAGAACGAAAGCAGAAAGCTTTCTCAAACAAAACCCATTCTAATATACGTAAAATAAACAAAGTGATGACGGAAGACAGTTTAGAACCGACCAGTCATATTAAACACATGCCTTTTAGGATCATCAAGCATACTCAGAGCAGTAACAGCAACACTGTCCCGGGCTTACCGATGAGGTATCTTCTCGGGTGAGAGATAAGGGTGAGCTGGATATAAAGAACCTACTTTCATTGAGGCATTTTAGCTATACCAGTGACAAAATCACTCCATCTCATATTCATAGAAAAAGTCCAAAGAGACATTGTCTCGGAGCGAATCTTCATGGAGGCAAGAAAACTGTTGGCGTCAATTACCAAGCCACATATCCGGTTTGCAAGCAGATAACTGAGAGACACCAATGGAATAATTTATGCCTAAATATCATCGCTTGAATTCTGCTCAACAGCTTTTAGGTTATAAATTTATTTTTCCGCACGAATCCGGGAACGAGAGAAAATGTTTGTCCATCCCTGAGATAGGAAATCATGTTTTGTCAATGTTTCCAGAAACTTCTATCGATATAGTTGGAGTTCGTGTTATTGAATACAACTTTCTCTCTTTTCTCTAGAACTGTGCATTATTATACAAAAGAGCATAACCTGAATCCAGAAACCGATCTCATACTCCTTCAGTAGGCCTATTCGTAAAAACTCTTTAGTGTTTTTATTCGTATCATTCTAGAGCAGAAGATGAAATTTGTTCTATTCACTACCGTCCTGCAGTCCGCCACACCACGTAAATAACTAGCTTAAAAGAGACCAGTAATGGGTTCTTAGGTATGTTTGCTTTGTGTGACGAAAGACGTGCTGCTGGAATTCTAAAACTGAACTCATATACCTTCAGTAGTCGTATAAGTTTCTTCTTTGCATCATTCTAGCGCAGGCTATGAAACGTGTACTATTCACTATCCTTCCACAGTCAGTCAAACCACTTGAATAACTATCTTAGAATAGACGAGTAGTAAGTACTCGTGCGTGTTGGTTTTGTGTGAAAATCGCATGCTTTTAACAAATTTGCGGTTTGGGCTGTATGATCAGTAACTAAACAAATACCTGCCGACCCAAAGCGAGGTATTTGAAGGAGTTCGACGGCAAAATCGATTGGTTCACAAAATGCGTCCCTGAGAAACCGTTTAATAAAGCTTTAAATGTAGCAACAAATGTAAAATCAGCATTTCTAAACGTAATTGTCAGCTCGTTTGGCACATTACGTTTTTTCAAATGTACTTTTCATTTTTTGTTTGTTTTTTGTTGGTTCATACCAAACAAATAAACAAATTAATAGGCACGTAAGTGATTTCAAATTATATTATTATGACAAGAGACAACTTTTATTGTCTTATTCCTGTATTGTATAAAAATAATACAATGTATTGATTTGCCTATCAAATCATAAAACAAATTTCA
This sequence comes from Styela plicata, assembly GCA_963675895.2. Classification (NCBI taxonomy): domain Eukaryota; kingdom Metazoa; phylum Chordata; class Ascidiacea; order Stolidobranchia; family Styelidae; genus Styela; species Styela plicata. The sequence goes on along the minus strand of OZ023144.1, from coordinate 3,801,922 downwards.
ATTTTACTTATAGCTTATTTTCATACAATTGACCAAAGAGCAATATTTTGATCGCCAAACGGACAGCTTTGTCAAACCAGAGACAGTTGATCTCAGGAAAAAATGGACGTTTTTGGGTACCCTGCGACGTAACGCGGTCCCGAGTAGTGTTCATCTTGTTCCAAACAACTCAGCGTGGATCTCTAGTCTTTAGGATCTGCAATATCCTTGATTCTAGAGCAGTGTTTTTCAGCCTTTTTATAGTTACGGAACAATTTGTGTATTGAAAAAATCTTGAGGTGCACCGAAAAAAATTTAACAACATTGTTATTGCGCTCTTGCAGCAGCAACAGGCCTACATAATAAGATTCCTATTACTGCGCAATAGACACTCACCCCAACCGTATACCACGTGATTATTACTCTTACTATATGAAGCAAAACACGCTGGAAGATTCAAACTAGTGACAGTCGATAACTACTTCCATAAAAGAAATACTCTTTAGGCCCATTGTGTAAAACCAGTGAATTCCTTGCGGAACAGCTGGTGATCTTCCGCGGAACACCGATTGAAAATCACTGGTCTAGAGGTTTTATAGTTTCATACATACATCATCACATAACATATCACTTTGGGAATAAGACAGACCTGTATGTATCAAGCAGTTACTAACCGCAGAAAGTTATTACAGGCAATCAACAAATAGCCACAGAGCGCATAACATGACTGTGTGATAAAACAGACCAATGATGAACATCAAAAATGTAGCTGTATCCTACCGGAAGGGTTCTTCGCATAGAACGCCAATCAATTTTGCACGCGCAATACCGTTGTAATAAAACGCACATTCTTGTACAGTTATCATGGTTAATTTATTTCTATGTCTCGAATAAATTTTTGGGTATGGTAATTTAGAACATTATATTAAAACACGAAGGTACACTCTATGTATCTAATGCAGAAGCAGATTTTTTCCCAAATTGATGAACCTGTCAACTCAGTGGCGCAAAAGCTATTACAGATGTAATTCTGGTGCTGGCAACTGCATTGTAGTTGCTAAACATTGTTGCGAACGTGTCACTTTACTTCGGGTCCCAAGCCGAGTCGAAAAACACACACGAGTTGCGAGTGACCCAAATCATACCAAAATTTAAATTTAGTCTCGAGTCAAGTGGAGTAACCGTACCTTCAATTCGTAAATTAAGTCGATACATATATTTAAGTCCTAAGTCGAATCACGAGTTGATTTCTGATTCTATTCAACAACGAGCAATGACAGATTAATTTGACACTTCTCACTTTGGAAGCACCCTTTTAAAATCATCATCTAATCATTATTGGGGATACGAACACGGATTTCACAGTAGGCAACGTGATTTTTCAAAAGGGCAGACTAAATTTTTATTACGTCCCGAGTCAAATCGGGTGTGCAATCCGTCAAATCCAATACGAGTCGAGTTATTTAGTTAAGACTACTCGAGTCGAGACATTGCAAAAGTTGATTAGAGTTGAGTCATTAATTTGAGTCTCCCCAACACTAAGTAAATAAACAAGTTCAGTGAGTGATATCAGCTCTGCGCGATAGCGAAACCAGTCTAAATTAGTACTAGGACTAGCATTAGACGACGACCAGTTTTGTTCTCTTTAAAAATGTCGTTTGCGCATGTATGTTTAATCTTGCCCAAGGGTAATTGATAAGAATTTTAACAGGTACATGTCTATCACATCTACAGACTTAAGATTCTGTATATCCAGACCCGATTAAGAACATTTGAATGTGAATCTATAGTAGAACAATACACACATACAAATTCCCGACTCTTACATTTGCACACTCAGAAATGGTGATGGGGGCTAATTTACAGCATAGCACCTGAGATGGGATCTGAAGCTGTGCATTTGAATGTGAATGGTGATGGGTGGCATTATGACGTTACCGTGATGAACAATACTATTTTAAAATCCGACTTTCTTCGTGCGTCTGGCAATTGCAAACAATAAATTATTCCGACAACATTTCGCCTGTGTTCCATAGGGCTGGGCAAAACCGAATCATTTCGAATCGGCTCGAATCACGAATTCGATGAAAATAACAAATATCCCATTTTAATAGTGTGAAAATCAAGAAATTTATAGTTTAGAGTTTATAGTGTATATTCAAATCACACTGCGTGTCTGAGAGCAACAATTTCCATATTTTAACAATAATAATTGCAATAATGATAGTAATCATTATTTCAAGTGATAATTCAATCAAAATTAAAACATGAATAAATTTCATTCGGGATTGAAACTTCCTGATAAAGTAGACAAATTCTAAAATCACGGTTATCTAAAATAAGTAGTTTTCCAATCCAAGAAGTGATCAATTCGAAGTTACTTTGCTTAAAACCTGTTTCATTATTGACAGAAGTTGCTGGTGAACGTAATGCTATTGCCATGAATAAGAAAAATACATCATTTGTCTGTTAGCAAAAAAATTTGCCTGATCAATATTTTCGTTAGTCATATTTTACAATGATTAAATAACTCTTAACCGTTAAGTCGAATTGCACCGAAATTTTACACAAAAGTTTCCAAGTTATCAACCAGAGGTAAGCAAACACGTGTCACTCTTTTCGAATATTTTTTGAAACTCATTCCCTGGCACGTTTTTAAACTTTAATTTTGTTTTGTTGCTTCCCTGATAACTCTGTAATGTGATATCTTTATTTACATCGTTTTTTGTGTCGACAGAAACTATGTCTATGTCTAAATTCACTACTTGGATATCGGGAAATTTGTAGTAACCTAATCATCTATGTGACGTCACCATCAAAGTGTCTGAGAGGGGATTGATGGGTAATCGAATTTCCCACAAAACCTTGGATTTTCATTCATTTCATTTCTGCAGCGGTCGGAGTAGGATGATTCTGCACTACATCGCTACAGGCCGTGTCAGTGTCTAACCTGAAGTACTGAGTAGAATCGACTTTAAAGAAAAAATAAAGGTTACCGTACAGCGTACTCAGCTATGGATGATGTTGAAGGAAGCTTACACATTGACATATCGGTTGAAGGTGCGTTATCTTTTATTGTATTGCCGCACAGGTACCGGTAAAGCGTTGGGAATACCGGTAAGTTACTCTTCGAGCTACAGATCTCGGGTCTAGTGGAGGTACCGGTACCATATTCAGGAATATCATCAAAATTAAACCGTTACAAAGGATAAATATTCTCATCCTAAGCAAAGGGCACTAATCTCTAATGGTGCAGGGATAGGTATGCCATTTGCTGCTATCCCACTGCCCAGGTTAGGATTAGTCGCTTCCAACGTAGGAAATTTTTTTGATAATCGGACTGTCAGATATAATATGGTAAGGTACTATATTCCATGAGACCTCTTCTTTAACATTCTGGGCTTAAATGCTGTGATGGATTATAAATCCTGTGAGCAAACAGAGGCACTTAACTCTGAACTGCTGAACAGTTGCGACGTTGCTACGTGAATGATTTGTTTAAAATTTATTCATATTTTTTATTAATGAACTATGAATGACATACCCTATTGATGAATTGAAGTCTGATCTGAATATTTTATGATTGTTGAAAAATGCTTTTGCAACGATATCAAACGACAAGAAATAGTTTAGGCGGGCAAAATACCACAACGAAATATTCAAATGTTATTTAGATGGGGTGAAGATAACAAAACAGCAAAATTTTGGCGTCCGCCTATGTTTAATTTAAATTTGGTCTTATTATGAAATTTAGACAGGACGGAGATTTGGATAATTATTAAAAATTTAGCTGCTTTTGACGACATTTGGATGGATTTCATCTGTTCTAGTCATGGAGAAGATTCCTACTTTGCAGCGAGGGGATTTACTTGAATAATAATTTGCTAAACTAATCATAGCGCTTATAATCATGGAAACCTATCTGCTTTTATTATCGGTGGCTCGAAGTAAAATTTGTGGATATGGTCATAACTCAATATTGGTTATTCTGATTGCCAAAGGAATGTACAAAGTGGACAGATTATCTTATATTGCCCAAATAAAGTGCAATATGACAAATACTACTTTTTTTTTTTTTTTTTTTTTTTTTTTTATAGCCACTTCGGATCACCCTGTACAAGGCCCTGTAATAGCGGCCACTTGTAGACGGACAGGGTTACAATTACTGGAAAGATATCATCTTTTCCTGTTCGGCTTAGCCTACCCAAGTTATTACACCCTGGGTTGAGCGGTGGGCATGGATAAGCGAGCCGGACTCGCCGGGGCTCGAACCCGAGATCTTCAACCTGCGATGCCAACATGTTTAACCACTAGGCCATCGCGCCATCTACTCACTTTATGTGATTCGTTCATATGTTGCAATGAACTACCTATTCCTTCTCCTCGTTTTCTTAAAATACTGGATCCGTGTGTGATAGAATTCACAAGGATACACAAATGAGATAATATCAAGCTTATATACAAAAATATCATGTTCTCATATAATCATCATTCAGACACAACATTTGAAAATGGGGAATCGGAAGGTACAGCAGTTGATGTCAGTAACAAAGTAGAAATATCATGTGATAATGAGACTTCAGCTTCGAACAATGATTCATCTGTAACAGAATTTGTTGATGGTCAAGCTGTACAACTAGAAGATGGAAGTACTGCGTATATTTATAGAAAACTCAAAGGTAAATAAATTATTATTTTTTGATTCATGTTCTTATATATTGAATTCATTATTTTAAATAGGTACTTTCATATTATTTGATGCAATGCAACAAACAATTACGGTACACAAATTTTCTATAAGCTAATCCAACCCCACTGGAATGTATGTAGATCAACTTTCTGTTAATCTGCGAATTGCTCTATTTTTCCCGATAAACTACGGTTTTCTTTGCTTCCAGCCGATATGAACCAGCAATATGTACAAACGATAGACTTAGATGATGGAACAACTGCTTATATTCATCAACCAACTTCATCTGCTGTAACTCAAACAGATGTTACTGTTGATCATGTATGAAAAATGTTTTTGTATGCGGGCAGGAAATTTCTCTCTTTTTATGTAGACCTACCATAATAAGTTCTGTGACCCATCAGTGACTGACTGACAGAATACCAGCTACTCTGCTACCCAAACATCCGAAGAGAATGGTTTTCATCAGAAGAAAATTTAGTGAACGAACACTATTACAAAATAAATCTCTTACTTGAAGATTTAAATGTTCGGTAGCAATCAAACGGTATGAATGGTTCAGCTCATCAATACTGCTAGGAAATAGTAGTGTTGAGGATTTTGAAGCTTTTTTGTGCACAGAAGAAAATGGCATTCCCATTTAAGACACCCTAAGAAGTCGAAGATTGTTCCACCTACAGTGGTCATACTTGATGAATGAACATAAGCCATTTAACACAATTCAATATATTGATTGATAAAACAAAAAAAGTATAATAATATATTACCGGTATTATTCAACACTGCTTCCAAATGGAATTTCAGTATCTCGCACGCTTGACAAGGGCAGGGCTGTAACCAATAACTTGATTAGCAGCATCTCTAATTTTACCTAAAATACTAGTATTAATATGAAACCTTATTTCAGACTAAACTTTATCAGAATTTCAGATGTGATCGAGAGAATTGTGGAAAATCCTACACGTCTTCGCATCATCTTAAGGTGTTTTTTATTATTATTACAGGTCTCCCGAATCAATGTTGCAAATATATTACTATTGTAGGAATATCGGTTTTAATATTTTTCGTTACAAATTCAAGTACCAGTATATATTTGTGCCTAGGAAATTCTGTATGACTAACCAGGGTGACAGAATCTTGTTTTTCTTCGGTTGTCTAAAATATGTCTATTTTTCGGGTAAACAAAAACACTTCAAAACCATCAACAGTTGCTATCAAACACTCAAAATTGCTTTGGAGGATTGCTTGTGATAAATTGAATAATCTTTGCATTTAGTCGATCTGTACGTTCACTTAGCTTTTGAAATTGAATAAACAGAAATATGTTAAACAACAGTTATATTAAATAAAAGTTTTTTTTATCAAACTACCGTATACAAATAGCAAATACGAGAATAATCTGTTCTTAAGACGTCAGCAATCACAAGTATATATCTTTGCATTTATTAACAGGTTCATAAAAGATCACATACAGGAGAGAAACCGTACAAATGTGACTGGGAAAACTGTGGGAAAACGTTTTCTACTAGTTATGCATTGAGAACACATTTACGAATTCATACTGGTATGTTGATTGCAGAAATGATCAATTATAAGAATATCGAAATTGGATTTCTGAAGTGGACACCAGATGGACTAAGAAAGGGATTGGGGAGTTTACTAATAGAGCACCCATGAGAACACTGAATGCCGCACTCGTCTAATGACACGATATGCATGCAGCTAAATACATTTCAAAGTTTTTGGTGCTGATTGTTGTGATCAATGCCTGATTTTGATGGGGTGGTAGAAGTCTGGTTTGCTTGAGGTGTCTGAAATGTTTGTCATATTCTTTGGGTTACCAAAAACCTTCGAAACAATATAGAGGTATTGTTTCTTTAATTGTACTTTTCCTAATTGTTTTTTCACACCAAAGACGTAAAAACATTTATAAATAAAAGTTTGTAACTTGTCACTTCTCTGATCTCAATAATATCTATAATTCTTTACACAGGTGAAAAGCCTTACAACTGCACTTACGATAATTGTAGTAAAGCGTTCAAAACTGCAGGAGATTTACAGAAACATATAAGGACACATACTGGTGAAAAACCATTCAAATGCCCATTTCTTGGTTGTGGAAAGGTAAATATAAAAAGTTCGTATTCAGGTATTCTAAAATTTGACATTTAAACTGTTTGAAATGTTTATTCTATACGAATGGCAGTAACAAAACTAGTGACAGTGACAAAACCAAGATCTCTTGAACAAGTAGTTTTAATGATTTAATAGCTCTTTGAATCTTTCAAAGACAAACTCGTGAAAGTTGTAGGATGCAGTAGGAAAGATTATATTAGAATTTGAAATTTTGTCATCCTCCATCGGTAATGCCATATATTAGAGTAATTCATGCGAATTTGAACGAATGATCATGACTGATTCATACCTGCAGGGTTGAATATTTAACTCTGTTGTCATTGATGAGATTTCACTGCCGAAGAAGTGGTAGAAACCTCGTGATGATAGACAGGGTTCCATTCTGAGAGACTTTGCTCGTAATTCCTAAGGGTCTCTGGTGCTTGTATAAAAAGCTTTGTACTTACCACTACATTCCTGTTATGTCACTTTGTCTCGAACTCTACTCCCATATTAAAGGAAACACCATGCTATCGTAGTTTTATTTCAATTATCATCTTTTAACTATTTTAATGAAAATGTTATGCTAAGAGGTAAGAGCATAGTTAAGGTATGCAACATGATATTTGAACATCAATGTTAGATGAGCTAAATTTTGGGGTAGAAAGGCTTTAATGGTTTCTTACTTTAGGACCTCAAAAACCTTCAGACTCCACAATCCCAGTTTCAAGCCCATTCCACTTATTAGATCCGAAGTGTCTCATTGCTCTGCTATTTTCCTCACTTAGTTTAATCAGACTTTCATTCAAAATGTCAACTACTCTGCTACTTAGACCCCCAAAGCAAATGGTGACTGCCATCAGGAAGAAAGTTGGCAAATTGGAAATATTTTATGATGACTCTTTTACCAGAAGATTGAAATGTCTTTTTTGGAGTGACCAGTGCAACCAACCTGTGCTTAACTGTAGGAAAATGTTCAAATCATCAATATGAGCTTTTCGGAAAATTGAAGAAAGCAAGATTTTGTCACCCTGTTTTTCTTTAAAAATTTATGGACTCAATCTTTACTAACGCTGAATTCTTTCATAATTCTCCAGGCATTTACAACAACTAATATTTGTAAAGTACATATTCGAACACACACAGGAGAACGACCATACAAATGTCCATTTCCTGACTGTGAGAAAACTTTCAAAAATGCCACCAATTATAAAAATCATGTCAGGATACACACAGGTATTATGATGGGGACATGTGAAGTTAATTGTAATGTGAATAAAGCATTTTTATCTAACAGAAACTTTCTGTTATGGTTATACTTTTTGAATAACTCGCAGTGCTGGGATCAGTGACGGTTACCGTTTAATAAAACTGTTGTTAGACTTCTTCCTATGTACATTCAATAAAAAAACTGTTTCCATTCATATAGCTTTCATCATCACTCTGTGCTAATTCCCAGGCTTTCCAGTCAGAAATATTTTGTTGAGGCATTTTTTGTTTGTGTTTTAAGTATGTGTCACTAGTGGATCGTGTCGATGAGACGTGATCCATCTGTGGCGCATGCATGACAAAATAAAATTATGATTGGGCTTGTGGTCATTTCCAAAAGCCTAACTGGTTTGAATAATTAAAAAAGAATGAAGAATGCGTTCGAGGGATAATTTTCGAGATTTTGTCTAGAGTTTTTTTTCATTTTCTATTATTGATTATTTCCTCAAATTCAATTCTTTTAGGTGAAAAACCATTTGCATGTGAATGGCCAGATTGTAATAAAAGATTCACAGAGTATTCATCATATTATAAGCATAAGGTAGGTATTGTTTTAAATTTTCGCCAACGTATCGAAAAATTTCTCCATGAATTACTGAAATGGAATCAAATTCTGAAAGATCTATTTGTGATATGAAAAAATCCATACTCAATTCAGACATTTCAATCTTAACGAAAGTGGAATTTGTTTTATATTACTATTTTGGAAAGAGTTTCTTCTGGTGGCAAATATGTTTTTCTTAGGGTGTCTGAGCAGCATGAAAGATGACTTTCTATTCTGACTTGCATGCATCCTAACTGCTATAAATTTCCTATATTTTTTTATATATATTTTTTTTTTCAGGTTGTGCATGTAGATAGATATGTATTAACTTGTAGTCACTGTGGAAAATTATATGTTTATTCATCAACGTTACTTGCACATAAAAAATCAGCTCATAACGATGATTCTGATGTTTTGGAATCTGAAAAAATTGTACCGGGTAAGGGGAGGTTTGTCTCTGTCTCTGTGTTTGTCAGATGTTTGATACTTCTAATCTATGTCATTTTCCTTGGATGAGATGGAAGGATATAAAATTTATCATATTGCTATATTAGCAGTAAGTATTGGTCAATTGAGAATAACTTTATTTCATAGTGTGCAATTTACGCACTGTAAAGGTTTACAATTTTATCTGATAACAAGATTTATCTTCTGTCTTGCTTTTCCATCAAGTGTGGAACCAAAGAGGAACCGCTAAGGTAATCCAGCATAGCCCAAGACTGTGGGCTATCGTGCCTTGCCCAGGGGTGCCTCACACGTATTGCTTTTTCGAGCCCTTTTTTGTTAATCAATCTTATCCATCAGATTCTCATCAACGTAACACAATTCATAAGAAACTTCAAAAGTTCCAATTTTAGAGACAGCACCATATGTCAGGAAAAATGATTCTTTTGCGAATTTTTTGTTAGGCAATAGGTTTTTTAAAATTTTTTGACCAAGTTATGATCTATTATTGAAGTCGTTTTTGTTCATCAAATATAAAACTAACTGCACCCTGAGCGTGAAATATTCCTTCACCAATTTATATTGATGCTTCATTTTAGGGTAATATTTATCCACCTTACATCTTCATAAGGGAAGTATTTTTGCATCTATCTAGCAGGTAAAAGAAAGAAGATTACTGCAAAAGATCTTTCAGACTCTAAATTAACAAGAAACACAAAAAGAGTTCAAGGAAGTACGAAGACTCGACACAGAGAAGCTAATGATGTGAAGCAGGTTTGTTCTCATACTGCAGTAATAAGTCATATTGTGAAGTTTTAAATTGTCCCGGCACATGGATAGAATTTAGAATGACTCGTTAGTCAGTGCGAAATAAATGTGCGTTTTACTCATTTCTAGGGCATTCAGTGCCTCTTTCAGATTAGAAATAATTTGGTTGTTTTGGTTTGTTTAATAATTTTGCTGTAAATCTGCATAATTTCATGACACAAATTTCGTCTGCACCAAACACTTTGGATTTACTATTTTAATGCAATTAATAACATTAGTAAACATGATTTCCAGTAATTATCATGCTGGCATTGCACTTTGAAAATCTTGTGTTCAAGTCCCGGAGAGTTGGACTTGTTAAATTATGCCCACCACTCAACCCTATGTGATAACTTATGTAGAATAGCCAAGACCTAGAAGGTCATATCTTTTCAACAACGTTAATCCTGTCAGTCCATAAGTGGACGCTAGGACAGGGCCTTCGTCAGGGTGATCCACTTCAAGAAAAAACAGTGGTTATAATAAAATAGATAAAATTGTGTTTTATGGGTCCTCTTGCATATCTTGCCATTCTTTTGAAAAAAAATGTGTTGTGATTAAAATAAAAATACCGATATATATCAGATATTATAGGGTTCATTGGGAATTTAGCTAGAGCCTGGCTGATATTCTTTTTTTGCAACTGATATCGATACAGATTATTTAACATTTTTGACCGCTGATAACTGATATTTTATCTTACGTGAAACTCGTTGAAAAGCAATCAATCTAAAAACATAATGAAAGAACACGTCTATTGCATAAAAAAAAGCTGATAAACATGATAAGAGTTTTGATGTGTTACTAAGCAATTTTTGCAGAGGGAGGGTGAAAAATAAAATTCCATCTCGCACGAATAACATCTGCTGGGGATTATTTCCCTAGATGGAAGCAAAAAATATTGTCTAATTTCTTCCATTTCAACAAAAACTCATCATTTTAAAAGAATTGCGTGAAGAAAGAATTCGTGAAGGTTTCAAGGACTTTCATCGACTTGATCCATCAGTGTCTCATACTTAACAAAATTCATTCGACAATATTTTTTTTATTGGGATGGGAAAATGTTTTGTCTTTTACCATCCAGCTTATTCTGTTCTGGGGGCTACTTACCAATTGATTTTGAAACTCTTTGGAATTATATAAGCAATGAATATTCAATCTTATGTTATTTTTTTGTTTACATTCCAGACATCTTCAGAAGAAAGTCATGTTGTTTTACTTCCAGTAACAGAAATTGAAACAGAATCAATTCAGTCTGTTAATACATCAACTGCCCAGGTATTTGCTTTTTCGATGTAGCTTTTTGAGTTCACATAAAATATAATCAAATTTAAAAGATTCTTAAATTTATCAAAAAAATTTATTTCGCCAACTTTCAAGGCCATAATACATATGAAGTTGTCTAACCAATACGTGTCGATGCAGGTAGCAAACCGATAATACGCCTGCATTGCTTTCCATGCTTTTTGTTTCAGTTTTTGAATAGGTAGTCTTATATCTGCAAAGTGCTGCTAATATACATAACAAAATGAGTGTCTACCACTACCTCAAGTAGCTAATTATTCCATTGTATTGTAAAACTGAAACACACGCATTTGGCAATGTACGAATGTAAATTACGAGGTTAAAATATAACAAACTCTGATTGTAACTTACGCAAACATGTATTTCGTCTCAACAGCTTACCATTATACAAATTAAAGAATTTATTGTTTTTTTTTTCATATTCAAACAGATTTCATGAAACAGGGAGATATTAATATCAGTGTAAACTAAATTTATTATGAATGCAAGCCAGGTTGGATTTAAAATTGATTTTAAATTCCCCATTCAAAATCAATTTTTTATGATTTGTTCAAAAGTAATAAAATGTTGGGCTATTTCAATGGTTGAACGAATTCTATATAACAATGACTACGGCAATAAAAAAAATTGTTTGTAAAGATTAGACTAATTTAGTATTCATACACAGGTAGCGGCTGTTCTAACTGCTAATTCAGGACAACAACTGGCAATATTATCTCATGATGGTTCATCACAGCAGTTCACATTGGCGTTGACAGGTATTCTGTTGGTTTTATTCCATAGAGACACTGAAGTGTGTGCAAAGCTCCTAAATTTTCAACCCGAAATACAAAATTATGTTAAATGTTTGGTTTCCAATATCAACTGTATACAGGGTTAAATTATTCACAGTGATACAAATATTGATACTACAAAAAAGTGATTATTTGCTAACACTGGTTAAAATCAAACAGACAAAATGACTCTTGAAGACTGCGATCAGAGGAAAATGTAGCCAGTGTGCGATATTTTATGACACACTTCTTGCTCGATGATTAAAATGTATTCTTTTGTGTGTCTGGTAGCAACCAAACTGTCGAAAAAGGTTCAAAATCATCAATACGGCTATGAAATCAACCACATCGTGCATCCGAGGATAGCATGTGCATCCGAGGATATCATGAACATTTTGAAAACCCGTAGAGAAAAATAAGATTCTGCCATCCTGTTTGGAAGTGTCTTGACTTTATTTGAATATTTCGATATAATAATTTTGAAGTAAAAATATGATATAACATAATATGCTGAATTGAAAAATGTGACATAAATCACACCTTCAACTTGACACAATGAGTCAAATATAAATACAATAACCTAAAGTTGAGGTTCTATCAATTCAATAGGATATTTTGAATGAATTAAATTCTCTTTAGAATTGTGTACGCTGATGCATCACTTTTTTGCATTCCTTGACAATGCGTCATCCATCTTTTCATTTTAAATCAGATCAAGGCTCGACTTTATTGATGCCTCCATCAGAAAATGGATCAAATGTTGAACCTACAACAACTAAATCTGAAAACCAGGTTTGCTATATTTTCTGTTAAAAGTAAGTCTGTGAATGCTGATACCTTGTATCGATTTGGAGAAAATATGTATTTAGATCATCCATTCCAGGTGGCATTATTTAAAAAATATTCAAATTGCCTCAAACTTTCCTGAAATGTAATCTGAAAATTTTACCAAAACACGTTTTGAGTTAAGTTTGTGTCATTGATGGATCATGTGGATAAGTCACTGTCCATCTGTGGGGTACGCTTGACAAACGTAGATTTTTGATTGGTTAGCTCTGCCAAGTAGTAGAAGTTCTTGGTCCAATTCGCAGCATCAAAATATTAGAAGATTTTTGCTGAGAGGAGTAATTAGTTATAATTATTTATCGTCAAATATTTGGAAATTAGATACTAGTTATATTTTTGGTATAAACCTGATTTTATATGTATATATATATTTAGGTGGTCTATATTTCTGAATCTGGCACAAGAAATCTAATGTCAATGTTGGAAAAAGGTATGTATATTCCAATAGCAGTGATCAAAGATATTCAGAGAAATTAGTTTATCCTGATACCCTGATTTCAGCTTAGTCATAATTACTTGTTTTTGGAGGTATTTTACATATTGTGCTACAAAGCTGCAATTTATGACAGTCTTCTTGCCAAAATGGGTCTTTATAAACTCTGCAAACAAAACAATCTTCAATCATAGATGTAGAGCACCACGCTATTACTGTTCTGTTAACTTTCATGTCCTCATTCTATTTGTCTTCGTTTTTTGGGCAATACACTTTTAGTGTTTCATTCATTCATAGAGATTTACAGTTAAAAGTAAATAAGCTTTGACACTTCACTTAAATATACCTGACAGTTAGAGATAGAATTTCATATTTTTCTTTTCATCGACATGATCCATCAGTGACACATACTTAACAAAACATGATGTGACTGGATATTCTCGATTATGTATGTGCGGTAACATTTCATGTTTAACAGACAATACGCTACAAAGAAGGATAGAAGCAAGTGAGAATGACTCATCAACGTCTGAATCAACTCCAATAAATGCTGATATTTGGCTTCATCAACCACAGAAAGAAGAGATTGCATCGGTATGTAAAATCTTTATCTTAAAGAAACAGTTGGTGTTTCAGTAGAGAAAAGTAAGTATAGTAAAACAATTAGTCATCGGTGACTTAAACTCGACAAAGCCATGTGTGAGCTGAATATATTTAACTAGTTTGAGCATAAATTTCATTGGATGTGATGCGATTTTATTTATATCTTTAAAATTTCTACCAGTTTATTGGGTAGATTGATTATTAATTTACAACTTCCAATTATTTTGAAAATGAAATCCGATTCATTCGAAAATGACGTTATTTGGTATCTGATTGAAAATAAATGTGTATCAAAGTGGTATCCCTAATGACTTCATTATCACACTACTATGCTTAAATTTTCTTTACATACGAAACACTGGTCTTAGTTAAAAGAACTGTACAGTTTTGTTCCTTGAGACGTTTAGGGGAGAATTTGTTTTATAAGATATCAACAAATATATTTTTGTGTTCTCAGTGGATTTTAACCTGATTTTCATGTAGCAGATGCTGAAGAAATATTCCTGTCAGAACAATATCGACCAAACATGTTTTTTTAAGCATTGTTGGCAAAATGAAATTTGTGACTGGGATGATGCCGTTTGGGATCTTTTATTTTAATATTCATTGATTAAGTAACAAGGACACCCTTCACCACACCTTTATTTTATATGTCATCCCTTTTTATAGGTCATTGATATAAAAGATGAGAATTCTTCTAAAGAACCTGAGAGCATAATCCAATATGAAGCGACTCAAAATCCCTGTGGTGAAGACTCCTCTTCAGATTCTATCGCTTATCTTGAAATTGGCGGTGCAAAATATCAATTGAAGATAGTGACAGCCGAAAATGAAAATGGGGATCAAGTAACTGAAAACTCTGCCCAAACTAATTTGACTGAGCCTGTTGTACAAAGTTTACAAATATGGCCGGATTCAGGAAAAGTACAACCTGATGATAACGGCAAAGTTAAGTTCAGTGATTTGAATTTTCTTAATTCAAATGGCGATAGTTGAGAAGATGACTGCTTCGAAATTCCTATTTTGTCAAGTATAAGTTACTGATAGAATCTTGAATTTTTTCCTAATATTTCTCAACTATATATTAAATATGTTCTTTTTTTAAACATGTGATAAGCTATTGGGCACAATTGCAGATTTGATTACATCTCTGTTTTTCTGTGTATATGGCTAGTTACATTTGACTGGTACATCATTAAAATTGACCTGTATTAGCAAATAATATTCATAAAACCCAAGAAAAAAAGTCTCCTGCTATGCATCATGACAGGAAAAAAAAGTAATAGTTCATGACAATACCGACCGCTGCAAAGTTTTATGGTAAAAAATTGGAAGAGGAGACAATAGGAAAATAAAGTTTTATAGTTTTAGCTAAAAGTCTGTATATTTATTTCATATTTATTCTTATAATTGTTATCATGTTGCAATTACTTAGTCTTCATGTATGATGACGAACTCCCAAAATATATGTTTTTGTCTATATGATTTATGGAAGGTTTGTTCTGATTAGGAATCAATATTTTTGACTGTTTGTTTGCCACTTATTTACTTTTAAGAAACCATCTGGTCTTTGCCGTTTTGTATGTTTGTAATACTTCTATTGGTGCTAAAAGAAGACTCTCCCACCCCAAGATTTTCAAAATAGGTGAGTTTTGACCAGACTACTTGTAATCTTAATAAAAGTAAAAATTTTGGACTAGGATGGTCTCCCAAGTTGGTGAAAATTTAACTTCCGCTGATGACTTATGAACTATTTAAAAATCCAAGCGTTATCCCAGCATGAAATTACATGTAGCTCAATACCTGTGGACCTCTCGAAGATGTCATTGCGCTACGGTGGCGTGATGGACGCAATGAGGCATTGTGTGTATTTTAACGAATTTCTTGCATGTTGTAAGAGGCGACTTGACGGCAAACGAAAGGGTGGGTTTTGCTATAACCCATTGGCTTCCTGCTCTTTCTCTGCGGAACGACTTGAACTATGGGTGGGATCCCTAAATTGGTTAAAGGTGTCAATTTGCTATGACGTTTTGTAAAAGGTAAGATTTCTCTGGTCCGCCTGCCAAAAAATGGTCAAATAGACTTTTAGTTGGTTTGACAACGCCCGATCTGTGAATTTGTTGTGACTTCGCACGTAAGTTGCAGCTGAATTGAGCTAGGTATTGTGATGGAATTGAAGTGGGCGATGCATGAAACAATTTCCACTCGCAAAGATCCAGCACCGAACAATCCTGGATTATCGGGCAACGATATACAAAGAAGTCTATGTTTTCGTGCATCCATATTTTTATTAGAATTTTTTGCTTGTGGCTCTCATTATGAAGATATGATTTTTTTCTCGAATGCAGATAATCCGACATTGGGTATATGTAAGGACGCTAACATCAAAACAACCTAAAATGTTTTTATGCCGCCAATCGCTCCTACGCATAACGGAATCTAGAGTGAACGGCTTGAATCGTGTGGAACAATTTTCAAAGTTCTTTCACCAAATAGAGATTTCACCGTGCTTCACTCTTTTCGCGTCATAATTTTTTATCGCCCACTAGTTTTCTATCTAAAAATGTCAAAATTGATTTGTTGAAACTTACTAAACATTCTTCTGAAGTGTACTCTAACTAGATTTTCTTGTGACATTCTTTTGTCGCCTACTTCTACAAATTATTATCAGCCACCAGTTACTTTAAGATAGTTTCAAGCTTTTGCCTTCTTAGATTGAAAACATGCAGCAGATTGAAATCATTACACAAAATGTCTTACCATTAACAACTGACAAGTAGATGAATTATCAAATATAAAAACAAGCTATTTGCCATATCAATAAACAGTGACAACAATTTTCGAATTATTTTTTATCAAAATGTTAGGTGTCGACTGTTAAATTCAAATATTTTTTTTTATCTGCTGCCCTTTCTTGATATTTTCCCCTCTAAAACCGACCAGAGCAAGCTTTCAAGAGATTTTAAATGAGAGTCATGCAAACCATGGACTACGTAAGAGTAAAAATGCAGACTGAATTCGCTTCATCAATCGCTTCAAAATCGTTGAATTTTGTTAGAATTTTTTTACCTAAATATTTCTACAGTGTTTGTTATTTGATATAAACTGGCGGACATTTAGAGAAATTTAATGAAAATCGGGTTGGGAGTCGCTTATACTTTGAATATTGCAGTTCAAAAAAATTGTCACTTTTACACTCTTGAAAAATACGCTATCTCAAATTTCTTAAGTCAAATAAAACATTCTTAGATTTTTTCAGAAAATTGTATTTTTGGCGAAACACTTGAATATTTTTAATTATATTTATAGATTTTATTGGCCTGCATATTGTGGTAAGACTTGGTAAAATCTTAAACATTTTGGTAGGTTCTCGGAGATAGTTTGAAAATAGTCTTAATAGCATATCCTCTCCATAAAAAGTGCAATATTTCATATTTTTCTAATGTTCCGTTACTTAAATTTTGCCACCAATATAAATAATTAACGAAGGACAGTAGAAAACTGGAAGCAAAGTGTTTTAATACTTTTCGTTTTTATTCTGAAGATCATATAAACTGAATCAAATCAAATCAAGAAGACAAACAAGATAATCGAATTCAATATTTCCCTAAGAATTTAATGTGGAGTAACTGATGATAAGAACACTGACCGTAGCAAACATAAAACTTCGGTATTACTTTTATGGATTCTAATTGTCTCTATATTGTGGTTAGACTCGAAAAAATCTTCAAAATTTGGAAAAGTTTTCGGAGTAAACTTAGAAATAGTTGGGTTATTATAACCAGAATTTTGTTGGAGTTCCTTCACTTAAGTATTCCTATATAGGTTGCTATTTGTTATAAACCGTCGGAAATTTAGAGAAATTCAATGAAAATCAGGTAGGGAGTGATAGCTCACACTGTGAATATTGCAGTTAAAAAATATGTCACTTTTATACGCTATCTCATACCTATTAATACAAATAAAAATTCTTGGATTTTTTTGAAAAAATTGTATTTTTGGCGAAACATATAAATGATTTGAATTATATTTGTAGATTTTATTTGAATGCATATTGCGGTAAGACTTGGTAAAATCTTAAAAATTTTGGTGGATTTTTAAAGTTAGCATGAAAATAGTCTGATTAGAATATCCTAACCGTAAAAAGTACAATATTTTATATTTTTCTAGATTTCCGTTTTTCAAATTCTTCTACTGATTCAACTAACTCAACTGAAAGCAAAGTGTTTGAACACTTGTCGTTCTTGAAACACTTATCGTAAACTTTAAAATAGTTGGGTTAGGATAACCTATTTCATAAATTATCGAAATTGGTGAATTTTTGTTGGAGTTTCCTTACTGAAATATTCCTACAGTGTTTGCTATTTGTTATAAACTGTCGGACATTTAGGGAAACCTAATGAAAATCACATTTGAAGTTGCTTATACTATGAATATTGCAGTTGAATAAAATCGTTACTTTTACACTCTTGAAAAATATGCTATCTCAAATCTATTCTGACAAATGAAACATTCTTCGATTTTTTCAAAAAATTGTATTCAACTTCACTTCAAATCAACTAAGACCAACAGAACAGTCTAAAATCGAATTCAATTTCTCCGGTCATTTAGCGAAACTTACTGAAAATCAGGTTGGGAGTTAATGCTTATACTGTGAATATTGCAGTTAAATAAAATTGTCCCTTTTATACTCTTGCAAAATACTATCTCAAATCTATTGAGACAAATAAAACATTCTTCGATTTTTTCAAAAAATTGTATTTTTTTCGAAACACATAGATGTTTTGAATTATATTTATAGATTTTATTTGCCTGCATATGGTAGTAAGACTTTGTAAAATCTGAGAAATTTTGTTAGATTTTCGTTTTTTTTCGGAGTTTGCTTGAAAATAGTCTGATTAGCATATCCTATCCGTAAAAAGTACAATATTTCATATTTTTCTAGATTTGTGTTTTTCAAATTTTGCTACCAATTCAACTAACTACCTGAAGGACAGTAGAAAATTGAAGACAAAGTGTTTTGATACTTATCGTTCTTATTCTGAGGATATCATCAAGAGTAAAGGTCACTTTCACATTCTAAAAAGTAGCCTACCTCAAATCAACTAAGACAAACAGAACAGTCCAAAACCGAATTCAATTTTCCCCTAATAGTTTGATGTGGAGTCACTGCCAATGAGAATACTGGCGGACATTTAGAGAAATATAACGAAAATCAGGTTGGGAGATATAGCTCATACTGTGAATATTGCAGTTAAAAAAATTGCCACTTTTACCATCTTGAAAAATACGCTATCTCAAATCCAGTAAGACAAATAAAATATTCTTGGATTTTTGCAAAAAATTGTATTTTTGGAGAAACACATAAATGTATTGAATTATATTTATAGATTTTATTTGACTGCATAAGGTGGTAAGACTTTGTAAAATCTTGGAAATTTGTCAGATTTTCGGAGTCAGATTGAAAATAGTCTCATGGATTCTAATTGTCTCTATATTGTGGTAAGACTCGAACATATCTTCAAAATTAGGGTTTAAGGTTTTCGGAGTAAACTTAAAAATAGTTGGGTTAGCATAACATATTTCTTTTTTTATCGAAATTCTTGAATTCTGTTGGGGGTTTCTTTATATAAATATTCCTACGGTGCCATTTGTTATACTGACGAACATTTAGAGAAATTTTGTGAAAATCAGTTTGGGAGATATCGCTTTGTAAAATCTCAGAAATTTTATCAGATTTTCGTTTTTTTTTCGGAGTTAGCTTGAAAATAGTCTGATTAGCATATCCTATCCGTAAAAAGTACAGTATTTCATATTTTTCTACATTTGTGTTTCTCAAATTTTGCTACCAATTTAACTAACTACCTGAAGGACAGTAGTAAAATGATAACAAAGTGTTTTAATACTTATCGTTCATATCCTGAAGATTGCATCAAGAGTAAAGGTCGCTTTTACGTTCTAAAAAGTAGCTTAATTATATCGACTAAGACAAACAGAACAGTCTAAAATCGAATTTAATTTTTTCCTGAGAGTTTTATGTAGAGTCACTGTCAATAAAAACACCCACTGTAACAAATATAAAACTGCGGTGTTACTTTCATGAATTCTAATTATTTTTATATTGTGGTAAGACTCGAAAATATCTTCAAAATTAGGGAAGGTTTTCGGAGTAATAGTTGGGTGAGCATTACCTATTTTTTTTTATCGAAATTGTTGAATTCTGTTGGAGTTCCTTTAAATAAATATTCCTACAGTATTTGCTACTTGTTATACTGGCGAGCACTTAGAGAAATTTAATGAAATTCAATGACACCGATTTTATTAACTATCTAAAGGACAGTAGAAAACTGAAAGCGAAGTGTTTTAATAATTATCGTTCTTATTCAGAAGATTGCATCAAGTGTAAAGGTCACTTTTACATTCTAAAAAGTAGCCTTCCTCAAATCAGCTAAGTTAAACAACACAGTCTAAAATCAAATTCAATTTTTCTCTAAGAGTTTGATGCGGAGTCACTGTCAGTAAGAACACTCACTGAAACAAACATAAAACTTCGGATTTACTTTCATGGATTCTAATTGTCTGTATATTGTGGTAAGATTCGGCAATATCTTCAAAATTTGGGAAGGTTTTCAGAGTAAAATTAAAAATAGTTGACTTAGCATAACCTATTTTTATTATCGAAATTGTTCAATTCTGTTGGAGGACCTTTATATAAATATTCCTACAGTGTTTGCTATTTGTTATAAACTGGCGGACATTTAGAGAAATTTAATGAAAATCAGGTTAGGAGATATAGATTATACTGTGAATATTGCAGTTAAAAAATTGTCATATCCCAACTATTTTCAAGTTTACTCCGAAAAGCTTCCCAAATTTTAAAGATGTTTTCGAGTCTTACCACAATATACAGACAATTAGAATCCATAAACGTAATACCGAAGATTTATGTTTGTTTCAGTGAGTGTTCGTATTGACAGTGACTCCACATTAAAATCTTAGGGAAATATTGAGTTCGATTTTAGACTGTTCTGTTTGTCTTGGTTGATTTGACGTAGCCTACTTTTTAGAACGTAAAAGTGACCTTTACTCTTGATGCTATCATCAGAATAAGAACGATAAGTATTATTTATTACACTTTGCCCTAAGTTTTCTACTGTCCTTCAGGTAGATAGTTAAATTGGTGGCAAAATTTGAGAAATGTAGAAAATATGAAATATTGTACTTATTACGGATAAGGGTCTGCTAATCAGATTATTTTCAAGCTAACTCCGAAAACCTGCCAAACTTCTAGGATTTTACAATTTCTTGCCACAATATGCAGGCAAATAAATCTATAAATATAATTCAAAACATTTATGTGTTTTTCCAAAAACACAATTTTTTTGAAAAAATACAAGAATGTTTTATTTGTCTTAATAGATTTGAGATTTTGAGAGCGTATTTTTCAAGACTGTAAAAGTGACAATTTTTTTACTGCAAAATTCACAGTATTTGAGTAAAGGAACTCTAACAAAATACAACAATTTTGATATTTAAAGAAATAGGTCATGCTAACCCAACTATTTTTAAATTTACTCCGAAAATCTTCCCACATTCTGAAGATTTTTTCGAGTTTTACTAAAATATACAGACAATTAGAATCCATAAAAGTAACACCGAAGTTTTAAGTTTGCTACAGCGAGTGTTCTTAATGACAGTGACTCAACATCAAACTCTTAGGAAAAAATTGAATTGGATTTTTTGACTGTTCTGTTTGTCTTAGTTGCTTTGAGGAAGGCTACTTTTTAGAATGTAAAAGTGACCTTTACTCTTAATGCAATCAGCAAAATAAAAACGATAAGTATTAAAACACTTTACTTTCAGTTTTCTACTGTCCTCCAGGTAGTTATTTGAGAAACGGAAATCTAGAAAATATGAAATATTGTACTTTTTACGGATAAGGGTATGCTAAGCAGACTAATTTCAAGCTAACTTAGTTTTCCGTTTCTTAAATTTTGACATCAATTTACTTAACTACCTGAATGACGGTAGAAAACTGAAAGCAAAATGTTTTGATACTTATCGTTCTTATTCTGAAGATTACACCAAAAGTAATGGTCACTTTCACATTCTAAAAAGTAGCCTACCTCCAATCAATTACATTACATCATTACACTGCGGTTACAGTAGTAGGGGATACATGGTCCAAAGCAATCTCTCCGAAATACCTGTTGAAGCCTGCAAAAACTTCTCAGTAGCATCACTGGTATGGCGCTACAATGCGAAGGCTGTAAAGAAATAGAATCGGCGTGGAATGGCAGGACGACGAAACGACTGTTCTACTTTCGCCGACAATTGGGGCAATCAGCCTATCTGTCAAACGATGCGTGCAGAGATCTGGGTTTGGTTAATAGAAAATTTCCGTTTCACACCCCAGCATACGGTTCAATGGCACGTATGAGAACGAATACACAGCAAGTTGGATGCAAAACGAAAACTTTGTTGATGTGCAAATATACTTATATATTCGATAATGGGGAAGAGTTGAGAAGGATGACTGGAGATCAGCTGCGATGCAGAGTGAGGCTGCAGTCGTGGATCTCCAGGGGGCAGTTGCCAACTTCCAAAAGAAAGCAGAAACACCTGGATTAGCAAAGTTTCACATAAGACAGCCAGATACATTGCCTGATGTTACTAACTTTAGACTTTTCAAAACTTGGTTGAATTCTTGGTCAGCCTATGCACGAATTACGCAGCTGACGAAAAGGCCACAACATGACCAAATTGCAACACTGTGAACATTCTGTTCACCCGGCCTACTAGTAAAATCAGACATGATGCCGGGATCGAAGACGACACCACCCTGTCACTTACAAAAGTTCATGATAAACTGTCGGACTATTTTAGGAACTACAGGAATATCGTCAGAGAACGTTACGAATTTATTACATCCAAAAAAACCAAACACGAGTCTTTTTTGCGATTTTGTAGCACGTGTACGAAAATCTGAGGACATGGCAGATGCAAGAGAGATGTCCTATGACGTCCTTCTCGCAACAATTCTCATTAGTGGACATGACGATGATAACATTCGGGCAGAAATCTTGGCGAAAATGCCCCATTTAAACTTTGAAGAAATCAAAGAACTTTGTAAAGCCAGAGAACTAGCTCTTAAATCAGCATCATTCCCGAATCACCAGGAACACCGTGTTTCCCCGACAGAAAACACAAACGAATATGCAGCATCTATGACAGAGGAAACAGATCAGGCCGATTCAAGAGACCCGAATGCAATATGTGTGAACGATTCGGACAAAGAAGTGGCTATAAAAAAAATAAAAAAATTATTATCGCAAATAATAAAGAAGTCACGAGTGGAGTACAACCCATATTCGTAGGCGTACAAGGTCTCGAATCAAAACTGCAGATTGTTTGATTGAATATAGACATCAATTCGACGATGGTCGGTGATGACATCAAAATTCGGCAGACCGGCGAGGTGTATATTCTGCATTTTTCGACAGCGAATTTGATAGCTGCAGTTTCTAATTCTACCATCGCATAGTTGGATTCTGCAGGCGATAAAAATCAACATTTTAGTCTCCATGAACTACCCGGAGATCTTTGCAGTAGAACATATCCAAATCCTTTCAATCTACTTGCGTCTGTCCCAAGGCGCATTTCTCTTGGTGGATCGAAATGGTCTAGCACAGGAGGAGCCGATAACGCCTGTTTTATGCCTTCTTTGGTTCCCAGACAAACAGTTTTTTGGTTTTCAGCGTATAACATACCCAGCTGATTCGCTAAACCCATAAAGCTTCCTCTGCGATTCTATGGTTCAGGAAACTTTACGACTCCTTCCAGTTTTGCTGTATCAGCATGTATTCCATTTTCTCCGATTAAATATCCTGCGAAAGTGACTTGGCTTTTCGCGAAGCAAAATTTTTTCGGGTTGAGTGTTATGTTGTGGTGCCGGTATCGTGTGAATACTTCCTCAACCAGAGCAATATGTTCTTCGAATGTTATAGTAGCTATTAAAACATCATCCGCAATTTTCGCAGCACCTTCCAAGCCGTCAAGCAAGATCACCAGGCAGATTGTAGGAATCACCAGTACTGATAAATCTTGATTTCGTCAGCTGCGTAATTCGTGCATAGGCCAACCAAGATTTTAAGCAAGTTTTGAAAGGTCTAAGATTAGTATCATCAGGCAAGATATCTGGCTGCCCTATGTGAAACTTCCAATCCAGGTGTTTACCTTTGAAAGTTGGCAACTGCCTCCTGCAGATAGAGGACTGCAGCTTCACTCTACATCGCAGCTGCTTGTGTTTTCGCAATAGGATGTGCCAAAATTTTGGGGAATGCATATGGGACTTCTACTGTAGGAGGAAGGACTTTATGTTCTGCTCTCTTGTCAACCTCTGTTTTCAACGTGAATGCTAATGAAACTTTGCCATCGGATTTCTGCACTGTGATATTCAGTGTCTCCAAGGCTTGTATAAGCTCATCGACTTGGGGAGCGACAATATTACTCTCGGTAAGTCCAACAACAACATCCAGGTTAGATAAACCCATTTTAACAAGCCGACAACACCATGTAAGTACAGAGAAAACATAAGTAAACAGTAAACAGAACTGGACCAAGTCGGTACCTCGGTGCGGCAAGTAATCATTGATGTAAACAAACGAACTAAGGTAAACAACATACAATATTGTCACACGTAAAACGTAAAATATTTCATATTTTTTCTAGATTTCCGTTCCTCAAATTTTGCCATCAATTTAACTAGCTACCTGAAGGACAGCAGAAAACTGAAGGCAAAGTGTTTTGATACTTATCGTTTTTCTTCCGAAGATTGCATCAAAAGTAAAGGTCACTTTCACAATCTAAAAAGTAACCTATCTCAAATCAAATTTTCCCTACGAGATTTCGAGTCACTGTTTAATGGTTGGAGCGATTGATTTGCAAACCCATAATCTCCATAGTTAGCAGCATAATTTTCAGACGCCGTCGTCTGAATCACCGGCTCCGTGATAATACATGGAGATATAGTAATGAACCTCTTCTTTGAGTTATCTTGTCGTATGAAACGAGGATATCTCAGGGCTATTCTACCTGACCCATCTATTACGATTCTGTATCGCTTATCGGGAAGAACATCAACAATTCGCCCAGTTCTATCCCAACAATTGTATTGTTTTTTCCTTTGTCTTGAGTTACAACAGGTGTATCGATTGACAACGGCTTCAGAGAATGAGTCTTGAGATCGTAATTTTGTTCAATAATCAAGTTTCTTATTGAAATTAGTTGTTTACGTTGTTGTGCTAATTCTAACCATTCCTCGTGCAGTTTGGAGTGAGTTGGATGGACAGGTAAATGATCTCTTATCTGACGGTGAAAGAGACTTTGTGTTGGGCTAAGATTTACATCTGGTAGAGCAGAGTTGCGGTATTGCATAATAGCTCTGACAGCTCTATCAGTGTTAATAGACCCATCTGAAGTGACAATGCCGTATATAATGCGTTTTGCCGCTTTCACTCCGAGTTCAGCACGCCTATTCGATTGTGGATATTCTGCTGAGGATAAGCAATGTTTTTTCCCAATGTAGGGAGAAATTGTGAATTGAGGCCCTCCATCGCTCGCAAATTCTTCCAGAGACCCATATGTGCGAGAAGAGTTCTGCATATTTTGATTAGTTCAGTGCTATCCGTCATATGTCTGAAATGCTAAACACAAATCCAGCCACTGTATCTATCAACAATGACCAAGTATGTCTGATTATGTACTTCAAAATGGTCAGCACAAAGTTTTTGAAAAGTCCATTGGGGAGGAGAAGTTATTGTTATAGATGTCATTGGATGGCTTGGTACATGTGTAGTGCACGTACGACAATCTGTCCGAAAGTTTAAAATGCTGAAATTCATGCCTGGCCAATATATAGTTGAATTGGCACGCAATTTCATCCCAGTGCATCCCTGGTGAGCAGAGTGCAAAATAAGCAAGATTGCTTTTTATAGACTAGCTGGAATGACAATTCTTTCGTCTAGAATTACGACGTTGCCAAAAGTTGAAAGTCTCTTTCTCACTTCCCCAAATTTGCGAATTTGTGGAACAGCTTCGCGCCTAGATTTAGAAAATCCATCTTTGACAGTGTCGAGCAAAAGTTGGTGGCATTTATCTGATGCCAAGGCTTTCTCTATTTGCTCGAGAGTTATAGCTTGGTCAACAACATCGTCGTTTGGGTTGAAGGAATGAATGGCATTGACGTTGAAGCAGTTTATCATATCTTCAATTGTACTGATGTCTTTATTTAAAAGAATTCCAAATAATGGTTTTTATAAGGTCCATGCATCTAATAACAAACATTCTAGATTATTGAGACTCCTAGATACTGACAATGCCTCCCTCTGTTGGTGCGTCTCTGCTTTCAGTAGAAGTTGTAAATCGAGAACCTGCATAAACAAGCTTCCAGCCATCAGGGCAGCAATTTGGTGCGCTATCGATAGAACATGTACAATGCTTTTGTAATAGCAAATGACCAATGCCATCTTTACTACAGTCGCATTGTATATTTGTTGGAAGTTGAATGTCAAATGTTCTGATTCCTTTCTGAACAGCTGATATGAGTCAGACTTAGACTTCTCGGAAGTTTTTTGAAGAGATTGGGTCCATTGAAATTTAGATTTACTTTTAACTAATTCTCTGAATGGCAACATGATGTCGCTTGTTGAATATGCCCATGCAGTTTGATTAGGGCCATCCATGAACAAGTTCCGGTTAGGTCTTTTGGTGGAGGAAAATCTTAATTGTTGAAAGGATATCATCTGACAATGCCATTGACGGCGCACAATGATAAATAATACCATGTGGAAAAATGATTGCTCGGTCTAGTTGTCATTTTGCAAGGCATCATCAACACATTTAACCTTGTGAGGTATATCTTTAATGAGCTCACGATATCTTCGTGTATAGGCATCGCTTGATGCAAAAAACCCTCGTGGCATGCGAAGATACATATATCGACCCCATTCGGTGATACACGTAGTGAGATGTTGGCTCTCCTTGTCCAAAGCAATAGCATGATAGCCTTCTCTTGAATCCAATATCGTCTTATTTGTATTGGCGGGTACTTGTCATGCGAGTAGGAATGGAGATTGACAATGGTGACTCTCGTGGAGACATTGAGAATTAAGATGCTGGAGATCTACTGTTCTACGATAACATCCGTTTTTCGTTGGTATAATCAAAATAGTACTGTACCATTGTACCGGTGTTCCTATAGGAACTGAATCTATTATAGCCTGCCCCTGGGAAAATTATCCTCAAGTGATCGCTTTATCTTTTCCCTTAGATGATAATAAACAGGGATAGGTGTTTGCTTCGCATGCGGGTTGGCATCAGGTTTCAAGCAAGGGTGGCGGTACGGTACAAAATTTTTATCGTACTTCGAACCAGCAAAATAATTTCGTACCGATCTTCGTACCGTACCTTTCGAAAATTTTCCGTACCGTACGATATTATTTTTTTGTACATCTTACCGAATTTCGTACCAGTACGAAATTAAGTTCGATTAATATTTTTCTTTTATCGTACTAAATTTCGTTCAAGTACGAATCGCTGGGCAGCAATTTCGTACCGTACCAACTACCGATGTCCAAATCAGCTTTATTTGTAAGATCAGGCCACCGCAAGAAACGTCACAAACATCTTACATCAAAGTGATACAGTTTTATGCTATCTGGTTTAAAATCCAGCACAGTAAAACATGGGCGTAACTAAGCATATGTCACCCCAATATCATTGTTCACATTGCGCATAATATGAGAATGTTAGACCGGTGGTGATAAATAGCGGTAGGATGAACACAGTTTTCGCGAAGAAATCTCACATGAAGCAATATTTAGCATATTAGCAGCATTGTGTCGTCACAAGAAATTCTCTCTCGACAAAAGAATGTTCGTTGTGCACCACGCACGGGTTTCGTGCGGTCTCATTCGAAGGCATGGTTATAGGAACATTGTCATTGTGCGTTTTTGCATCTGGTATTTCTGGTGTGCAATTTACGTTCTTTTCACATTACTGAATAATGCTATTCATTTTTTTTTAATACCAGACAGACGTATTCCCGACATGCCTCGTTGTCCATACTGTGACTTGGCTGTTTTTACAAAATATATCTTCTAGTTAAGATGAGCATCATCTAACACTCAACTCAAAACAGTCTAAATATATCTTTATACTCTGATGTTACTGCTCTGAAAATATACTTGTGCGTGTCAGAGTACAAACAAAACGTAATAGCGGTGGTTACTGGTTAACTTAGTTGCATAGTTGGTCAGGGAGAGAGAGTTTTTAATTTAATTTAAATGAAATTTTTGAACGCCTGTGTTGCGCAATATTTTTCCCTGATTAATTTTGTATATTTCGTAGCATTTAGCCTTCAAAGTGAGAATTTTTATTAAATTTTTACAAAAATTTCAGTGGGCTTCCGGCGCTCAGGTACATTTTCCTGTCTGGTAATGTTTATATCACTCATGTTGGCATCGCAGGTTGAAGATCTCGGGTTCGAGCCCCGGCGAGTCCGGCTCGCTTATCCATGCCCACCACTCAACCCAGGGTGTAATAACTTGGGTAGGCTAAGCCGAACAGGAAAAGATGATATCTTTCCAGTAATTGTAACCCTGTCCGTCTACAAGTGGCCGCTGTTACAGGGCCTTGGACAGGGTGATCCACTCTAAGAAGTGGCTATAAAAAAAAAAAAACATGTATTTTTTTGGTTCTCAATAAAATTTTGCGCGCCACCGGCACCCTAATCTTTTTGTAAATTTGAAAGCCTATGTTTGCATGTCGCAAAAAATGTGCCCCTCCAAACATTTTTTTCTGGATCCGCCACTGTAGTTGGTATATTCGGGCATTGCTTCCTACGCCATTGTGAATTTTACTTAAAAACCGGTCAAAGTACATCGGCGATACGAACGATATATTCATAAACTACACCGTGATTTTTAGTATTATGAATGTTGCTTATCTTGTCGATTTCAATTGGGCTATCACAACTTTCGTTATTACAGAAAAATGCATTCAGATTAAGACGTCATAAATCAACGGCCTATATGTATTTCCACGCAATCACAAAGTTTTACGCCACTGCAGTAAAACCGATATACGACATAGCTCATCTAATCAGCTCAAGTGAATCAGTTACATTTTTATTACCATACCTGCGCCGCTTTTAATCATTTTTAAATGAACCTCTAGTTGAAAATTCCTTCATAGACACAATTCATATTATCAGCGCTCCGTTATGAAACGGCATAGACGTTAAATGAAATTATTTTTTTGAATTAATTTGAGAAGAATAAAGTGTAATGCGAAGGTACGAAAAATAGTACAGTACGAAATAAATACCGAACTTCGTACCGTACCGTACCAAAATTTAAAAATGAATCGTACCGGAAAATTCAATCGTACCGTACCGAATTCCGTACCGTACTACCAGGCTTGGTTTCAAGTGTATATGAGACTTTGGACCAGACATCACTGGGAAAAGAACAGAACGGCGGAATGCTGTGTATGCAAATTCATCTAGAAGATATTGTTTGAGTTTGGGAATATTCTTTTCCTCTGTGAAATATCGTAGCTTATCCGTACGTTGTGGGAATGCAAAATCATTGATGGAATCCACTAGATCAGCGGTTCCCAAACTTTTCAAAAAATTTTACCTGGCGGAATCTTTGCAATTTTGATATTTCGCGGCTCCATGAAAATTAAAGAACGATATAGGAAAATTCAAACATCACAATAAAAAGAAATCAACACTTAACAAACCAATGAAAGAAAAAGCAAACTCTGTCAAATACGGTAAGAAGTTTATGGGATGGGTGCACTTGTTTTGCTGCAATTAAGTCATCAATGTTTGGTTTGGGATTGAGCAAGTGTCTGCTCAATTTGCACGGCTTTACTACATTATAGTACAAGACGCAATGTGGTTTTTCTTCTCCACCAGCGTTTATCACGATAAACCCAAATCGGATAAATGAATCGTCAAATCTGAATTTCTTTTTAGGAGGCATTTGAAATAATATTCTAACAATGCTGATATTATAATTTACTGAAAATCGTTAACAATAACTGATAAATAGGTCTAATATAAAAGCTTAATGAATTATCAATAACAGTGTCTTTCCAGCGATCAAACCGTACTCACCTTATAAACATAGTTGACTGTAGTAAAGTAAGTGGTATTCTAATCATGAGGATTGTGAAAACATTGAACACCCGACAAAGCTTCATTATTGAATCACAATCAATTACTAAAAAAATTCTTTTCTGCGGACCTTCTGAAACTGCCGTACGGACCCCAGTTGGTCTGCGGACCTTCTGAAACTGCTGTACGGACCCCAGTTGGTCCGCGGACTCCAGTTTGGTAACTGCTGCACTAGATTATAAGTATCATCATTTGCTGTTAATGCACCTAATATATCATCCTGAAATTTCATTGGATGTGGAAACTGTTTTGAAAGAATGTTGGTGGCCACTTTATCATGAGGCATCCAATTCAATGTGGTCGAAAACCCCCATCTGCGGTCATTCGTTTCCGGCAGAATGACAAATCTGGACGTTTCAACATTAACTTTTTCATGTGCTGCGGACCAGCAACAAAAATACTTGCTCCACTATCAGGATATATTGCCAGTTTAACAGATCTGCTTCGAACACCCCGAGAACAGATGGGTGTTAACAATTTCCTCTGTATACATCATCGAATTTGTTGTATATTTTCTTTCGCTTGATGTATATACCACGTTAACCATTATTGCTTGAACTGATTCTTGAGAGCTAGGTTTGCGACAGACAATTGCATGGTGATTCGGAATGCTGCAACTGTCACATCTTTTTCCCCAAGCTTGGCATTTTCCCGATCTTTTCCATGAACTATGCTGTAAACTGCCTCATCCAGAACAAGGTTTACGTGGTTTATTTGATGTTGGGGTGTGTGATTTCTTGACATCCCTCCAGAAATGCGAGCAACTGATGATTTGCTAACCAATTTGTTCGGATCTTTAACAGCAGCTTCAAATGCTTCAGCATATTTGGTGATATTATCAAGGGTTTCCATATGGTTGGTCTTTGCAAGAATATCAGTTTGAAGTTGTTGATTGAATATGCCTCTAATGAGCTAATCCGTATCCTTAATGTCAACTAATGGCATATTGACTTCGCATTTGGGACAAGAGTATTCGCAGTCAACTGCTGATGAATTGAGCCTGGCGATATAGATTCTGTATAGATTCTTGTTCACGTTGCAAGGGGTTGCAGAAAGATAAACGATGAACCGTAGGATTAGTGTTGTATGACGATTGGCTCGATAACTTTCCGTATGCCTGTTTCATCAAGATCCAGAAGTCCAGGGATTGAGGTGCCCGGTTAGCTCAATAGGTAAAGCGTTGGGGATACGCTTCGAGCTACGCATCTCTGATCGTCACGATGCAGGTCCGAATCCCGTGAGGGATGATGATTATATGAGATAGGTCTGCTGGACGCATCACCGATGCACGGTGGGTCACGTAAGCGCCACTTACGGCTTCCTCCACAAACCAATTCCACGCACAGGAAAAATAAGAAATACGGCAATCGAAAACCGTCACATCGATTCGGAACTGGTATCTGCACGAGAGATCGTGGTTCGCCATATGGTTAAGCTGTATTCTCGGCTTTCCTCTCCCGCAGGATGAAAATGATATCCTGTTCTGTGTTGCTTCGTCACATGCATTGTATATCATTGATAGTATCTGATTGGGAGGTGCAGCCTTGATCTTCTTGAACACTCCCCAGTCCAATTGAAATTTTCTATACTGAGGTCGTATCATCTGCGGTGATATTTGAAGCAGTTTAGGTGATGGTGCATTGACTTTGCATCCTGTTGTTACTGCTTTGTGTGGAGTTGTGCTCGTTGGGGTGTCATGTGCCTGGGATATTTCTTTTATTTTCTGCATGATACGTAAGATGTATTCAAGTAATGTTACTCTCAGTTCTTTTAAACCTTGTTTTGTAATTTCGTAGAGTTGAGCTTCAGTCATGCCATTATCATGGAAAGATTCGGCCTATTCCTTCGGCTTTTCCGTCAGGTATATCCATTGATATAAAGAATTCGTTCCATTCTTGTTCTGATCCTGCTCGCAGCGCCATATTAAGACCACGAGATTACCAATCGTTATTTTAATTAAATTATATTAAGACCAACCGTAAGTCCTGTAAACCTAATACGCAAATATTAGAACAAGATGAATTATAAGACAGAATATATGTTCATCACGTTAGTTTGGGGGTTCTATTTTGTTCTATTATAATTACTTTTGTATCCATTTTTTATCTTCATCTAGATAACAGAAATTTTATTTCGTCAAGTACGTTCGATCCATCCATGACTCACACCGCGGGGGTCTAGTGAAGTTTAGTACCATATTCCCGAATGTCATTAAAATAAAAACTGGCAGAATGTTCTCATCCTAACAAGAGGGCGCCAATGCTGCAAGCATCTGGCGTTGTCTCCCGGGTTAGGATGAGTCACTTGCAACATGGGAAATTTTTATGATAATCGGTTATATGGTACTAAACTTCATGAGACCCCACCGCGGCTCGTCCGTTCGATCCATCCGACTCAAGCTTACAGACGAACCTCGTCTCGTCCAGTTGCCCGTTCGGTTGATCGGTGCCTCAAGCTTAACAGATTTTAACGAATAGCCTTGTTACGCGACACTGGACGTCGCAAAAGAGTAAAATAACATTTGATCTAATCAGCTGATCATATTCTGCCTTTTATGACGTTGCAAAGCGTACGTCTGGACTGTTGAATAAACAACACCGTGCGGTGTGTTCCAGGCCTTCTAAATTGAAGTTAGTCGTAAATATGTATGGCAGCTAGGCTATTGCCTATTTAGAAGTCTTTCTCTAAACGTTAAACAAGAAATTCGATAATTGCAAGGGCATTGATTTTTTTGGCTTATTGCGTATCGATTTGACAACAACTTTATCGTCGATTTACAAAATGACCTTCGCGGACTTCGGGAAGGTCGGTTCGGTGCTATGTACCTGACATCTAAGTTAGTGCGGTTGTGTGATGATAGGTCGCGCATTTACACCTCTCTATCTGGTGAAATGATGATCTGCTCAGCTCGTTAGGATTGTCACAATGACAATTTTCGCTCTTTATCGTGAAGTACGTAAAGGGTTAATACTTTTGGTCAGCTGACGAAAACACGAGCGCAGAAAAAAGGACTTGCGAACGATGACCCGTCATTATTGATTTAAGCCAAGCTCACATGTATGTAATTTCCCGAGGGGCGGACGCGCAGAGCGCCGCTGTCTTGGTTTAGCCAATAACCTGATTATGCAAGTGTTCTCTACGTACTCCGATCATTCCTAACGAGGGACGCAGTCCGCCAACTGCATGTACTGTAACTGGTACAAAGTTTCTTTGACTTTATCAAGCCACCCAAACCACCCTGCACCCATCGGTATCAGTGTAATAATTAGTCTGTATTTAGATGTAAACAGGCGAAGTTGGATGAAGAGCATGCAGAAATCGCTTGTTTTGCACTGTGTAGCTAAGAAAAGAGCCGTTATTGAATAGTTGAATAGGCCTAGTTTTGACTCTCGTATTTCACTGTTGACAAAGATCGAATTCATAGGTAGTTGGCTAGTTTGGTAAACTATGAATTTGAAAACATGTCATATACGGTACTCATGTACTGGCGCTATTCAGTATTGTTGAGATTAACCCCAAATACTTCTGTTAATCCTAAATAGTGTGTTCAGATATTGTACAGGTGCAGGGTATATGGCCGTCATTAGCACAGAGAAGCTGTGGTAATAAAATAGGATAGATTAGTTACGATACCACTGGACTGAATAGGTTGAGAAAATTTGAAATTCTGTTAGTGTTACCTGGGACCATTCTCCAATAATATTTTGATTGAATATCGAAGCAACTCATTGAAATCAATTATAAATAACTTTTTATCCTAAGTTTTTGCCAAAAGCAAAACCTACTTATCAAATCGTAAAATCAGCAATCTTATCTTAATTAATCTTTGCAATAAACGGATCCTTATGCTAAAAGCAAAGATGTTATAGAAAGAAAATAAACTACTAGACGAGAGATTGTCTTGTCGATCAATTATGAAATCAGCGACCCAGTCTGAAAATTGTCTTCAACTGTTTAATGATTAGCATTACTAGTAAAACCTATAGCAATAAATAGGGAAAAGAATCTTTAAATTAACTTATGCTAACTCAATTCCATTTCCAAACTAATAAATCCATATTGTAATTTTATTTGATGGAATTATGTCTAACGAATGGGTAGTCCAAGATTTTGCAGTATAAACTGGTATTTAAAAGGGCATTTTAAGATGTATAGTCTTTTTGAAATTAAATTAAAGTATTTAAAAAGCAAAAAAAATTCTATCCAGAAAAGTGCAATTAGTAATATATAATTTGTATAGACTTTTCTCTTGTGTTTGTACAGTGTAACAGTTAACGAGAATCTGCGATATTGCCTCCTCGCCTCTGTTTATAATTTTACTGACCATCGACCACCATGCCAAGATGGCATAATTTATTAGTGTTCCATCCCAGGATAAAAATGAAATCCTACCCAACCCAGATCATGCCTTCAAGTCCCAGTCCATCTGTGGCTCATGCTTGATGAAACAATTTTCAGATAAGGTGCATTTATCATCTTTCAGATCACTATATTCCTGATTCGACTATATTATAGTGGCAGTCTGTCTGGTTGATCGTTTTAATAATTTACTGGTGTTAAGTTCTATTTAAACACTTTATTAAAATGATGCAATCATAATTGTTATAGCTCATTAAGAGACAAGGAAAATATCCAGAAGAAAGCATATTAAATAAAGTTAATTTTTCACTCTTGATACTAGGTACAAAAGTTTGACCAAGGATCATTAAATTATTTCGAATTTGTTAGCTATATTTAACTTTTTACTAATGGGCATCGTATCATTGATAATAATAATAATTGCAGATCAAATGAATAAGAATTTATTTTTTATAGCCTTATCTACACTATATTATTGTCATCGTCATCGAATTATTGTATTTGAAGGCTTTTTAAAGAGAATTAGTTTTTCTGACCATAGTAGCATTTGAAACTGTGTTACAAAGGACTGAATCTTGCCTTGTCGGAGTGTAGATTTGGATGTTGTAGCTCATATAGTAAAATGGCTACAATGAGTGATTCTGCATTCACACCCCTGTTTCCGAACAGTGGTAAAAATCAGTCAATCTTTAACGTCACACAAAACAGTGGGAAAGGTATCCCTCAAAATAGTATGGAACTTGCACACCAACAAAAACTCATGCAGTTACAATTACAAAAACAAAACATGATGATGGCAAATCTTCATATGCATGCTCAAGCACAGGCTGCCATGGCTAACCCAGGTATGCAGATGAACACAGGCATGAATGGAACTTCAACTCCAGGAACAACTTCACCACAATCTGCTCAAATTGGAAATTTTTCACCTGTTAGTGAATGCAACACAGAAAGCACTGGACCTGTTAGTTCTGCAACAAGTCCAATTAATTTTAGCAGTTCTATTTCTGGAACCTCAAGTTTGAACACGAGTTTATCGAGTGCTGAGATAAGTGCAATGAATGGACATGAATCTGGTCCAGGGGATTCTCTTACTGTCCCGAATGGCAAGGTGACAATTAATGCTGAGGGGAGTGCAGTTAGTCCAGTTCCTGTTGTTAATCTTGGTGTAACAGTCACTGCTCCTTCAACAGTTGAGGGCCAAATGGATGGTAATAATGGAGTCCCATCAAATGCTGAAAATGACCTGAATCTTGCTTTGAGTAGTGCAAATGCCATTCCAACTTTCGAACAGCTGCAACAGTTGGGATTGACATCAAATGCTAATGCTTTGGATATGCTCCAGCAGGCCAGTGCTGCCAACTCTGCACAACTCAGTCTCAATGGTGTCCCAGAGAATCCATCCTCCTCACCCAGTGCTATACCTAACATCAGTTCAATATGGTCAAACCCAGCGTCCCTCCCTGTCGATGACCAAGGCCTATTATCGGAACAAGCAATTTATCAGGTCCTACAGGCGCAACAACAACAGCAGCAGCAATTGGCAGCATGGGCTAGTCAACAAAATGCAGCAGCTCTAAATGGTCTTGCGGGTGGACAAGCCATTCCAAATCCTTTGACGTCGTCTGGTATATTCAACGCAGGTGGACTTCCAACAACCAACGCTGCTCAGCAACAGGCACAATTGCAAGCTCTTCAGCAGCAACTTGCAATGAGAAGAAATCAAACAATTTTAAATCAAGCAATGCATACTGGATTACATAGATCTACTTCATTGCAACCAGGTATAGTATATTAAGTGGAATGTTTTGTGGTTTCTAGATTTCAATTATGAATGTTCAGGTGCCGAGGAGCTATTTTGGAATTTTGTTTACTGAAGTTGATTAATTTACTTTAAAACCATGGATAAACAAAATCCTTTTAACGTTTGTTCTTACAAACATCCAACTCTGTCGTCATTCAATATCAGCAAAAATGAACATTAAGAGCGACAAACCTTTGGTATTAGATATATTCGGAATAGTACCGGGTAGTTAATAAATCAGCATATCTACAGTTTTGTAGATTAGGCAATTTATATTTTTTTTTAGCTGTTCTTCATCATGGACATTCCGTATGCAACAATGAAAAGGGCATTCAAGCTAAATTGAATAATTTATTGTTCCATCTCATTCATACATATTTTTTCTCGATGTTCTTTATTTCTCCATTCACATCGCTTTCCTTTCCTTTTTTCAGGATCATTGGGAATGCCGAAAGGACCAGGATATTCCTCATGGAGCAGTGGACAAGCCAACCTTGCTAACAATATGTATAACAATGCTGCTGTTCGTAACAATTCGACTTTGTTCAATTCTCTAAATCATAGTAACAGGTATGTATAGTTATCTATTGCTAGTTGGAGTATTGATGGAGGAATTAAAATATTTTTGATTTCTTCCTGTCAACACATTTCAAACAATATTTTTGTATGGTTGATTTAGGCAAAGGGGGATAATATGTAGACAGATCTTTGCAAATTGGTGCCTTCAATAAATTTGGCTTAATCTTTAATTTTTTTTAATCTTTTATTTTTAGCCCAAGCGGGAGAGTCACCACCTACAATGGCGTCCCGAATGGCAGAAAACCACCTATGGGAAACCATGTTATCGCTCCTCCAAAGTTCAATCGTAGTTTTTCTACTCCCACCAAATATAATGGCTTCAGCGGATCTCAAATGCCGCCACTAACGTCTATAGATGATAACCCTTTTTTTAAACTTTCTGGAGATGCACCTTCACCGACTAACAATTTGCTGTCGGTAAGTTTGAGAACTTAATTTTTTTGTTATCAATAATTTATGAGAATCAATCAGTTGCCAACAGACATTTCTGTGCATGGTGAATATGCTGTACTTTTTCTGGCAGAGGAGTATTTTGGAAATTTATACCTACCGTTTAAAAAAAACTGTCCTTCATTGCTTGCCTGTTTTGAGCACCTTTGTTATAAGTCAGGGGTTGAAGGTATAAAGTATATTTGAAATACTTCAAATAGCAAGTGATAGATGTATTTCACCTGATATGCTAATATTGTCATTAGGCATGGGTATGACCACAAATTTCAGTTATACAGGTCTGAATTGATACCTCACGTAATATTGACCAATCTGTTTGGTCTTTGGTGATAGATTGTTAAACGTTGAATGTGGGCCACTGATTTATTGGGCTTGAGTGTGTCATTGAGCAAAATACTACCAGAACTTGATATGCATTGAAGAAGTTACTTTATGCTCTGATGTGTGCCACATGAGACTGGTTGAATTCCAGCTACCAATGCTACCCAAACACCCAAAGAAAATGGGCTCCATCAGAGAGGGTGTGGCAATATGGGCAGTATCTCATGATATATCCTTGGCTAGAAAATATAAATGCCTCTTGACTGTCTAGTTTCCACCAAACTGTTGAAAAGGTTCAGAATCACCAATGATGTTATGAAATAGCAATGTTGACGGTTTTGAAGCTATAGTGTACATCCGATGGAAAGAACGTGAACATTTTGGACACCCAAAGAAAAATCAACAAAATTCTGCCACATTGGTGCACGTATTGTGCTCTCGTTTATTCTAACCAAATATTTGCTGAAAAGTCTGACATATGTATTAGTCTCTTTTGGCAGCATTGCAAGAAGTTACGAAATAATGTAGAAATATACCTTGATGTAGTCAGAATAGCGATCAATCAAAAGATCATTAGGCTTTTTGTTCATTATTGAGGTTTAAATTAAAACTAGTTTACTGAAGTAATTGGCTGTGTCTATGGCTGTACTGTAATGTGCCTTTGATGAATGATTATACATATTTTATTACCAACTTTTCTACATCTGTGTTATGTCCTGCTGAGTCATGGTTGAAGAAACTACTATTGTTAGTATCTGATTATTAAATCTACCCAGTGCAATCATATCAGCAAGCAAGATTGGATACCTCAACCATAACCCAGTCAAGCTTGAAAAAATATTTTGCAGAGTTCGGTCACTATTGGATCTTGTGGCTGAGTGATGCTGGTTCATTATGTGGCCCATACTTATTGAATGTAATTTAGGAGAAATCTCAATTATCTAAAATCTAAATTCTAAATCATTCAAAGTTCCAAATGTACACATATATAACATTGTTATTTCCAAATATGCTTTTTATATTTACATTCATTCAAGATATTGTTTGCTTCTATAGTGAAAGTACTGTGTCAGTTTTCAAAATGCACCCATGTGTGAAATTTATTCTTGACAAACAAGATGATTGGTTTATTGTGTGGAATGGGCGTGGGGGTTGGTTGTGATTATCATGTTGATCTTGTACAGATCCAGTGCAAACCCAAGATATATTTGCTATCTATATTATTGTGTATTGGCATGCTCTGGGCTATATTTCGTATGTTTTTCATTTAAAAGCTGTAATTTGAGTTAGATATTAGGTGATATTGCTTCTGCCGGCTGCTATTTTCTATAGTTGTATCTGTGTATTAACTTTATACAATATGCGGATTCCTATTCAAATACCTTATTACAAAGAACATACTCAGTAGACTCACTTCTACTTTAGTAGTTCTAGCTATCGATGCCATTCATTCAATGTTGGGGTTTTGCAATTTTGATTATTTGGTATAAGAGGTTTTTGCACAATTTTTATGGAAGATAATAATTACACATTAAAAGATGGATGTACAAACCAATGATACATGAAACGATTTGTTAATATAGTACTGTACCGAGAGTACAGTAAATAAAATATGTCTTGGCAACATAGCACTTTAAACAAAATCATTCAACATTACATAATTTCTTTTTCTGTATTTTTGCTGACTCATATTTTTAGGTTATAAAGCAACAAAAATTTCGATATTATGTTCTACATTCCACACATACTGCACGATGCACACAATCACACCATGCGCATTAGGTCAACCAATATCACAATGGTTAATGATTGTTACAATGCGTGTGACTACTGTTTATGTGTCATGTGAGAACTATTACCATCCACATAATTCTATTTTGCTGACTTTATTATTTTAATGTAATTGACATCCTGGCAGAGTTTTATTAGCACATTCTGAAACGTTGAATTTGACAACATTTTCGGAAATATGGTGTTTTTGACTAAGTCATTACCAGTAGTTTTTCAATGCAGTATGGGAAACAAATTAACTATGATTATGATGTAGAACTCTCTAAAAGACCCATGCCCGACAGAAATTTTATTTTGTCAAGCATGAGCCACAGATGGACCACGTCTCATCAACGCGATCTATCAGTGGCACATACTCAAAAGAAGATATTTTGACAAAATTTTTCCTGTAGGGGTATGTTCAATTGAGTAACTACATAATTATATATATATTTTTTTCAACATCCTTGTTGCAACATGTGTTTTATTGCAGGGCCTCAATAATCACAAACGTGTGATTTATTACATATTGATCTAATAACAATTAAGTGTGAAGTAGGGCCATAAGCTGAAGATTATTTATTATACTGACCGTGCAATATAGCCTTACTGCTTATCATATAGCTTTAGGTCTTCAAGAGGTCACTGATTTTGCACAATGATTGGTTATCATAATTTGGTACTTTCTGAACCATTTTATATAATGCACTTGGCCAAATTATTTGAATATCACCAATGCCTTGATGCTGAATTTTGAGACATTTGAAATGAATAAAATAACAATAAAAGCTTCGCGGTTCTGCATAGAAAATTTATGTTGTTTTTATCTTATTTTTTATCAATTTTTTTCAAAACCCCAAAAATATTGCGTCTTGAATGTAATGGATGCGTAATGTCAACCAGTGGATTTGCTTTTGTACAATTTTATGGTGTCTCATTTAAGAAATTTCTTTTCGTCTGTGATTCATCCAATTGGTGCATTTTACTTCAATATTTTCTTTGCTAATTTTCAGAAGAACATTTTTCTGTTCGCCTTTTTCTCCTTGAATTGCATCAAGGTTTTTTTTATTTGGGATATCAAAATTTTTAGCTTTTAAGGTTACATTCTCATTTCGCAGACAGTATTGACAAAATCCATTTCGATAATACCTGGAATAAATTATAGCTACCTTGTCGTCCAAATGCCTGTCAGACGTTAATTCAATCAGTCGCGATGTGGAGTATGCTATGTAGTGATGTCATCTACCTAACCCTTCTATATTGACCGTTTTAATCTGGTTTAACAGCTGCTTTGCCTTATTAAGAGAATATCTCCCAAGCAAACATGGATCGTGTCTCCTAAGCGTGTTCCATTTATGACCCATGTTCGGGATGGGCTATCTCACTCAAGTTAGTCAACAGCTAAGGTGTCATTTTGCTTAATCAATACGAAAAGACGGTAGTGAATCACCCACGAAAGTGGTGGTTTGCGAGCGACTTGTGTGGTAAAACCACATGTGACTACTTTGCCAGAATCTCCGGGATATAGAATATTATTGTAACATTCTATATTTCTAATGTCGGTAGTCTTTATACTCGGTTTATTGAACCTACAAGCAGACACAATTTTGATGTATATTTTGTGGACTTTGAGTCTGAAAATTATGAAAAAATGAATGAACATAGTCGAGTAACCGAGTACCTTTGCATTTTGTGTATACACGGCACTATACTTGTTCAATGATGAAAATGAAGTTTGCATTTCGCTGTATTCTTTGCCATACTGTATTACGACATATTATTCAATTACTGTATCTTTGTCTCATGCTTTACACCATCTTTAATTGTACGGTTGTAGCACGCAGGATATAACCTTCTTACCTTTCGCATCGATTACCTGAGTCAAGCGACATCTGGAATTCTGATATGCAATTCAGTAGATAACACTTCATCCGTGATAGTGAAAGTCGATTGTCGTTGCGTTCAACTGTCCTGAGGATCGATTTTTTGCTGAAATTCATTCCAAGCAAGGCCGGAAGTATCGTCTAAAATTATCCATCCAACGCCCACTTATATGACAAAGAGCTACTACAAAATGCAGTTCTAACTTTGGTTCGTCCCGTTTCATGTAGTAGAAATGCAGTTGGGACCCCGAATTAGATTTTTTTTTCAAAAAAAATTTCAAAAACTCATTATTCTTTGCTACTGTGGGCAGTCTCTTCTGATATCTATGTTTTTGACCGGTATTTATATTTGGCTACTACTGGTATGTAACATAAGTAATAATATAAGCGCAAAAGACGCACAGAAACTTTTGCCCTCTGAATATCAATATCTCTTAAATTCAAACCTTTATTGTTCATTATAAGCAGTGTATTGAAGTCTTCTATTTTATCCATTGTCTATAGAGGTCACATGAAATGAACTTATTCTACGCGACAATAAGATGTTTCTAATCATGCGAGATCTATAAAATTTGCTGATTTTGTGCCCTGGACTTTTTACATGAGCAAATTTACTGCCCACATTGGCGAATGCTGGATTTTTTTTTACAGATTTAGTACGTTTGTGGATTCAGGTTTTGATAACTATCCTGGTTTCAAGATACAGCTAAATTATTGGGGAATGTAAATAAAAAAGTAACATTGTCATTCCTCATCAGCGACTAAATTCGAAATCTTAATTTTCACTTGACGTCATTCTTATTTACTTTTGAGGCGCGTTCGATCTTTGGCTTGTACTTGACAAAATATAATTTTTGATTGAGACGCGTAATCACGTGAGCAATTTTGATAAAACGTCGAAATATCACATATGCCACCGTGCGATTTTTCAACATGCCAACATACGCTCCTATACCAATATGCCATATCGATTATCGAATAACCGCGTGGTGTATGCACCGCACAATATTCAATGTGTATTTAATAACGCAATGTGTATCTCGATAGAGATAACATTGTATCATCGAATCATGTTTCAACTGAAGATAAAGTGGTAAGGTATGGGCATGTAAAACAAAGAATTAAGCAATTCAAGTATGAACTTTGGACCATTTATATGTAACCACTGTGGATTTTATTACTATTAATAGTTTATCCAAACATGGTTATAGTCGAAACGCGCCCTTAAATAAGGCTCTACATTTTTTGCCCAAGTTTAGTTTGGTCAATTGTGCCTGTATTCTGTATTTTATTGACATTTATGAAAATGTACATTAATGCGACATTCAACTAGCATTATCATAAGACGTTATATATATAGCTCCTAGCGTCTGCATTTGGAATTATATGTCGTCATCACTTCCTGTGAAATAGATAGATTATACAATTTTGAATGAAAGCACTAATTATTTTAAGAAATGGCAATTATGTAATATTTCTACAGTCTCGCAAGATGCGAATCGCTAATGTTGGTTTTCTATTTTTTAATTGGAATTAATGGTTAAATGTACACGAAGGAATTGATCCTAGTTTAATATTGTTTGTGTGGTATCCCATTTAATTGTTTTAAAGTGAGTGTTTTAAAGTGCGTAATTGTCTTAGACAAACTTACCTACCACATCAAGGTGCCTTCATGGCTAGAAATATCGTTTTGGCATTTTAGCTGCTTGACTTTTCACGTTCCTGGAATTAAATGGGGGGGGGTTTTGGCATTGAGAGAAAATTGTATCGCCTATTCGCCATGGCCATATTCGTCAGTCCATCTCCGCTAAAATCTTAAATGCGTATTCCGAATTCTGATGATAAATTTTACATTCTAAAATCTGGCAGTAATCATAATATATTTTCATATAATGAATATTGAAAAACAAATGGTAATTTGAATTTTGAAATGATTTTATCATATAATATAAAATTTTGAATCAATTTCAAACTGAATTACGAATTGTCTATGAAACATTACTTTGAAAAAACTTGAATAAAAGACTATCTGAAATATTCCAACGAGTCCGTATTCTTGACAAAACGCGGTTGGGGATAAATGAACTAAATACTCATGCTAATCAGATCGAAAATTTGCACATGCCGAGTCACGAAATGGCAACAATATCCTCTAGCATGTGCCACTCTCAGAGACACATTCATTTTTCCGTTTGGTGGCCCTTATTTGTCAAAGTATAACTTTGGATTCCTATCCTTATGATTGGAATAGAGTTTTATAATCACGGATAGAACTTAATTGTGTGTGTATGAGCTTAAATTTGACTGGCTGATATAAATAATGAAATCATCACTGTTGATCAAAGAAGCATATTGAGTGAAAAGGCCTATTTCAATTCGTAAAGCCACAGAGGAGTTGACATATTTTTTATTATATAATTTTATAATGGAATGTGATGAATATTGTCATGATGAGCAAAGCCAATTTCGGTCAAATACTCGATTGCAGCATTTGGTTTCTGAAATTATATTTTGCTGTTGAATCCGGGGTGAAATTGAGTCCAATAGTTTGTGATTCAACTCGACTAGTAACCAATCCACCGAATCGCTAACATACAGATATTGTGTTCCGGAACTTTCATTATGTAATTTCACCTCTGACCCGGATTACAGATTGACTCGTTATGTAATAGTTTTTTTAATTCCCAATTTCTTACTTAATACGCATTTATAAAATATTTTGTGTCATTATCGTTTTTGTTTATTCAACTCCCACTATACTAATGGTCATCAGATTCGAATACTCGCTTATATTCACAATTTAAGTTGTGCTGCGGAAATTTCTGTCGGGAATTTTGTCCTGGTACAGAATATAAATTGGCTCCTTATACAATAGTTTAATCCTTAATTGCATTTTAAACTATATTTCATTATCTTGCAAATCAGGTGTCGACATTTATTGAACATTTAATTCTGTTATGATTTCGGTATATTTGGCTTCCGCTTTAATGCCAGTTAGTTTTCAATGTTGGAACAAAATATTTTGAAAGTTTGGGTCACATATGGACCGCGCATTTTGTTCTGATCCAACATGGTCCATACTTATCAAAACATTTTGGACGTGATTATTTGTTTTTGAGCGGCATGGGAGTGAAAGGGTTTTCACTGTGGTAAATAATATATATTGTAGTTGCAAGTGTAGCCCGTCTATGAGTGGCCGCGCGAGTAACAGGGCCTTTGACAGCGTCATACACTCCAAGAAGTGGCTATAAAAAACGTTACATGATAA
Source organism: Styela plicata (assembly GCA_963675895.2). Classification (NCBI taxonomy): domain Eukaryota; kingdom Metazoa; phylum Chordata; class Ascidiacea; order Stolidobranchia; family Styelidae; genus Styela; species Styela plicata. Next base: position 3,757,434 of record OZ023144.1, on the reverse strand, counting down.
CAAAGTAAATTGCCGAGCGATGCTCGTACTCCTATTTTTTAAACAAAATTGAAAAAATAAATTGTTCTCTTGTCGTCTGCCAATTACTTCTATACTGTTTATTTGTGGTTCAAATAAAGATTCCCGTTTGACTAGATTCCATGTCTCGATTTTAAAATCAGAGACTGGCTACGTGGCTTTATGGTAGTTTCAACGTGATGCATGTGTGGACTGCGCTGACTAGGAATGATCGCAGCGCGATCTTTATAAATCGAATTCACGTGTCAACAAAAATGTATTTCGTTGGAATCATATCGTATATTTCAAAAATTTTGTTCGAAATAATGTTTCAAATGAACTTGATAGATAATTATTGATATGGCCCAGAATATGTTTATGATGAACAGTTTGCGCGACTCTGCCGATTTTCGGATGTTCGAAGGGTAATCGTAAAAGCAAGCATTTGACAAGACAAATCCTGAAAAAAATATTATGTTACCCTACATGAAGTTGCAACGTCATGTCTGGACCGTGTATGAAGTATGGATGATTCGATGGGGCTCTGTTGAACTATTGTCCATACTTTGGAAAACAATACTTAGAAAGACTACTTTTTTATCACTTCACCTCACGATTTAGCACACCTCGAAGCAAAACGAGACCTCGTTTGTGTATTTCTAAATTATCTTTCATCGTGACCCGTTTCTATTCGTGTTGCGAAACCTTCATTAGAAATATGCATGCTTCAATAACCCTCCAGGCATATATACACAATAAATACCAATAGACAGAAAGGCGGAATTGATCTTATATTTTATAATTTTATGTTTATCTTTTGTTCAAGATTTCGAGTCCATACATGTTTTAAAACACGTTCTCTAAAACTTTTTTTTTCAATTTGGCCGTACTGTTACTGGAAATTTCTTTTATCGGATTTATACAGTTACGATCTTGCCATTAACGGGTAGACTAGTGGGTCCTTTTAACAATATTCAAGTTATACATAACTGATTTACAAAATATAGTCGCTTACAATCAAACGCCCACCACGTGGGAAAAACGATCGAAGGGAAATGCAGCAGGCATTCGTAACCTTACTTTTTTGGAATTATGACAACTCAATTAGAAAGCAACTATTTGATAAAGAGTTATCTTGGCATACCACTCATATGAATAAAGTTCAGTTGTGGTAAATGGTTGACCATGAAAATATTTACCCTCATTTTCATGATGAAGTCACTTTTTCGAATAAAATGAAAGAAAGTTTGGAATATTTTGTTGAGGAGAATTATTTCATTTCAGGCCAATACCCAATAAAAATTTCACTTTTGTCAAGCAGGCGCCGCAGGTGACCGCGCTTTGGTGGCGCGATTCATCAGTGGCCCATACTTTGACAAAATATATGAAATCGAATTTATCGATATGATTGGGAATTGTCAAAACTCAACTGCTTGGCTAAGACGCACGAAGTGTTTTTATTCGGATGTTGCGCATCCTACATAATACTCTTCTTCAGACCAATCAAAGTTTTTTTTTCGTCGAATCATCATTTGGTAAGTATGGTCTATGCTTAACCAAAGTCAAAAGTTCTGGTAGAGAAGCAGCAGGAAATACCATGTTAATATTGGTGTTCTAAATCCTTAACATGTCTATTCAAACTTGCTTGAGGGATAGCGATAATGAATAATATTTTTCCTATTTCTGTGATGTGGAATATGTGGACGCGTCATAGAAAGACGGCAAAATTTCTCCGTGTTCACGCTGTAAAATGTATCGTAGTTAGAACACTTTCAAACGGAAAGGCTCTTTTGGAAAGAATAGTATATTTCATTTTCGTTACATTTTTTTTAAATGCACAGTTAACTGTATATTCGTTACCAATAGATAAAGCTGGGTGGAATATTGTATGAAGCAATCCATACAGTATTGAATCTAGCGTAGAATGCAGCATATACATTAGGGCTATGGTAAATCTCATGTCTCAGGATATAATTACGTGATTTAAATTTTGACAGGATATACATGTAAACTAACGCGTAATAACAAGCCACTAGTACTTTTTTAAATAAATTTCTAGTATATAATTCCATTCCGATGATCTTGTACCATATCGTGGCTTATAATAATTTTAATACAGTACAAAGCCATATCAATAATGTCATTATCCAAAACTCGACACAATGTTTAACAGCAAATCGGATAACGTGGATTAAATCTATAAAACTTTGACCGAACGACCTGTCGCGAATTGGCAGATTCAATTCACATGTGGCGGTGATGTGGCGGCCCGAACTTGAAATTATATATAAGCTGTAGCTTTTTCTCACCGCTTGTCTGCTAGATTTTCATCTATTTTTTTTATATTATGAAAGCTGGTGATGTCACAACCGGATTTTGATGTGTGTCAATTCAAAAGGAAAGTGATTCCGGGTGTTGTTCCTTCGAATTTATTTTCCGATAGGTGGCCCTTGGGGTTATGCGATGTGGGAATTCCATCCCCTTTCCGTAATACTGTGAGTCACAGAGATTTACTCTGTAATACTGGTCAGCTGAGGTCCGAACGCTATCAAATTGTCATAATTTTATTGAATACGTATTTGTTTACCCTGGAACAATGATGAGTAAGGCTGTCCAAAATATTCGAATCATTCGTAATTGCAAATTCTTGAATTATTCGATGTTATTGCCAGTGATTCGAATTCAACAGAATCTAACAATAAATATAACTTTTGGCATGGCACATGTAGAAACAGATGACCTGTATCTGATACTTTTTCTTTGTTTCAATAACTTCACAAATGCCGTTATTTTTAGCCCTGTTTTTTAAGGAGTATTACCACAATTTTTGTTTTGCTGTGGCATCGTATGTTTTGTTCTTTTTCATCAAGCCTTCAATTCAAGTCTTGTTGACTTAGACCACTACCAGAATAAGAGTTAATATGTTAATATTGTTGGTGTTAACGTATTCAAGTCGTGTATTTGGCATTCACACAGGTGTATTGAATAGATTGTTGAAATTGCGAACTTACCAAGTACAGTTGACAGGAACTGTTTGGCTGCAACTTAATGTTTTTTATTTCAATTTAATTCGACACTGAGAATTGAAAAGTTGTAAATATTTGTGAAAACACATAATCGAATTTTTTTTCCTATTGGAAAACTGAATATTTGACGTAAAAAAATATATTAACTTCAAACCAAATAAGAGCGCGTTTTTTTTTATTCGCCATATCCATACTAACAAGGTTTTTGGCGCACTGTAATGCAATTGCGTATTGACATCCATGGTTTTTACGCAAGAGGTTATCAACGAACATACCAGTACACACACCCTGCCCTCCTGGCTGATAAGTAAATTTTGATAAGTAAATTTTTCGGATTCTCAGACGCTTCTAAACCAAAGGTATGGTTGGCATGCGCCTGGATTAAAATTGAAAATCATTAGTTTCGATAGGCAGTTTGTATTTACCATTACTTCCCTGTTTACAAGTCTTGGTTTGTCGAACGTTCGAAAGTCGACGGTATATTTCTCCTACTGTATTCTGCAAACTTTTCTTGTATTTCTTGAATCTTCGGGCTTTCGAATTCCCCTTTTTAAATAAATAACGTTTATTTTAGCATGTCAGCATAAACGCCTTATTTTTTTCCTGTGTTATGGTCCAATATAAAACGATACTGCGTTTTATAAACATTGTTTGAAAGTTGTCCCTTCTGGGATTTTTTAAAATCTGTTATCGTGCGTGACCATGACTGCAAACGCTAAAAACAAGTATTTCTCTTCTCTTTAGGATTCAATACTTGTTTTCATTCGAAAAATATGGATTTTCGTAGAATTATATCACTCTGTTCTATTTTTCACCTGATGCTCTTACGCTTTCGATTTGAATTCGAAAATATACACCGAAAACTTTGTCCCAAGTATGTTTTAATGGTGGATTGTTATCTGGCGCCTTATATTAGTCATCAAATTAGTTGTGTGAGAAATGTGAGCATTTTAATTTTTTTTATCAACTAACGATTCATATTATATACCAGAGTAGAAAAGCGCCGATTTTATGGAAAATGACATTAGCTTATTTATTTCCTAACTCCTCTTTCAACTGTTTCGTTTTCCATATTTGATCAAATAACAAGTAAGGATTAAAAACTATTGAAAAATCCGATCAGAAATTTTATTTTGTCAAGCATGTGCCACAGATGGGCCGCGTCTCATCGACACGATCCATCCGTTACACATACATAACAAAATACGCTTTGACAACATTTTTCCGATTGGAATATGTGTCGCATAGTGTCTGCTAGAATTGGCAGAATTTCAGCTTCTCCGCTGCTCAGGGCTTCGATACCACCCACTGCTCTTTATTTGAGCAGCTCGATCCCGGGATTTTCTCGTTCTGCTGTTCGTCACAAAAGCGACTGTTACTTTGTTTCTCTCAGGCGCTATCTCCTAGATTGCATGAGGCGACTTCAGGCAAAATGCAAAGAAATGTGCATTTGCATCCAAAACAAAAGATTTGTGTGTACATACGAATTATTAATCTGAAAATGTCTTCGTCTGGAAAATACATCTTTTCCTTGTTCGTTTTGCACTCGTTCTTAATATTGATAATACCGTCTGTTATAACTGTCTATTCATTATGCATGAGACTGAGTACTATACTTTTAGGGAATAACCCGTGACCCGACATTGGGTGAAATTCAGGCCATTGTTCACTTTTATTGAGCTTTCTGGAATTTTGGGTCGATGGGAGAACACTTTTTTTTGCCAATAAATGTATTTTGAGGGTTTAAGGCTTTCCAACAAATGGAATTTTGGGGATGTTCGTATATTGAAATTATACTTCGAAGTTGACCTCAATTCAAAAACTTACTTCTTTTGTCAAGTATGGGCCGCATTCGTCGCAATTCACTCGTGGTCCGCACTCCACACCTGACAGAAGATTTCATTGAAGTGAAATCATCTTTGCTTCTGTAATTGATTCAAAATTGAATTTTATTTGGACTTGGAACGTGGGAAGTTTTGTAATTTTTGCTGATTTCTTTTACAGTCCATTATATAAGGTTATTGAACCTCCTTTCTAAATTAATTTATAATTTGATGTGTTGCATTATGCATAGGTATATTGCATTTTTAACGTGTAAACATATCAATTTTGTTCTCTTCCAAGTCGAAGAAAATTTTCTACAAGCAAATTTTGTCAAGTATGAGTCACTGATAGACCGCGCCATCGAGACGCGGTTCATCTGTGACTCATGTTCGACAAGAGAGCAACATCGATAGGGTTTGCATTTTGTACACTGTCTTTCTGCATTTTGACTCCTAGCCTGCGCGATCCATCAGTCGTTGGCGCGTAATTTAGATACAATCGAGCGAAATTTTTATACAAAAAGTGACAAATAATTATGTATTTCATTTTTTCTGTTTTAGAATCTACAAGAAAGAAGTCCTGTTGATACAATGCATATGGGAAGCATAGAATCACAATTGTATGATATCCTCAGATCCGAAAATGGTGTTGGGGGAACCCCGCCTTTCGCAAGAAACGGTTAGTGTGTATTTTATTTTTCAACGACCCCGTATATCGATTATCCACCCAAAAATTGTATATAGAATTTAATGTTGTGAATTTGGAAAAAAAAATCCGCATTGCCAAATTTTTTGTGTGTGGTGATTTTAATGGTTGAACGGCACGGGTTTCACATTTCGGATCGATAGGAATGAAATGAGCATAAATTTTCCGATTCGTTACCTTTACTTACTACACCTTTATCGCGGTCTGATTTTAGTAGTCTTCGGATAAAGGGAAAGTTGTGCTTGTGATCTTTCGTCATTTGTAGTTCTATTTCTAATCACCCGTGAAGGTATGCTCAACTAAAAGGTCATCGGGATTTTAGTCATGCTTCTCGGTTTATCAAGATTTCAATTTTTACAAACGTGGTAGGCCAACACCCGATTTTTTTAATTTTATCTGCCCGATTGGAAGATATTAATTTATCCCTGTCGACGTTTAATTGATTAGTTGATACAAAACCCACTTGAATTGTCTATCGTGTTTGTGTTCAGTTCTAGATCTAATTTTATGCTTTCTCAAGCATGTGCCGTTGATCGACAGTGGTTGAATGGCTGCTGGTCACATAAAAGTAGTGTAATTTTTAGCACTGGATTGGTCAATTCTTTTTTTTAAACGTAAATCACATTTCAAAGCTGAATTTTTTTTCCCATTCTTCTTATCCATGTGCCATGTATCAATCGTGAAAGGCCAACTATTAATTATATATAACGCGAAATCAGGAATATCTCTAATATACACTTGAAAGAAAAATTTTTATCCGCCCGCACCCAGCAATTCAGTTTTACACAACACTTTGTGTCAAGCTCTTATCAGTGTTGTCATCAAACACGGAAGATTTCGACATTTAACCTGCCGATTTAAATCACCATTCTTAGGTTGTATAGGAATTTGTACCCCGACCACTTACCATAAACAACATTGCTCGCGAGTCTGTGTGCTTGTCTGATTCAAATTTCATACCTTAAGGGTGAATTAAAAAAGCCGATCGGAATATCCTGTTTTTGCAAGTTTTTATGCCCTTTTTCGGTCTGCTTCGCATCGTGAATTGAACCGGCAGTGGTATTTTTGTGTTAACAATTTTCTGCTGAATCACGCGTTGTCGGGTATGTACCATTGATGGATCGCGCCATCTTGGCGCGGTCCATCAATAGTACCTGCCCGACAATTGTTTTTTATCATATAACACAACCTAACTTAATCTCCTTATTTTGGTTAGATAAAATATGGTTATATGAAGTATAGACGACCACCCGTATTCGTTTTTATACTTTGAAAACTGATTCTGTTCTTGATTTGGAAGTTAAAGTTTACTGCTGAATATGCATCGATTGGAGTAGTAGATAACATATACTAGTTTGAATCATATTCGAAATTCGAAAACAACGCTGTATCGAATAGCTTCGTTATCAAATGTATTCAAATATTCGAATCGTTTCGGACATTCATTTTATTGATGTAAAAGTTCTTTGATACGCAAAAGAACCAATACAATAAAACTAGTTCATTTATACATCAATCACACTGCCGTATTAGTGTTATTTGATACCTCAAGAAGCCAATGTTGATACAAATGTCTAAACGGAACTAATTCCCACGTGGTTTTATACCTCTTTCGTCTATGTAAGAAGATAACGAACTCAAATTTTATCAAAGCAAGTCTTGGTCTTTATGTGTGTTTTTTTCGAATACAGAGTTATAAAAAGTACAGCCAGAAATCTAGTTAAATATCGTCTCCCACCTGTCGTCCAACAGCTGTTTTTGTGATATCTCAATCTGGAAGTTGCTGTGATGCACATTACTAGTTGGGTTTCTCTCATGATGAATTGTGCAATGTCAGCGCTGTTCGATCTTTTTCGTGCAGCGTAACCTCAATTACTTACTTTGGATAGCGACCAACCCGCTCGAACCAACAAATTAGTTTGAAAGTACTGAAACTAATTTTTGTGATCATTCAAAGATAACACGTATTGTATATAATATCGAAGCGAATGTGTTCGAAGTCCAAATTCGGATAAATTCATTTTTCAACTATTGGGATACTGATTGAATCTGGATATTACTTATACTGAAGAAAAATTTGATTAGGAATTGAAATAATCGCTATAATTACAACAATAAAGTGACTTGTTAAATTGCTCATGGCACCCTTCCGACGCCCGGAAGAAATGCTGAACCCTTTTTGGAACGCAATAGCTGTACTATTTTATGTCAGTATCCAGCTCTAACTACGATATCATGGTACCGTTATTAACATTGGTCACTAAGATACTAATTTAATTTCCACTTCTACGATCCACAATGTCAATTTTTCCGCAATGCTATTAACCTGGTTTATAATTTGGCAACCGCGTTGAATCATGGTGTGACACACAAATATAATTGCAGGCAACATTTGTTTATATTTTTATGTGCGTTATCTGCGGTTTTGGAAAATGAAATAGATCGAACTGTTGTTCATCTATTCAGCTAATTGAGCATCTCCTACAGAAGGAAACGTTTTCATCATTTTTTTCCCATTGCGTTGCGGTATATTTTACACTTTTTAATATCGAATAAAAATTTCTGCCATAGATAAACCAAGCTTGGCTGTGGGGCGATCCATTTATCGTGAACAGTTCGCATCGCTTATGTTGATCGTTTTGTGATTGAAATGTTCAACCGTCGTGTTCTTGTGTGAAATATCCACTCACGTGAATAAGCTAGACCTCATATGTATGAATTTTAGATATTGCTCTGCTCTAGTTTTTTTTATTGTATGCTTGTTTCTTTTCTTTGCCATGAATGTGGCGATGGTGACGTTCCTACCCAACGCCGCCATGCCCAATAACTGGTAATTTAGTACCGGTTCCGGTATATCATTTTGAACATCGCTACAGTTGTTGTTTAAAATGAGCAAGTCGTTGCTACGTTATCATGACACCGTCAGTAACTTGGAAACAATGCCACATAGACCACACCTGTCATTTAGCGAAGTTTGAAAAATTCGTTCAGTTGACCGGTTACAAAAGTTGTTCGGGATGAATTGTCTATAGTGCAACATTATTAGTGATAATATATGGTAATTATATTGAGATATGAATCGACACGGTATACGTCCCAGTAATGTTACCTATTTTTATATTATGTTAATGTTATTGGATTCTTGAAAATTATCTAGAAAATGTGTAACATCTGAATATTTTGCTCGAAACATTTTCTACGAGTAAAAAAATACGCGATACGAGTAAAAAATCTTAATAGCGTTTCATTTATTATTTAGTTTTAATGTGCGACTTACAGATAGTGCAATTTCATTTTGCTTTTCGTATTTAAAATGATTAGTATTATTGATGCTTCAATCTTCTTTTCTGAATCGAAAGTTAAAATTCAGTGACCGGAAAGCACATTTGCTGTATTCTGGTCCATTAAAAAATTGTTTTCACGTTCATGGCCGCTGTTTGACAAGACATTGTCTTTTCAAAATCAACTAACTTGTGTAGTAGAATTAAATTATGAATTAACTCATTGGGCGTGTAATTATGGATGGGCTTATGATCAAATGTTCGAATCAGTTCTGTTACATGTCGGTTCGGGTAATTCGTCAATCGGAAATTTAATTTTGTCAAGCATGAAGCACAGATGGACGCGCCTTGGCTGCGTTTGCTGCGCGAAAACGTGTTGTTGCGATTTTACGTATGCTCCAGAGGTTCCTGTCGATATAATGAAAAAAAATGGTCAATACTCGTGTATCTTCCCACTATTTTTTAAATATAGAATATGTTCGAAATAATGTGTTGCGATATTCGAAGAATACATATATGTGAATGTATAACTCCCGTACGTAATATAAGCCAGAGGAACTCGTAAATTACAATGTTTTGCGTTACGGTTGTTGCGTCCATTACGTTTTGTACGTGGTTGCGTAACGCCCAAATTAGCTTCCGCCGTGCATCACAAAGCACTACAAGCTAAGGTGAATCATTCGCCCATGAAACTAAAGTGCTATAATTTGCCTCCCTTTAATATATTTTAATGAAAATTTTGAGTCCAAGATTAACATGAATACGGATATTAATATTAGGTTTAATGAAAGGGGTTGTTGAATCGGGTTTGGGCTTTGATAGAATTTAGTTCGCGGTAATGATAGTTGTTTTATGTTAATGATGTGGATTGCGGCTACCCCATTTACAATAATAGCTCACCTGCGCCAATCTAAGAGTGAGTTTCGTTTGTCGAATAGGGTTCAATGATGGGCCGCGCAATGGCGCCGTTCCTATCAATAACTCGTGTTTGTCGAGATTGAACAGATCTTTTTCATTCATTGCCAAAAGAGCTGTTCTCAACTCCTCCATTTACCTGGCTGTGGTGACTGGTTACCCCGAGCGGGACAAATGGAATTAAATGCCGCAGTACGAACACCGGCCACTCTTGTCAGAAAAAACGACCGAGCCGTGTTTTGTCAGGTAATAAATAACCGATGTATCGCGCCGCCGAGGCTCATACTTAATGAAATAAAAATCTTGATTGAGTTATTGAATTGCTGAAGATATTGGGTATATGAGCCAGCTTGAATTTGATTCTCGAAGACCCGAACAAAAATCTGAAATTCTCACCTTGAAGTAATTCAAAAGTGCATTGCATTACTTTTGATATATTTAGGCAACACGGAATTCTATATTCAATAAATAACTCGTGCCAGGCAAGAGTCGTTGGAACGTCGTTACTATGTTATCAGAACGTGAACTACCTCTGGCTAATGCCAGACAAAATAAAATTTTAGACTTTTTTGTATATAATTATCTTATCTGTGGTTATCATGCTGATGTGATTTACGTATTCCGCAATATTGTTGTGAAATACCACACCCTCCAGCTATCCGATAAGTGTAAATATTATTGTTTAATTAGAAATAATTTGATTTTTGAATATGTATACTACATAGCTACGTTGCAGAAATTGATATAAATCACGACTTCGCTGCAAAATGGGCGAAATAGAGTCAAATTTAAGTAATTGTGTTTCTCTCAAATGTTAATGTTCGAATCAAAGTCGCATATTAAACAAACAATGTTTTTCCCTAATATACTCGGTTACTTTACAATTATTTTACCACATATTTTTATTTTATTGATTTTGAAGCAACGCACGATATCCAATATTTTGATTTTAAAATTATTAAATTGGGCAGCCCCACTAATGGTTCGCGCCGCCAGGAGACATATCCGCATATAAGTAATGAAATTCAACTTGGTGTCAATTCTACAACTGATAATCACAATTTTTCGAATATAGGATCCGTAGTCTACTCTCCGGTCCAAAATTTTTGAATCTCCCTATTTCGTTTGGAAAATCACCAACAATGGATAAATAATATGACGCATATTGTGTCAATTAGATATTTTCATTGTCATGTCTTATTTCCCGCACTATCAATATACACATACAAAATTTACACATAACGTGTCAAAGCGACATTTATTTTCCGGTGCAAATTTCATACAATGGACCTATATAATGCTTCCTATTCGTTTTGTTTGGCCTAGTATTAATGATAATCGAATTCCGGTTTAACAGATGTCGACTCTTAAAATCGATGTATTTTATAGGTAGATATTATTAGTAAAATTTACGGACATGTCTCAGTGATATGTTCAAATGTTATTTAATAATGTACAAGCATAAAATGCAGATGGATCGCGCCTAATGACGCGCACATCAGCAGTTTATGCTTGGAAATGACGTGCGACTTAAAATGCAAAATTTTGGTGATATTATCCGAAATTGTTTTTTAATATTTTGTCAGCATCGATCGGTGATCTTAAATTTTGAGAAATGGTGTGTTCCGTGACCTCTGTGTTCTATACAGCTTAAATGAAATGAAACATTATTTACACATGTCTAAGATATACCTAGTTTTTCTGTATTCAAAACGGAATTTTGAAAGATAAAATCGGGGCGACGGAATTGTCTGTACAAGTGCGAGGGTGGCTAAAATTGTATATAGGCTGAATTCAAAGTCGAATCGAATAATTTTACGAATCTAATCGAATACTCGAGTCGAAATAAACAAAATCACAATTTCAGTTAAATCATGATTTTTTTTTTAATTTTTTTCCCTTTCATTGAAATCCACTTCGATAAAGGCCGGAAGCAGTGCCTAAAAGGAATCTCTAGGAAACCAAATCGAATAATTTATAATTCGCAAATCACAAATCTAATATTTTAGACAGCCCCATATAAATGGTCGGTATAATTTGATACCCGATTCGGGACAGGATGAATGGGTTAGCAAATATAAAAATACACTTAATACTGTTTGTAGATAAGATATTAACTCGGAAAATTTGGTTACAGAAATATTACATCAGACATTTTTTACAGTGAAAAATCTATTGTTTGTATAATGTCTGTAAAAAAAATGAATATATATCTACCGTACGAGTTTATTTGCTCGATATATTTCGTCCGCAAATGACATCATTTTTGCAGTTTTATTTCATTTCCAGATCTCTCCCTCACAAAGTACCCATTTCTCATCCATTTTAATAGTCATTTTCCGCCTATATTTTCATGAAATGACCATCGAAAAGCACTCGACTTTGTTTACTGACGCATAGAGCCGTCTGTTCTTGAAAAAATGTGGCGTGGCTTTCTGTCAAGAGCAGCCCTTTAAAAATGCTCTCATCACTCAAATGACAAGGCCAATATTCCATTAGAAATGTTCCAAAATATACAGGCGCGATCCATCAGTGGCCCATGCTTGACGAAACAAAGTTGTTGATAAATTGAAATTACACCCCAAATTTGTTGTTTTGTCACCCTGTTTTTATCGTATCGACCAACGATAAATCGCGTTGTTTAAGCTTAGAATTAAAAACAAATTTTCTGCGAAAGAGATTTTGCACCAATCCTTGATTAAACATGGTTCGGGGTAAAACCACGTATGGCTCATACTTCATCGAACTTAATTCATATCTCATGAATTTAAAATCCTATAAGTTTGCCTAAAATAGGCGAGGTTGTATCCGATCATGTTTGATCTGATGAAACCTAAGTCATATTTACCAGAAAGCTTATGGGGTTTTACACAAAGGTGAAATAAGCACTTCAACGTCGTCGAGACCAATGTTCGATTGTATATTATAAGTGACATCCGTATATGAAGGGCATTTTGTGGTTGATTTGTGTATAGCTATTTTTTGTTATTGCGATGTAAATCCTGAATAGGATATTGGAAATGAAAATTACGGAACAGCGGTTTTAATTTCTATATTATATTCACTGGATCCAATCGTTTGACATGTCATTATATAAATATGTTCAGTTTCTACCTCTAGGATTAAGAGCATTGTGCAAAATGCCGTCGTGACCAGAAATCAATTGATGTTAAATAAAAGACGTCATTATGATATACGTGTGATGTGTTTTCGCCATGAAGCTATGATTTTTGGATAATATCTTAAATATATGTATTAGTCTTAAAGCAACAATTCTTCCGAGTTTTGATTTACGAATCACACGGGATGAAATGGCCTAATCGAATCGTTTTTTGCAATACTGTAGACCATAATATGGGCGGCGCAACCACCATCTCGTCTTTTTTTAAAGCACCTCGCACGCTACATCTATCGCTTATTTTTAGTTTCTGGCGATTCTTCGAAATTTTTTACTTGAATATTCCCAAACATTATCTTCATCGTTATCATTTATTAAACAACCACGCAATATTTATAGTTCATCGTTACTTCAGTATAAACTGTGTTACTCAGGAAATCCTGCAATAACTCGTAGGCGTGATGGACCTAGTAGTTATAATGTTGGCATAGCAGGTTAAAGATCTTTGAATCGAACTTCGCGCCTTCAAGGCCCCACTTGATGTAATAAATCACGACTTTGAGCAAAATAAAATTATCAGTTTCGTTTATCCAGGATGTTGAAACATGATTTGTTTAATATCACCGTGATTTTCGAATACTGTTTAAATTAAACTATATAAAGACGAACTTGATTTCCAGCCTAAAACAATTTAACACATTGTAAATTAGAATGCGTTTAATATGACAGTTCTTGTTGATTTCAATGTACGACAGTACTTATTGTGAATTTGTAACTAAAATCAATTACTTGTCAATGGAAATAATTATATAAGTAAGAAAACATAATAATTTTAACTGTTCATTTGCAGTAATTGCATATCCAGGGTTCAAAACCGCCTTCTTGATGAGTAAGCCAAGTATGGGCTGTTGATGGATCGCACCTCAAACGTGCCTTCCGTCAATAGTGATCCATCAGCAGCTCATAATTGGCCCTAAAAACGGTTTTTTTATTGCCCCAATTTCAATATTATCATTTAAACTTACTGTTAAAGAGCAGCGATTTCGCTTCATTTTTGTAACGGTGTTTGAGAAAAGGTCTTCTAAAATACTAATCCATAGATCATCCTTTAAATTGATCACATAGTAGGAGCTTCTATTATTTATAAAAATGCCCTTGTAATTGAACATTGTAAATCATGATGAAGTTGCCAAAGTTTAAAATCTGTTCCAGCTTTCTAAAATCATCTTCTATCCGATGGCCGTGTTTTAAACTGCTTCTTTTAATATAATTTCATTTATGAATACGGTTAAATATACCCCGACACGAACTTGTTCATAAACATCACCGAGAGCGGTTTATATATGGTACGTGCTTGGAAAATAGCAGTGCTGTTGAATCGTTTAAAATATTGTTGTGAAAAGGAGCAAGGATGCGTTTTTTTATGGTATGCTAAATGCAATTTCGGATTATGCACTTTGGGTGTTAGTTGCAGGAGAGAGGATCAGAATACAAATTGCTAGTTCGATAATATTTGGAAAATTTTGATTACCAATTAAGATAAATTTGATACGTCAGCTTTTTCAATACGGTTGTCTGTCTATACGTTATGATTGTTCTTCAATGGCGCAGGTTATTTTTTTATGTTGAAAATGTACGTAGACGATAATTTATAGAGAATATGGCCACCTTTTGGAGAATTCTTGGAATGCGAAGTAATCATGAAAACGAAAACATGTGCTCTTTTCGCTACAAACAAGAACTGAAAACCGAGATATTTTGCCGTCAATGATGACCCAGGGGGAAATTTTCTGTCTAAACATTTTTTGTCAAGTATGTGCCACTGATAGAACGCGCCGTCAGATGCGGGACATCTGTGGCGCTTGCTTGATAAAATAATATTCTGATCAAAAAAATGTATTCAAATTTAGGAAAATGTGTCTGATCGATAAAAACCATCAAAAAATTGATGTGTTCTACGAGGTGTATAATTTCGCTGGGCGATCAATTTTCGTCGCATTGTTTTGTCAACCCGAATATAAATCGTCACCATGACGATTGTAAAATGGATTAGTATGTTTTATTGTCATTCCAAACATTTTCGGATATCTATTGTCAAATCAATGACGAATCATATTTCTTTGTTAAATCAGACTTCTCTAATATACACGTTGTGATAATGAAATTTGACAGAAATCTACTTCCGGAGTGGAAAAATCTCTCAAATCAAATATGATTAGCCAAACATGACCTACTGATACGTCTATGGTTCATACTTAACAAATACATAATTAATTTAAAAACCTAGTTTCAAGAAAAATATGCGATTGAAAATTTTTAACCGAAGCGTTTTTCGTTCTGATCCGAAAATTGCATTTTTGTTAATGTCGTGCCGTTAGTTCAGTTGGTTTGTTTTGTTGACCGACTGATATTGTACCAATTGTGGATTGCGGCGTTGCAAATATAATTTGACAGCATAGTGTGAACTTACTTTGCAATACACTGACGGTAATCCCTTAAAGTAATATCAAAACATGTTATGTTGAGCATGAACCCCTGATGTTGGCACGGCCCATCAGATGAAGCTTGGCAAATTTCTTGGTTATTGAAAGCCATCAGAAAACTTCATTTGAAAGCTAATAGTTTTTATATCGTTATGATCACATTTTCATTCGGAATATTTCATCCAGCGTTCGGAATGTCTTTTGCAACTAATATCTCTCGCTTTCAGATTCTGATCAAATGTTTTTATATGCAGAATCGAATCGAATATTTCTATCGATAGTAAAGTACATCAAAAGGGAATTCTGATTTTCTGAAGTATATTTCATTCTGTTGAAAATTGAATCATTAAAAAGTCGAATTTAATAATTTTCAATTTTGCGAATCTTGAATCTAAAAGTGATATCTTCAATCAAGGTAAAACAGTCTACGCAAAGAACAAACAAAGCTTTGAATGTAATTTCGATATCCTATTCTTGAAACATAACACTGACATTTAACCTAAATACCTTGGATTTCCCTGCTGGGTATTATTGAAAATATTATTTTACCAATAATATGGAAACGAAAAAGTATTTCTCCCATTTAGGAATGTTTCGATCGGTCAGTAAACTATCTGTGGCTTGTTCTGGATATTGAATTTTACTGATCGAGTTGAATTTTCTTCAACAAAGCACTTCCATCATTTTCACATGACTGTGATCCGCTGTGTTATGCTTAGCCAGCGTTTTCGAATACCAAGCATGAAAGAATTTGGTATTTTGTGGCAAACTTATGTTACTTTTAAATTCGATATTCGAATCGACTGGGATACACATTCGATTCATATGATTCGAATATTCGTTACGATTCGATAATGGTTTTGATGAATCTCTTCGATGAAAGCTTTAAAAGTGCGGTCCATCACTGGCTCATGCTTAACAAAAATATTATTCGACCGAGGAAGAATAAATTGGACACCTTTTTACATTTTATGAACAATGTTCCGGTCGAAACAAGTTCTGATAGGTTCGATACCGGTACGAAAATTAAATACATTTGCAATAAACACGGTTCAGAATAGTGATATCGTATTTCCTGCGTGCCCAGAAAGGCTACTAAAAGGAAACATCAGGTGGTAGATGGTTCCTTTGTCTTTTAACTAAATTGAACTCTGTTAATGATTGGTGGTAAATCTCATCCATACTATACTTTTATCTAACTCATATTTGATAAAATAGTTATTCGGATTATTTGACATTTATTTCGTAGGAAATTATGATTCTTCCTATGCCGCACGTGCGTTCCGGTTTCCGCCTATTTTATTTGTATCAATCAATATTCTCATCGTTTTCCAAGTAATGAACGAAAGGATCTGTATTGCATAACAAACTACACGGGTTCAAATGAAAATTTACTTTGTGAATTAGTTTACAGTCGATTCATACGAATGTACTACTTTTACTGTAACTTTTTCAAATTTACATTTCAAGGTTAAACAAGGTTAAAAGCTCTTTTTTTACATTTAGCGATGTCAAAAATAATCTATTCTATTTGGGATTCGTGGAATTATAAATTATTTGATATCCTCAGTGATTCATTCGAATTAACAGAATCAAAGAAGTCAGAAAATAAGTGTAGATTTTGGTGTATTTAACAATATGTTTGTTTATCGTAATACTTTTTGAATATTCAATTCTGAATCAAAAGTTATTCGATTTTAGTTTCCCCTAATTAAAAGGTCCTATCACAAGAATAAAAAACGTTTCATTGAAATGTTGCAAAAAGTAACCTGCTTTTGTTATTGATGAAGAGGAAAGTATCTTTATGAAAAGTCGTCCCCTCTTTGTTCACTTTGATATTCGATTGTAGCTAGCAACCATACGGTCCAGTATTTCTTTAAAGAAGTTCCAAAGAGCTTTTCAATCAAGTTTCACTGTCTAATGAGTGTAGATACCTCTCAACACAGGCCCAAAGTTTTATTGGGAGCACCCCTAACACACAGTCGATGGTCCTTTTGCGCCCGGTTTGTTCTGGTATCTTATGAGGGAAATATTGAGGTTGTGATATGAAATTTTCGTTATTATTTTGATCTTTTTTGAATGTAGATGTTTGAACCCGTAATTTCTTTGTTCGATTGCACCATACAACGACCTCACATGACTTTCGTAGTTCGTTGAATTTACTGGCAACTGTCAGTACTAGACATAATACATAATATGCAGACTATTTAATTTAATCAAGAGTTGTGTCCGCAAATATTTTTATTTCTTTATTAATTTAATTAATTTATGCATTGTGCATCAAAATCATTATACATGGTACGTTTTACGTTTGTAAATTTGACAAACCATGGGTTTGCTTCACAACTATACGAACAGTTGACCCCACATAATTACAAAATGGAAAATTCTGCTTGAAAAGTTACCGATTACCATATCTGTTTATCATATTTGAGGTATCTTATAGGGTATGAGTCGACATATCTTTGTGAACATGTTGTAACGAGCCCAGACTTGTTACATTTTTTAAATGAACTCTTGTTTTGCCAATGCACTTTTGCATAGCCCGGAGCGCCGAAGCAGAATTTCTCTAAGTTGCATTTTTGTTTATAGTCTAGCACTTTGTTAAATCAAATTTGAATTGAAGTCGCAAGTTTTATGACGATTCACTTTGTTTTTTTTTATAAATCTGCTTAAATCGAGACCACTTTCTTCAAGCGAACTCTTAGATTTTTAAATGAATGTATAAGTGAGCCTTATCCCAATCGCCAGGGTTGTGAACATTTATGATGGAGAACAATTCCCGATTGGAAAACTTATTTCACACATCTTTCGTCTAGTCGTTGATGGATCACCCCACCCAGGAGCGCTCCATCAGTGACCCATGCTTGACGAAAAAAATTGCTTCATCTTTCGACTTTTGTTTTTATCAAATTTAAATATGGTGTCCATTTATAGTGTGACATTACATAATCACGCGTAACCTGGTGTTTTATCACGCCACATTGCTTTCGTGAGATTACGACATTCTTCCCATATTCGGCTAGAAGAAATCGTGTCTGTCTATTTTTGTTGCCATAGAAAGCGCAGGTCGTGGAAAACAGGACTCGGGAGTGTGGACTAATATTCACCTTGGGCGGAAAAAATCAATTTTGGCGAAAGGAAATAGTTTAAAAGGGTGTATATACTCTTAAAATTCGTGTTTTCCAATGAGATTTTCTATCGAATTCCTTAAATGCGCTCGCTTTTGTGGACAAGCATTGGTCGCGGAACGACATCCCATCTATCAGATTTAAATTGATGTAAGGCAACATTAGTTTGTCAATAACCCTTGTGGCAACTTTGGTCGCAAACGCCATTAGGTCTTGTACTGCAAAATGGCGCAATAATTTGTTTCAAATTATTTGTTTTGATAGAAAATCGAAGATTTTTCTCTTTTATTTTCCTCTGGGTACAAAGAACCGCTTAGTCGAGGCTTCGATCGACTTTTCTAGGAAAGCACGACAACACACCATACTGCATGTTTTGAAGTTTGGTCGAGGGTTAGAAATGATGACGAATTCACTCACGGGACATTTGTGTTATTATTGGCTAATGATTAAAAATTGCATGTAACTAAAGTATAGTAAAAACCGGTAAACTTAAGTGGCAATTCGTGATTAATTTTAACAGTTTAATGTGATATTTTTCTACCTGCGGCACACATTTACCATGCATGTTCTACTGACACCAATATGGCATCCATAAGTATCTCGTGCTTGATAAAAGTAATATTAAGTTACCGAAGAGTTAGGGAAATGTTACAACTTTGCATAAAGTATAATAACTAGGATCCCGGATGTGATAGAACGATCATCGTTCGCGTGTTCGTTGTAAACATTATGTACATCGACTAATTTATTGTAAATAGTGCCAAAGGTCGAATAGTTCTTGTTTGCATCGTAGAGTTTTGCCCTATCGGACCTGCCAATTACGAAATTGCATTGGGAACATGGCCACAGATTGGCCATGCCTCGACACCCAGCATGATGAGGGATGAATATATCATTACGATGTTAGTTAGGATATAGACTGACTGTATTCTGTATTCTAATTATTTGCTTCGTCTTGAGCTTTCTGAATTCTGAAATATTCGCACAATCACAGACATAACATTATTAGTTTTAGAACTATTAAACTCCATATAATAACGGTTTATCCTGTTCGTCAAGTCTGAGCGCTATTTATCATAATTAACTCCACAAGACTAACCTGCGCTGGGTTGTTGAAAAGATTTTCGTTCTAATTAAATTACTCAAAATTATTAAACTACGGATTGAGTAATGTCCATGGAGTCATTAACACGACTCACCGTGTTATCGAACGAGATTCTTAAGTTGATATTTTGTATCCTGGAATAGTTGTATTTTGTACTGTAACGATATCGCTGATAGGGAGAAGGTTGTTGTACCTCTTAACTTTCTGTATTAAGGTTGAAATTTTTCATCTAACATTGTTTGAACAATCCTGTAGCTGATCGAACACTTGGACGTTTTTATTTAAAAGATTTCAATTATAAAACCATTTCGTATTGACCCGCTCGCTGTAGGAGAGACAAGGAATTTCCCTCGCGATACCAGAGCCCTGTAAAACGATCTGAAATATTTATGAAATTATTCGGATGTTTTTAAACCGTTTCGTCTCGTCAGAGCAACTTGCTATATTGTCAATGTGTATATGAAAATGGACGATGAAATACCACCTTTTATATAAGTGTACATGTTTCTTTTGCCAAATCTTCGCATTTTCTTTGGTTTGTTATTCTTGTTTACTTTCGACTTTGCGAGGTTAAAGGTTACTATATCCGCAACCTTTAGATAAAAAGTGAAGGCGCGGTCTATCTGTGGCTCATCCCTGATACGAGAAATCATTTGACTACGTGCGCCTATTGCACATGATATCATAAATAAATCACTTTAATATTTTGCAAATTCTTAAATTTGTACATGGCTTAGGGGGCGCTGTATGCGGTGTTTCCAATGAAAAATTATTTTCAAGGTTGGCCAATACGAGGCTAAATAAAATTTCGAAATAATCTGGAGCTTTATAGCGTATCGTACCGATACGCCAGTGAGATGCCGACCCCGTTTTATCGTTTTCTTTGATTGGTTTCGACATAATAGTGACACTCCGTGCATTGCAAAGGGTCCTAAATCGGAAATTGTCGCACATGATTCATCATAATTTGATCGCTTTTTGCGTGGTCATTTTCGTTTGTATTGTATTTTACATGCGAAGGACAAAGAAAATGTTGTCACCTGGCCAGCATGAAAAAAGTGTTTGCTTAGTCATTCATTGCCCAAGCTGGACCGAGTGGTAACCCTGATTACTCTGCTCGCATGGAGTTCCGATTTCGATTCCTTTTTCAGTCGCGGACAGTTTGACTAATGCATCAGTTGAAAGTTTCACAATAACGTAAACATGCTACCCACATATGTAGTCCCATTCTTAACATTTTTGACCAATTATCTTTTATGTAAGTGTGGACAACTGATGAATTGTGCGACGCACGGTTCACCTGTGGCTCATACTCGGGCAAAATAAATCGAAAATTTTGTGTTTGGAAAATTCTATTCTATTCAGGATTTAGAACCCTGGGTTTTTTTCTTGTTTCGTAATGCTCCCTGCGACGAGTCAATTTCCACCGCTTGTGCAATTCCACCTATTAAAATGCTGACGTCATCGAATATTGCCGTCGAGGATGAGTCATCGATTTTTGGTCTTGCGATTTTGTTTTGAGTTTTTCTTTGTTTGTTTTATAACTCGTTTCGATAACTGCTGCAACGAATCGCGAAATTTGTCTATTAAAGAGCTTAACACTCGTTGGCGAAGGAACGGTTGAATGGTTGTTTCAACCGACCGAAGCGCGCTCCATCTGTGGCCAAAAAATTTCAGATATCGCACGAGTAAATTTCCATTTGCGAATTTCGCATACTTGTGGCAAAATTTATGTATAGAAATTTACCTGAAACTTTTTTAGTTTGTATATAAGCTCTGAGCTATATCGTAACCGGTCTGACTTTTTTTTTTAAATAAATGAACATTGATTATTCATTCACGAGGAATGATATTCTTGTGATTGTATTTGTTCTAGTATATTGTCGTTGGTTGTTTTCTGACATTCATTATACGACGAGATCGATTTTTTTTTTTTTATTCGTTTATTGCTAATTATTTTCATTTTCCACCGTAGCATTTTGCCCTATTCCACTCATTGACTAATCCAGTTGAGTCGAAACCTTTTTCGCCAATAAAGATGCCAAATGCGTATTCGCCCTGGAGTATTTACATTATTGTAGGTAGAAAGTATGCGCAGTTCTAAGTAATTTTACGCGATCACCTTTTCCCATTATGTGTAATATGCCAGACATTGCCCATACTTATACTGTCCATGGCTCACACTTGGCATTAGATAATCTTATAAACAAATCCGACTTGTTCGTCGTTTCGTTGTACTTTACGCAAATTTTTCCCTTGCGTCACGCTACGTCTTAGTCTACGTCAATGACTTGGGCGAATACTAGGGCTGGAATTGTGTGATGTGAATCATCAAAAATCGATTTATGTAGTCGTAAAGCTGTTGAAATGTGAAGTTCGATTCTTATTGAATGTTAATGACTTCGTCATTTGTACCTTTGAGTGCATTACTCGATTTCTGCTTTAGTTAGCAGTGGTGTAGGAAGCGCGCTCCTCGCTGTTTTCCGCTCTCAAAATGTTTGTCGGTTCTACTACTTATATCATACCTAATTAAATGGAATTTGGATCGGTACCGTCTCAGATAAAGATATCGTCAATTCTCGATCCATATTTCAAGTCACGAGGGAGAGAAATTCGGCGTCACTCATCACCTGCTCAAAAATAAATTAACGAAACGTGTTCCGTTAAGCATGTGACACCGATGGATCGCGCCACGAAGGTGCGGTCCATCTGTGACTCATACTTGACAAACTCAATTTCAGATTTGATGTACTTGATAGAACTGAACAGGGTGGATGATTAAGTCTATATCTCCCCCTTCCTTCCGCTGAGGTTAGGTGGGTGCCGTTGTTTTTGCATTACTGCTAAATTTACCAAAAATGTAATGCGGGAGGCGCTTTGACATGAGTAATAACACAAAACATCCGATTTTTCGCGCTGTTACGCAGTTGTATGTTTTATTTTTAATCGGAAGTACGATGACATTTCGTTGGAAATGTGCCGTTTGTGATCAAGATAAAGAACACTACATGTGGATTTCCAGCATTGTTCAAATGGGCACTGGGGTGCCATAACTTGAGTTTGGCTCTTCCACTAAAATACGATGTTCTACATAAATGGAGTGACGTAATGACTTGTTATTGGGAATTTACAATATTCTATGTCGCAATATATATTCTTCTTTTACTTCGCTACTTACGTTAAGACGACTCGCATCGGTTTTCTCCTAACTTATGGGCGTAGATATATTATATTTTCTCCCTAGTTTTGCGGTGTTGAATGTTGACAAAAATTTGAAAAATCAATTCAACTGAACCCCTTTTTTTAGAAATTCGATATAATTACGGTTTTGTGAGGGCATTGGTATTCGATTTTAGACAGGTGGATTACCCAGAAGTAAATAGGAAGTGCGGCGCGATCACTCAGTTACCCTTTCCTCACAAACTGTTTTTAGTAGATGATTTCTGTGTGGATTCGTGCAGACCGTCCGTGGTCCATGCTTCAAACCACACTACTTGATGTCAATATCACTCGATAAATAGCAGCAAATTTACTGTCGGGTTTATCATGTTGAGCATTAATATTATTATTCAAAAAAAAATTGTTTATTATCCAATCGAATTTTTGATAATTCAATTCTTGTCAATTATGGACAGTCTATAGATCTATATATGGATCACGCTTTGTCTAATTCATTTCAGACGTACCAGGCACCGCGAATTTGGGATGCTTCATTTGACCCCTAAAATGGCATGTCGCCCCCAAGCCGGGTTGTATAAACATACCCCTCGCACTATTACTAATGACTGTAAAAACTACCTGCATTTCACTACTATCATCCTTGCTATTGAGACCTAAAAAGTTTAATCACTCATTACTGTTGGTTAGATTGGTATACATGCGTTGCAGTTACGCTGTGTGGTATTCCTTGTGTATTTTGCCGTGTTTTGAAGATATGCTTCTGACAAACCGTCGCAATATTGGCGATTTTTTATTTGAAAGACGCCGGTATTTGTATATCTGCCAGGTTCTGGGTCGTAACGCTCTGACGACTTTCAAAGGATGTTTTCAAGATTTTGGCAAACATACCTGGGAACTATAAATGTAATCTTTTTTATATAGTCACATATCCCGATATTCAGTTATTTTAGAATTCATTTTGCGCGAAATCATGATATATGCCAAATTTTACGTTGCAAAATTTCACATAGATCATGATTTTGCCGCAAAATTCGTAAGATTATGATCACATGTCTATGAGCAATTTCGTTCTGCATCTGAGTTGATAAAACATTTCTATTCATATAGTAAATTTCGAAAAACTTTAAAACTAAACTGTAAGGACCAACCCTCGTCCATGCGCATTCATTATCTTGACCATAGTCGTGAATGCTTTTTATATCTCATGAAAGTGTGCAAAGGTTTATCCGAGTCAAACTAATTTGCATATTATTAAACAGAAGCAACGCAATTCCTATTTTCGGAGAGCCACGTTTGACAAAGCATGGTCACGACTTAATGGACGTGGTTAAGCTACGATCAGGCTTGCTAAAACGATTTGAATTTATTATCTTCTTCTATCTGTTCATGTTCGGACCATTGATAATTAATTGGCTGAATAACATACGCATAAGACGCAAGGTACCTTTGGGTATACGCATTGACGTGAGTCACCTTTTAATAATGACGTAGGAGACATGTTGAGGCCTCTTGCTGTAACTTGACCTATTTCCTTTGGCTGGCTGCTGGACGTGGGCAATGTTTCGATGCCATATAAAATGAAGATCTTATGTTGCGAAATTGGGGAGTCAATGGGCTGTGATTGAAACACCCCCTGGTTTACTTGTGTCAGCTATGTATCAAAGATGGCTCAAGCTTTTTTTACCCTTATTTCTTAATTTGACAATTCGGTTTCTTGGAAATATAGCAATCAAGTTTTTGGTGTCACATTTTAATGTATATATGTCTTTTTGTCACACAGAGATTTGAGTTTGCCACTTGAATAAAAAAATTGGCAATTGATTACACTTCTTCTAGATCTATTTTGACAAGTATTTTTTTTTATCAGTACTCGAAACTTGTTCAAGAATTTTTCTATGGTTTGAAAGTTTACTTCAAAAACACACTTCAACTTCTTTGTTTCCCCCCGGGGTGAACCATTTTTACCAAATTTTCTCACCAACCACGGATCATTTTTGTGATGTGGAGTCAAATTACTGTGTTGTGATGAAAATATTCACAATTGAAACTTGATTATGAATGATGATTGTTCTGTAAATAGACCCATATTAAATTAACATGAAGGAAATGAAAAGAAAATGTAATTAGATAATTGCTTACTTGCGATCCTTTACAAAATTTATTTTCTTGCAAAATTTCATTATGGGAATAATATAACGATATCAAAGGACAGATGTCATGATATTTATGGATCACAAATTTTTTGTCAAGCATGAGCCACAGATGAATCATGCCCATAAGACCTGGTCGATCTGTGGCTCGTGCATCAATGTCTTGTTCTGAACAAAACATACATTTCTTGAAAATTTTTCAAATGACATTAGAACATTTAAAGGGATATGAATAAATTGAAATTTAATATGAATTCAAAATATTAATTTTTTTTTATATAGATTTTTAAAATCTGGTTTTACATACCTGGCACGGCTGTTACATGTATAACTGTCCATAATATTGGCCATTATGCTTTAAACTGAAGCTTGATCAACTCATTCCGGAAACCCAAATAAAAATTTCACCTCTGATGTTCAAATTCGTAGAAAAAATAGTTCTTAAGATGAGATTTACTTTGGCTATCTCGTACGTTCCCTTTATGAAAAATCTTCTGCAATGTTTTTTTTTAAATTGAAAATAGCATTGTTTGTTTCGGTTCCGTTGACTATAGACATTGTATTTTTATCTGCCCCTTCTTTCCCGTAATATTAAGTCGTTTGCTTGTCTTTGTTGCTTTATGTTTCACTTCTTCGGAGACTGAAATTAACAGCTCATTATAGAGGTCATTTCAATATGTTCTATGCCCGTACTGGTCTATTTTGAACATTGTATATACGATTATGACAATACACCTATAGGTACTTATTATTGGCCAGTTCGTTGTGAATAGATAAAAAAATGTCGGTATTGGTCCACTGAATTCCGTGTGGGAGTTTCATTTCGATTAAAGAATTTTTAAGCCAATATGCAAAATTTAAATCAAATGTATAAGTTGTTTTCTGAATGAAAAGTCAAGTCTGAGTGTCCCTTGATATTGATGCTCAGCAGTTTTCATACTTGGAAATGGGGGTTGGATATCTTCTATATTGTTCAATAAAGCATAGAGCTCACATCTTCCTGTCAACACTGACTCAGTATCTAAGTAGCTTTTGATATAGTACATTGTTCAGGGTGGCTTGCTTGAATAATTATTAATCATAATTATTTAAAGCCTGCTAAGTGATTATGTATTTTTTAGATCAAATTCTGTTAGGCAATTTCTGTAAACATCTGTCTATTGGTATGCTGTGAATTCAGTGAAGTAAACAATGCAATTTTAATCAACACGACTTTTATTGACATAACCATTTTTATAACACAGATATTGTTAATGTGTTATGAATAATTTGACAGAGCTTCCTATTGAGATATACAGGTTTTTACATCTATTTGAATATAAATTAATAGTACCTAATAGAACCATATATTAATATAAACCTTCTTGGTACCTTCTATTCAGAGACAATCAGGCACGCCTGATGACACATTTTAATTGTTAGTTAGTTACTGGAATTAGACATATCGACGTCTAGTAATTTTCCGATAATTGGTAACAGGATATTGTCCATCCTATATCATCATATAATAATATCCTAATCTTGTGTTGGTATCATTTTGCATATGCATGTGCCATAGATGGGGCGCATTTTGTTGGTGCGCTTCATCTATAGACGATGCTCGTGCAAAATGTTATCGTTTTCCAATATAAGTACGAAATTCCATTTTGTTAAGCATGGCCCGCAGATGGAATATGTCTCTTTCTTGTCATTTATCAGTGAACCTTAGTGATTCTTGTCATGTATCAGTGATTAACAAATCATATTTGACACTGGAAAAGTATTTTTGTTACTTTGGACGTCTTTGACATTAATTACTCATAGTATAGTACTTGCCTTATGTTAGTTTCATATAGAATATTAAGTAATTTTGAATTATTTTCAAAAATAGGAAATTTGCTATACTTATAAAACTGCTTTGTATAAATTGTTAGATTAGAACTTTGGCTGGGTGCACTTTCGTCAAAATAATCTCTGTCAATTCTGATATCCATTCTCCTTTTTGTGTTTTTATGCTCAAACATTGTAGCATATTGTTATTAAACACAAATTGAAACGCTGTTCCAAGAATGAATTACTGCGAAAATCTCAGTAATATATTATGATATTTGTTTTTTTCAATGTAATCGTTCTTGCGAAAGGAAGCGAACTATCATATGCTGCTTTATCTGCTACTTCCTATGTCGAATCATGTGTGCTCTTCTTTCATACTCTACCGTTATATGCTTAGCACGATTTATTGTCGCTCGCTCGTTGATTCGTGTTAATACTACCGCTTGCATTGTATCATGTTTCACATAATAATGCAATAAATACAGCCTCGTACCAGGGGTTAGGAAACGTGTTGTAAATTGCATAACTATGTTATACTCGCAGATTGAAATATGGCAGATATATATTGTGTCATTGTTCTATTCATATTACTGCATGAAGAATATTATCTATTTGACTCATTGGGCAGAAGTATCATGATTATGTCGAAAAAACGATTTGATAGGCAGTCTGTATATTTCCATTAATGGACACTTTTCAGAACATGGGTCACTGATGGATTGCGTCCTCAAGGCATGGCTCATCATTCAAAATCCTTAAAATTATGAAAAACAAAAAATATAAATAAGACATTAGCATAATGAGGTTATATATGTTCATTCATAAAATTCAAATTGATTTTTTTTCCCTTCATCTCACAGGTAAATGGAATGATATTGGACAAGATACATTATTTGAAGACAGTCATCTTCCATTGTCTGGATATGATCAAATTGCTCCAAATTTGAACAGAATTTCACCTCTGCTTGGAGAATACGGAAGAGAACGATATTCAAGAAAAGTTTTTGTTGGAGGATTACCCCCAGATATAGATGAAGGTAATAATACATGGATAGCTTGATGATCTCCTAGCGCTGACAGACAAAATTCGTATTGCTTCGCTGCTAGGATTGTGCAATTTATTTCAAATCGATTTGAAGCGCAAATATTTCGCATCAAACATGAATCGTTCAAAGGAACAAAAACTTCTGAATGAAGTGGAATTTTCATATTTTAGCGAGAAAAGGAAATCAATTTTGGTCAAATTTGGTCACAGATTTAAAATTATTTTGAATGGAAGTCGAAAAATCGAATGGGGTAAAAAGAATTGTTTTTTTCTTAATATATCTATATTCTTATCTATTTGACTTGTCATGTCATATTATGATTCCTTATCTCTGAAGCGGTTCCCCTGAGTATTGAATAATATTAATAAATGGATGAAATGTAAACAATATTTTGCAATACATGCCTCGGAATATAAATCTGACGAGGGGAGAAGTGAATAAGCATTGTTTTAATGGCAAATTGCGTTATCGATCAGTGACTTGATGACTAATAGGTATTTTGTGAAACGAAAGAGCTAGAAGACTTCATATTTTTTCTTTTGCCTAAATTCGCAATTTTGAGTAATATTTGTCTTAAAATCATAAGCTATATTCTACCCATCCTCGATGAAAGATGATTGGACAAAACATTCTTAATTAGTAGGTTCGAGGCCTATTAAGTCAAGTTTATATCAATTTTGAGTAATATTTGTCTTAAAATCATAAGCTATATTCTACCCATCCTCGATGAAAGATGATTGGACAAAACATTCTTAATTAGTAGGTTCGAGGCCTATTAAGTCAAGTTTATATCAATTATACGATGAATATGCTGAATAAGTGTGTTATTTTCCTTTGTTCCAAGCTAAAACTCTTGATTTAAAAATTTAAATTTGAATCCTACTGGTGCTATGATGAGTGAAAACTTTAAAGAAATTTGCTAAATCTAGAACATTTCCAGTCGATAGAGTATGCTAAAAGTTACGATATCACTAATGCTGCATTGCTTAATTTTTTTAAGCCTTTTTATTTTTTGAAGATGGCGACAAAAGTATGAGAGTGTACCTGTAAAAAAAACAAGATTATATCACATTGGTTTAGAAAATTATTTTACATATCATTTTTTTTACAGAGGAAATCCAAGCAAGCTTTCGTCATTTTGGACCACTCATTGTCGATTGGCCTCACAAAGCCGAAAGCAAGTCTTATTTTCCACCTAAAGGTTCGTATGCACAGTTTTATAAATGTCATGCTTCGGGTGAATTGATAATATGGATAACTAATGGTATCGCAACCCAACTGAGTTGTGAATTTAGGGGATGCCCCTTATCCAAATAGTCAGGACTTTGGATTGAAAGTGGTTTCGGTTTTTTATTATTTTCTTGAAATTGATTCATTTTACGGTAAAATCATGATATAAATGGCAAAATTTCTATGTTACATAAATCATGATTTTGCTTCAAAACTAGGGGAAAGTTATGTTCATGGTCAAATATCAGCTATTTTGCCTATTTGAAATCGTACTGCATTATTTGATTTATGTAACGAGTTTCAAATACCATTCAAACTCTAATATAAGTATAAACCTGGTTTTGATATAGCTCGTTTGTGGTGAAGCTTTTGCAAGAACTGTTCAATAAAAATAATAAATCAAACTAATGGATGTTGATAATCTCAATCGAGAGTGCCTAAAATAATTTTGACATTCCAGAACCCTTCAAAGTAATTTATCGATGTTTCTAGCCTTAAAATGACCTAAAAAATCTTATTTTGTCTATGAAGCATTTGATTGGACTTTGGTTGACCGATTTGGCTGCTCGCCTAATTGACAATATTTTGCACTGATTTTATTGCCCCATGATTGAGGTATTGTCTTGCACGCATTTCAATGCAGAGACAGGAAATTTGTATTTTAATGACCTGCAAACTATTATGGGTACTACAATCACATGTATAGGATTTGATGAGTTGAGGATGTATGACTGTTGGCCTCTTTATCAGCTTTATATTAGTAACAGCTATTTTGTTTCTAATCACAGCGTGTCAAGCATGGGCCAATAATGGATCATTGTGCCAAAGTTCAGGTCATATGTGTTAACGATATTGGCTCATGATTTTCAAAATATTTGCAAAACATCTGCAATTTCGTTGAGCAGAGCTATATAAATCTTTGTTACATATTTATAATTTAGTTATGATTGACCAATATCACTTGGGATAGTCATCTTGTATGAATGTAAAATTGTCTCCTCCAAGGGTTTGTATTCACAAGCTATTATGATGCTACTGGAATGTGTGACCTTATTATCTGAATTCTTGGGATTAAGCTTTTTCAAGAGGATTATATTTTCACATCCCTGCATTTTGCGTTTTACTCTCCATCTCCGCATATAGGATTTAGAAAATTCCATGAATCAAATTGTGTAAAACGTCAGACACACAGGAAGTAAACGCATCGTAGCGAGTTTCCGCATGCTCATGACAGTTTTAATGAATCAAACTAAGAAATGTCTCGCTGTCATCTACATTCTCATGAAATTACTCAGGCCGCAACAAGAAATTTATCCTTTTTACAATATACATGCCTTGTTATAATGATGATGACATGTCTTCAATGTCTCAGAATAATTTAATAATCTACAATTAATTAATTAAACGTTTTTCAAGCTTGGCAACTAATGGTTTCCATTGCTGATGTGAGATCCATTTGTGGCACATTAACGAATTGAAATGTCTACAAATGTGCTTTTGCATAACATTGTTGCAAATGTTCATAAATCAAAGTGAAAATGATTCGTTAAATTCATCGCTGTCATTTGCCATAAATATTATAAGTTGTTCATTCCAATGTTGAAGAAATATAAAGCCTGCATGTCTCTATATTTGCATACGGTACTTCTATGCCATATTTTTATGGTTAGAACAAATCGAATATGTATGGTGGTATTGATCAGTGCTAATTTGCCAAAAATTAAAATTTTTGTTTGTTTGTAGGGAATTGTTTAACATATTTTCAGCCCTGAAATATTCATTTTAAAAAATATTTATTCACTTCCGAAGTTTGTAGAGGATGGGCCCAAGATGGACCGACCGCTCCTTAGCAGCATGATCCATACTTGCTTAATGTTTTGTGTATGGATGATAAAAAAATTCACCATTAATAATGGGAATATGTTTATCAACATAACTAATTAATACCATTAGGAATACTAACTTGTCAACCAAATTACACAAATTGAGACTATTATAATCTTGATTCTTGTTTGAATAACAGTTACTCTACTGGTATCTTATCTACTTTGTTAACACAACTGTCGTTCTCTCAATGTTGTCTCTGATAATTTAGTAGAACAAGCAAATTCTGTTGAGCTGGAATTCTCGTTCGTAATAAAGATTTTATAATTCATTGTTATTAAATGTTTCCACACTGCTTCATTCAACAACAAAATACTGTGAAATTTTATTTTGTTTGAGTATGAGTCGCTAGTAAATCACACGGCCAATGGCTCAGAGTATTGTTCTGAAACAGCCCTATTTTACTCTTACTTAACGTTGGTGACAATAAATTATCACATTCCTGCAAAATTGTCAATTTGTGCATGATGTTATAACCTGAATACTAAACGAACACTAATATTAATTCAATATCACTCCGTCATCATACCTTTAGAAAATGCTTTTTGTTGTGGTATTTATTTGAGGTTAAAATATGCCCAATAGAATGCTCGTTTTTCCCCAGTTTCTGTTATTCGCATATTTTGAGATTTCAATATTTTACTCTTATATTAAGAAACTTATTTTTAAAATAAATATTTACTAACATTTAAAAAACCCTTGGAAACAGCATGAAATGAACTTAACAAATATCAATTAAATCAGGTTTTATACTCATTGTTGCTTTGATATTTGCACATAGTAAATGCTGTACGCACAATGTTTCTGTGTGACTAGCTGACAATGTTGGCCACATTAACACGTTGTCCAATCTTGAAATAACCACTTTCATCAGAATAAAAATAGTAGAAACATGTTTTTGAGTATTAATTGCTCTCGACATTTTGGTAGATGCGTCTCAAATTCCAATTTCTCATTTGATAGTTTATAAAATATTCCTTCTGTTAAACCTAGGTTAGAAATTTAGGATGTGATGCATATTAATATCACATCTGGGGTTGATATTCTCAGATACTTATATCTTCGAATAGAACTCACCGAATCTGGTCATATTTCTAAATATTAATTGAAAGATACAATGAATAGACAATTTTTTTTTCATTATATTTATGGGAACTTCATGGAAGCGTGACATGATGACAGAGAATTTTTTTCAAACCAATTAAAAAAATTTTGTTGACTTCCATATCTTCTTTGCCTTGAATCACATAAATCTGCATCTGAATCACAAGAATCTTACATGCTTCTAAATGGATTTTCATCTTGAATCTCAAAATGCCATCCCTAATCACATCAGTTTCAAACTCTTTATATAAACATCACATTTCCTATTGTGCAGTTGGTTAATATATCTCCCAGTGAAGGATGTTTTATATAACCATGTTTTGTTGAGTACGAGTCACTGATGGATCGCGTCCTTGACGCACGGTCCATCTATGGCTCATGCTCAATAAAATAAACTAAATGTCAACTGACCACTATGCTTTCAAATCAAATGTGTAAAACAAGCTGCCACATCGACAAACACATAATTGGATAATCAAAATCACACTGTTATTAAGATCTTTGCCGCAATATTGCTTTGTGGATTTAGTCAAAAGGCACTCAAGTATCTTTAAACAACTTATAATGTGGCTTCTTGTCGGTTTAGCACGGTGTCTTGTGATCCCACTAAATCTGTTTCAAGTTTTTACAATCTTTTCAAGAGTTTTTAAATAGATCATGTTAAATTTGTTTGACTCAGTGTCATAAGTGTATGTTGTTGAAAAAGTAAGTTTTGTAAATCTTGTAAAGTTTCGCCTTTAAGTAGGTAGTCCTGAAATGTATGCACCCACAAATTCTAGTTAATCTGGTCAACACTATACCATATTTATATTTCCTAAAGAGTTATGCATATCGATTTTGTGAAACTGTAATATTGAGTTTAAGTAATTGGCCAAGTTGTTATCATTTTGGCATCACAGGTTGGAGATCTCGGATTTGAGTCCTGGCGAGTCTGGTTGGTTAATCCATGACTACCACTCAACCAGGGTTTAAAAACTTTGGGTAAGCTAAGGTTGGCCGAATTGAAATCATTATTTCAACAACACCGGGGGTCTATCAGTGATCTCAGGTACACAGCCTTGGTCAGGTTGAACTACTTCAAAAAGAGGCTATAAAAAAGTAATCAGGCAAGCTTGAAACACACCTAGGTACATGTTTTTGAATGACCTTTTTTTAATATATTCCTTTTACTCTAACATATATATATAGGTCTCTAGGTTTCTATTCAATAGCCTTCCCAATTGAAATATAGGTTATCAAGTGCAGGAACAAGTGTTCATGATTGGTTGTGCTTGTTTTCATATGAATTCAATTCATTTTAAATTATTGAGATTTTTCTGTTTATGATTCAGGTTATGCTTTCCTTTTGTTCCAAAGTGAAATATCCGTCCAGAATCTAATCAACTGCTGCATCAAAGATGAAGACAAGTTATACTTGTGTGTTTCAAGCCCAACTATTAAAGAAAAACCTGTGAGTAATTTTACGTTTATTGCTTTAGCGAAAATTTACTGTTGAAAATAGATGTTTCTGGTTGAGTTTAGGAGCAACTGAAGAAAATTGGTTCAGTCCAAAATATTTTCAGCATATTATTTCAGGATATATCTCGGACTAGAAAACAGTAATGTCTCTTTGTGGGTGTCTGGTAGCAACAAAACTTTTGAAAAGGTTTTAAATCATGATGCTTTGAAATCACAGTGTTGATGGTTTCGAAGCTTTTTTTCATCTGAGGAGAATGGTATGACGTTTCAGACAAATGAGGTAAAACAAGATTCGGTCAGCCAGTTTCAAGCCCTGTTGAAAACTCTTACTGGCTACGCAGCTTAGGGTATGACAACTTGAGTAGGCTTAACCGACCAGGAAAATGTCCATGGTATTTTACCAAATACTGTTTTTCAATGTTGCTGTACTATAGATATGATCCATTTTTTTCTTCTGCGATTTATTGGACTTTGACAAAAATGAGCTTTTCTAATTTTTGTCATACAATCGGTGTCTGTCCTGTCCTTGACCACGCTCAACAAAATTTGATTAAAGTTTTTTTTTGAAGGTAAAAGGATAATCTTTAGAATTTGTAAGCTTATATTTTTATCATGTAGTGGCTTGAACATACCGAATGCATAGACTGTTTTTTCATGTTGCATTTCGTGTCTAGACAATTTTTTCTATTTTTCACGAAAATTTCATTCACTTTTTTAATCTTGTTCCTCTGGAGAACGAACCAAAAACATTGTCGAAATCCCATTGCGAAACCGTGCGCATTAATTATGTATGCGAAGGCACAGCTGTTCACATTTTCAATGCATTATATCTGGATTCCAGAAAAGCCTCAGCATTTAGAGAATTGTAATTTTCTTTGCTGTTCATAGCTTGAAAATAGAAATATTGAAATGAGCATAAAATTGTTCTGCATTTATGATATGAACTTCGTAATGGGAAAACAAAGAATTCAAAGAGATGATTAGAAGTATTTTTGCGAAAATTTTTGTTCCCAACATTGACTCATAAACTTATCTTGCTAAAATTACCTCAAGTGATTTATTTTATATTCCTTCATTATTGACTTATTATTGAAAACCCACTCACTATTCACTAAAATATATTTAGTATCAGCAATTTAATAGTATTTGTATGGGTCTTATTATCGATGCCACTGATACTGTCTACACTAAAAATGTACGGTTTGATTTGACCAAAAGCTATTTCAATATTATTAAAGGCGTCAAATCTTGAAATAGTCTTTATCTTGGTCATTTAATATATTTGAAATCGTGTATCGTGGTGCAAAGACTCGAATACTCTCGGAAATTGTTGCACCCCTCAGTGCTGTATTGATATCTTGGAAAATTCCAAATCCCACATCTATTGATCCCACTCAGTTGCATGTAGTTTAGCGATATAAATATAAACATGTTCTGCTCTTTCTATATCTTCACCCGTCTTCTATCAAAATTGAATTTTTTATATTCATAGATATCTATTTGTATATTTTCAGGTACAAATTCGTCCATGGAATCTTGCTGATAGCGATTTTGTATTGGACGGATCCCAACCATTAGATCCAAGGAAAACCATATTTGTTGGTGGAGTACCTCGTCCATTGAGAGCAGGTGAGATAAATATGAAAAAGTCTATATTTAATGCAAATAAGATTTTTTTTTAAAAAATACTAGGTCAAAGTTTACTAACATTGCGTTTATGCCACAGATATAAATAGTCCACACATTATGAGATGTGTATTTTTTTTTACAAATTGACTCAATTGTGGATTCAATATTCGAAAATGAAAATATTTGGAACCTTATTTGACACGCTGTGCAATCTGTTTTTTGGTACTGAACTTCCTGTCGACCTGTCAACTTTATGTTTTGACTTTTGTGCGTTACAGTTGAGCTTGCAATGATTATGGATCGTCTTTATGGTGGAGTTTGCTATGCTGGTATCGATGTCGATCCAGAACTGAAATATCCAAAAGGAGCCGGTCGTGTTGCTTTCTCCAATCAGCAAAGTTACATTGCTGCAATCAGTGCAAGATTTGTACAACTTCAACATGGAGATATTGATAAGAGAGTAAGTTTTGGAGATGTATCGGTTAATAACAGCATTTTCAGTCATATGCGCTTTGTTATGAATGTTTCGATTAGTTGGGAAATATGATCCATACTTGGGCCATCAGCATAGAAATTACTAGAATAATCTGGCATTAAACTGGCTTCAAACAACATTGAAAATGATAAATATGAATTTTTCCTCTGATTGATTTTTATTGATTTGAATGAATAAATCAATACTGCACTTTTCAACTCACATTTCATTTCCATGATAATTTGGCCGATTTTCAAATTGATATCAGTCAAACAATGTTCAAGTTTGGCAGAGATACTCAGTAACCTTAATGTTTGACAGAAGGTTTATCATAAGACAAAATTTTTATTCAAACCTAAGCATTTGTGAATAAAATTTGTAAGATATCTAGATGAATTTGTCATCAATATTAGCTATAATTTTCTAAATTTTTGTTACCCTCTATATCTGGTTCAACTGGAAAAAATTGCCATATCATGAGTTGCTCGGAGATCCCAAACCAGATACCCCCAGAACACTTGATATTTAATATTGTTTAACTCCATCTCAATAATATTTATGTCCTTATCTTAATAGTCTTAATAGTCTTTCTTAGGTATATTGAAAGTTATTTCTTTTTTCATTATTTCAAAATTGATTGATTTTGAAACAAAATCGTGGTATGTACCAAACTTGACAGAAATCATTACTTTGCTCTAAAATGGACACAATATAGTCCAATTTCAGTTATATCTAAATTTGTTTCATTTTAATTACATATCGAATTTCAAATATCATCTAACCTAAACATTAAAGACAACTCAACTAACCAAATATTGTCATACTAGGTTGAAGTGAAACCATACGTTCTTGACGATCAATTGTGTGATGAATGTCAAGGTGCAAGATGTGGTGGCAAGTTCGCTCCTTTCTTTTGCGCTAACGTCACCTGCTTACAGGTATGGGAAATGTCAATGCATGTATTTTCTTAGTTTGCGTTTCGTAGCTATGTTTAAATTTTTCCCAACTTATTCTTCCAAAAGATTGTTTTTTTTTGTGAACTTTCCAATGCAAAAACCATTGTTTTTTTTTTTAAATTTGACTCAAATGATGGTTTTCTGCATAATCAGCCAAAAACAGAAGAACATTTTGTCTTCAAATTTTTTTTGTATTTTCCTTCAATTTCGTACATTTGATTACAATTTGACAGTTTTTTTTTTTTTTCTTACGCAATTGTCGCAATATGAACCATTGGACATCAACAGTTTCCAAATGACAGGCTGGCTTGTTGTTGTAATGCATAATCATATTACATGGTTTGTCAAATTTTGTTTTACAAGCACTTTTAGAAACCGAAGGAAATTTATTTAATAAATAACTATACATTTGCTTCAAACTGTCGCACAAAAAACTCGATTATCAATTATTGTCTTGACGAGCAGGCTTTGTGTCTTGACTGAGAACTTGTTTTCGTCTTCGTGTGGAGTAAGTGCATTACGTTATTCCATCAGTGTGTTCGTGTGATCAATTTTTATTGGATTATCAAAACTATTTCCATATGGGAATTGTGTTGCGGCATTTCTTCTGTGGATTGATAATATCGACTTGACGTCACCTTTGTTGTGTCTTTATGCAAATATAGTTTGCAATGCAAATTGCCTGAAAATCTTGATGTTCTGACGATTTCAAACAACACAACTTTCTTCAATTAACAAATTGGAGAAAAGTTGTGTGAATTGAAATTGGCAGAGGGAATTATGTTTTTGATAATATGGTGTCGTTCATACTTTGATATTAATTTCTACATTTTTATCAAATCTGTAGTGAGATGATGCATGAGATAATGTATTTTGCATTGTATAAAACATGGCGTGAATCATGATTGCTGCAAGCCAGTTATACATGATCCCGAAGACTGTTCTCAATTTCATATCAAATATACCGAATAATGAATACCATGTGAATTCTCTGTACCACACGCAAATGGAGATTTTTTTTATATCTTTTACATAGGTATGAAAATCGAAATTTAAGTGATTTTAAATAAAATCTACATTTTCTTCATTACAGTACTACTGCGAACAATGTTGGGCCAATATCCACTCACGCCCTGGACGAGAATTCCATAAACCATTGGTCAAGGAAGGAGCTGACCGTTCCCCAAGATCGATCTTTCGTTGGTGATTTGCAAGGATGAATAAATGAAAAATATGTCTTTCTAGACAAAATCATTGATCAATTTATGAAACCAAACATTGATTTTTCACTTTTTTTCCAAAATTCATCATTCGTGTTACCAAATTTTTGATGATTTATAAAGACTGCCCATTGTCCATCACCAGCTCAACGATATGGAAGCTCAATTATTTCTTGTTCCATCGTTCGAAATGTGTATTATTGTCTAAATGATTACGATGTACAATATTTCCAACTCCTTGGTATATCATGATTATCCCATTGTTTTCATTCGCACATATGCCATTGTGATGTCATCTCAGATTCTGAGCGACAGCTGGAACATAACGCTTATTAAAGACTTTCTGGAGGCATGATGATAAAATATTTATTGTGAATAGCTGATTAAAACGCTCTTTCTCTCTCTTCGCACTGTGATTTTTGTTACAGGATCACGATGATCCCTCGCGTTCACTGCTTTTTCAAAAAACCGCAACCCATTTTTACCCAACTTGGCATTTTTAAGCTGCCAATCTTTTGTACGATTGATAATATCCCGCTGTGCAAACCGGATGAAAACAACCAAAGCGTTTTTCTACCTTCATACATACAGATAATTAATTTCAGCCTTTCTTTTACAAAGTCTTATATTTACTTAATCAAAAAAATTTGTTTAATCATGTTTCTTTTTAAAGCATGACAAATGATAATAGGTGGCCGTGAGATGGAGTATGTCCACCCAGTCAGAAAATTTGCGTTCTATCAGTGACCCATACAAAACAAAATAAGATTTCTAGCTGGCTGTAATCTTTACTCCGAAACAAATTTTTTTGATTGGGTACCGTATTAGCCATGTGGATAGCATGTGAAGTGTCGTATCAATTTTGTACCGAAGAGAACATTTTTATATTCTGTGTCGGTGATAACTTGTTTATGTCGTCGGATTAAAATCTTATTATTCCCTAATATTGCCGTGTTATCAGTTTTTTGCAATTTTGTACGAGGTGTCCATAAGTGGGCTTTTGTATACTCTTGTAGTGACGGCTTTTGGTAATTCCTGTTTATATAACGCATTTTGTTATTATTACCATACATTGTGTTGCGTGTTTTTTCGGTTAACGATAATGTAATCTTAATGCTTCCGTGACATATATCTTTTTCATTTCGATTCGGGACGTCTTTTTTTAATCATCAATTTGAAATTTATCCCAAACTGTCCTACAGTTCGACAGCGTTTTATGAATGAAATGAAAAACTTCTGCTGAAGGAGTTTCATCTTGTGTTTCTTTCAGTTTTACGAAATTTTTTTCGCAAGACCGTAATTTGTACTGTTAGCGACATTCAATGGGGATTTCATTTCAAAATTGTTAGATGAGTCCTGCTTTATCTGCTTTTTTCCGAACTCGCAAATCTTGAAAAATTGTTCAGATTATTCGCTGTTTGCTAGTCGGCGGTCGAGCGTAAACTACAATTTTATCGATCTATTCATGTTCCTTTGTGTTTTCATTTGTTCCTTCACAAAAAATTTAACCGATTAGATTAGACTCGCAATGTTCAAAAATTTAGGTAGTGAGAGAGATTTTATTTTTATCATTCTTTGTGTTGGTGATAGCTTACTCAATCAGAAAATTTTTTATTCTTAACAATATTTTGTTTAGTTGGAGTCACTGATGGATCGTGCTGCCAAGGCATGGTCCATCTGTGGCTCATGCTTGACAAAATATAATTTCTGATTGGTTACAGGATTGATTTTTATTAATTGATGTTATTATTCTCACATTTTTTTATTTTGTAAGAGTTATTTAATAATAGATAGAAATGTGTGGGGTCGAAGCGCTAGATTATGTCAATGTCCGTGCGCACCAGTCATGTTCATTTCATTGTCAGTTTTTGATTATTTTTTTACATCTAACAGTCACTCCCTTTTTTATTTTAATCGAAAAAAAATACATAGTGCATGATGCTAAGTTTGTGTTTTATAGATATTTATTTTTGCATATCAAAAAAAGTAATTTTTATTTATTCAAGAAAAAAAAATTCGCTCTTTTATTTACCATTCTTACTGTTATATATACTACTATCTTTAAGTTAATAATTAATTGTTTCGGGCCACAATCAAAAAGTTTGGGCCGTAGACTGACCGTGACAGACTCGATTCGTCATGTCCCATAAAAGATAATTGTGATTTTTCATAATTTTTTTGAATGTGGTCCCGACCTTTTTTTATAACACGCTTATGCAGATGTATTGTTATCTATCTAGGTGGTGTCGTAATCGATGTGATTTTTTACATAATTTCTTGTATTTTTTGTTATTCTCATATGATAAAATGTGACTATTTATCGGTAATATATCAATCAAAGACTTTTTCCATGCTGCTATATATAGATATATACTAAAAAATATTTGGTCATTTAC
Organism: Styela plicata; assembly: GCA_963675895.2. NCBI lineage: Eukaryota > Metazoa > Chordata > Ascidiacea > Stolidobranchia > Styelidae > Styela > Styela plicata. Next base: position 3,717,309 of record OZ023144.1, on the reverse strand, counting down.
ATCACAAAAAATTGTTAGCGATTGTTAAATTCAACAAGTAAAAGTTGTCCTCAACACTATATCAAAGAGACGGTTTTTTGTTTTGCTTTTCTTTTAACACTGATTTAACGTGTAATGCGTCCGATATGGCTGCTTCAAAATTCTATATTGTGGGTGATTTTTAATTTGATTAATCTCTTGATTTGCAATATTGAATTGAATATTTTAAGTAGTGATATTGAAACTGCCATTTATCATTATTTAGCTCAGTATTTTTTGCAAACGGCTCACTGCAATTCACTGCAAAATAATATTAAGTAGGATAGTTTTAATTAAATTTAATTAAAACAATAATATTAAGTAGGTTAATTGCGAAATGCAATGTAAATATTATAATCATAGATATTGAAAAAAAATTGATCAATCTTTTGGAGATAATATCTTTGGTCAATGTATTCATATCAGTATTTCTGTGAAATGAGAGATATCGATTTAATGATTTATGGTGATATTCAAATCAACTGATTTGAAAATAACTATATAATATCGATAATCGCTTTGTAGAAAAGAACATCCATGGTCAGAAAAAAATTATTGAAACATGTTTTGGCAAGTATGAGCCATAGGTATAGCAAGCCATCAAGGTGGCTCATACATGAGAAAATAAAATTACCAATTGGGATATTGAATTGATCATTTGCTTGACGGAAATATTTTGTTTCAGAGGACTGAAGTGACACTTTATTCTTGAAAGTTTTTCCTACGTCTAATTTTTGCCGCTAATTTTGCTCATTCGTCGTGCAATTATTTGTTCTTGATTTCTTTGTCTTATTTTTTTGCTTAATCATCAATTTTTGCTTTCAGATTATCTCTCTTTTGATAATGCCTTTTCTGGGTATATGTGTAATAGTAGTGTGGTGTGTGAAGTTCTCTCCTTCTTTGTTTGAAAACATTTAAATACAGTAGATAAAAAAATATTTCCGCACTTTCATATGATGAAAGCCATTTATATTCTGATGGATTTATATTTTTTTGAGCGACGAATTTTTGTTTATCAATTGTAGGCTTTTTTGTTATCTAGCACTGTTATTTTTTGCTTTGCATGAGAGTCGTCGGCAAGAATTCTAACTGTCTCATTTTAGTCTTTCGTTCCATGACATTTTCGATAAAAAAGTTAATAAAAAAATTGCCCATGCGACACTATATTTTTTTGTATTTCGCTGGGATTTTTTACTTTGGCCGAGTCATTTAAAATCAATTTGCACAGGAATATATATATTCACGAATAAAAAGAAATATTGGAATCCATTGTGGTGACAAATTCACAAATCATGTATAGCTTGCCACAACCGGCACCAGCTTCATAATTTTTGGAACGACAAATGTAAAAAACAAAACATCCACATCTTCGCTTATACCACCTTCACAGTTGATTCTTTTTCATCAACATATGGATTAACCGTACATACGAAAACGATTATAGTAATCTTTTTACAATCAGATTTTTGTTTTTGTGCAATAATGTATGTACATAGGGCACCCACATTTGTTTGTCAATTCATTTTGTACTATGTAATCTGCACCGCATATTATGCAGAGTTTTTAGCGCCCACTGCTCTAAATAACCGAAGATCTTGAAATATGATGTTAAATAGATATCCAAAGCTTTTTTTCTTTTTTTAACAAAATCCAAAAAGTCGTGTTAATTATATTCTTAAGCTACAATTTTGTCTGGCTAAAATTATCTATGTGAAGATTTTCACAGTTATGGTTTGGATTGAATTTCAGTTTTCAATTTTCAGTTTTTGAATGATTTTTTTTTCATGAACCACAGTCAGACAAATCATTGTTTTTATTTCATATAAAATTCATTTTTTTAAAGAGAATAAATAAAGCTCATTTTTACTAACGCAAATGAGAAAATTATTAATAATGAACCGTCTTGCCAATTTCTCTTGCGTTTTTCTCAACGCTGTAAATTTTCGATTTGATGAAAAACTTTTTTGAGTACCTTTTTGTATACAGCCATACTAATGTGTGATTTTTTGTGTTGTTGTCATTTTGCCCTTTTTTTTGAATCATTTGTATCAACCGTCGCATGATATTTTTTTATCATTCTTTTAGTTTTTCAATAAAAAAAGAAAATTTTTCGGCTAGTTTTGTGCATGATTTTTGTTTTTGGACCTTGTTTTTATAAAAAATAAATAAAAAAAATGTCATCCAACTGGGAAAATGGGGTTTTGGAATATTTTGTAAGTTATTTACGTAGTTTGTTATGATTATTATTACATTTATTATTATTAATATAGGTTAAAGTGCTATCATGAATATATTTTTTGTAATACTTGTGATAATGATGATTAATATTATTAGACAAAAATGGAATTTGAATGAAAGGTTTTAGGTTGGGTGGGTGTGGAACAAACTATTTTACAAAATGAAATATTGCTTCAAACTTAAAAGCTCTTTGTTCGATTTTTGTGAAAAATAGTTTAATAATAAGTTGTTTAAATTTGTGCCTGTTTAATGACCTGATCATATATTTTCATTTTGTCCAGTGTGTGCCGCAGATGGCCCGCGTCTCATTGACACATACTTGACAAAATTTTTGTGACTGGGAGCAGTAAAAACTGGAAAACACCTGAGATCATCTAAAAAACCGCTAATTCGTTCATCGAATGTTGAGGGATAAAAATGACATTTTTCACAAAAATCAAGCATTCTGATTATTTTAGTTTACTTTTTTATCCATTCTACCATTATGGTGGGGAGTTTGGAGTATTTATTTTGCATCAATAAATGAATGATGGATGAATAGCATTTTACATTCTTCTCAATGTTTTGCTCTCACATTTCAAACCATAGATCGAAATCTGAAAATTCGTGTCTCTAAAGTGCGATACATAGAAGAATCCAATTCGCCACTTGATCGGAAATAATGTTTCATCATGGTCAGATCTTGTCACACTTTATTTACCGCATTGTAAAGCGTGGGTCACTGATGTATAGCACTGCTTAGGTGCAGTCTATCTGTGACCCATGCTTTGGTTTAATTCTACCTAATTCAACAAAATAACTCATGATTAGACTAGTTCTGAAAAATTCTTAATTTGCAGTCGGTATGGCTTGGTTTTCTCTTGATTTATGGTTTGCAATGTGTTGTGATTGGCTTCGTATGTCTCCTGTTTAAAATTTATCCCAATTCGCGATTGTTCATTTTTGAAATAACACTTGCGAATTTTTTATGTAATTTTTTTCTGGGATAAATTTTTGTAGGAATAATCCGTTTCAACTAGCGACTAATTATTATTACAAAATCATTCTTGTATAATATTAGAAGAGATAGGTCTGTGTATTGGGAATAATAAACATCACTTTCCAAAAAAAATCTCTTGTTTTGTATTACTTGAGTTTGTTGAAGATTCCAGTTTGAAAAGTATTTGAATACAGGTGGTCGTCGTACAATATGGAATTGTAAGACCCGAAACATGTTTTGTCAAGTATGAGTCACTGATAAATCGTGCCACTGAGGCTTGACTAAAAATATATATTTTCGGATCGAGATCCCTGGAAAGGGGTACAAGATAAGCCCGTCCTTATAATACGTGCAGTGAAAGAACTCGAAAGTAATTTACTCCATCCTTCGTATTTATAAATAAACTGCTTTCTTGATCAGCATTTGGAGCTTTTGAAGTGAGTATCTAGTTTACATCTGATCACAACGTAACTAATCTCATGCCTATATTTTGTGGCATTGACCTGTGGTCGAAAAGGTTTTTGATAGCAACTAAGGTCATACCAGTAGAGCTCTGCAAGTGCGCAAAAGTGAAAACAAAATGCCTTTGTTATCAGGTGATGATCTTGAATGGATATGATGCTCTTCCCATTTGAAAATTTTATTTTTATGTTCTATCAGTGGACAAGTCGGATACGAATTTCCCAGGTTTTCAACATGCAGTACTTAGTTTTGTGGGTCTAGTTATATGGGAAAAGAATAGAGCTCAACTACCTGACACTGGCTCACTCTTCAAAGACGGTATTATCAGTACTAAACTTTCCTGATGTATAATGCTAACTTTGTTAAAAACTTCAGATATAAACTTATATGATCGCACATGCATCGTTAAGTACAAGTGACAGAAGAAATTGAATACAGGGTCGTTCGTTTTTTTTTATAACATCTTGAACCGAAAAACCCACAAAGCTCTACAATGACTTAATATTGATAGGATTTTGACTTAAATATATCTTGAAGTAAACGTGACTAAAAGAAAGCCAAGAAGTATCTCAGAGTAAATACCACTTACTGTTGTACCTAGCCGGAAGCATTCTGCTCAAACAAGTATGAATCACTGATGGATTGTGCTGCTGAAGCGGTAAATCTATCTCGTTCTTGACAAAATATGCTTTTTGATTGCTTTTAGTTATGTTCCGTAGATGACTGAGGTATCACTGGCCGATAGTCGGTCCCTTTCAGGTTTTGCTCCCAATCTCACGAATTTCAATAAAAAGAAACTTTCATACTGAACAAATGTTATTTATAATCTAAAAATAGAATGAATTATATAAGGTAACAATATATAAATGATATAAAAGTAAAACAAAAATTAAATTATTCGACATGAAATATAATAAGTAGCTTAGTCCTTATTCAAACAAGGATTTGAAAATGACTATGATCACGCCCTAATCAAAAATTTTATTTTGTTGAGCCTGCGCCACAGATGGACCATGTCTCTTCGACGTGACCCATACCGCACCTAACAAAAGATGTTTAGACTAATAATCCTTTTCATTTTTAAAAAGTACATCCAAAGTAAGTTTTTTAGAACAAAAATATTGAAAAATACTTGGTTTGAATTGGGACAATTAGATACCGTACTTATTGAAATTATATTTTTGACGTCATTTTGGAGGTTCCACATATAATAATAGATTAGACTATAGAGCAATTTGAATATAAATAGGCGAACAAGGTTAAATCGAACGTAAAAAAGTACGAGAGTACCTCTAAAATAGTATCTAATATGATATTCTGATGCCGCCCACTATGCACTATTTTGTGCAGCAATCTTCTCACATACAATCATTCCCCACAGAATTTCAATGTCTGGATCTCCCTCAGGTCGATTCGAAAAATATTTCTAACATTTGATTGAGCTAACCGAGCACCCAATTTCCATTCTCAAACCCACTGCACAGGCTCAATTATAGCTGCCCATACTGCTTTAATACTACTACCATCAATCATAACAAAACCATCGTAAATCTAGGAAATTGTTAACGAGGAAATACGCATCTTTCATTGACATTACTGGACAAGCAACATCAAACAAAAATATATGATAAAAAGCAGCAGATAAATAAATAATAATAAAATGAATAACGGAGGGAATGACTCAACCAGACCTGGCAGAGTGCCAGCGTCGCTGCTCCTCAGACACTCGGAAGAAAAATATTAGGCGAAGAGTCAATTTATCTCCTGCTAAAAAATTAAATTGCCTTTAAGTGTCTGTCAGCGATCAAACAGTCCAAAATTTCCAAAATCTTCAATACTGCTATGAATGACATGAAAAACAAGGTTCTGAGTTTTGAGTGTTGTTTCTTTCTACACAGTTACTTTATACACTCAAACGAATATTTTAAAATTTTCACAGTCGAAGTTAAAATAGAATAATCACATGTTAGGTCTTGGAATTTGAGGGATATTTAGTATCAAAATGATTCTGTGATGAATATAATTAGTGAAAATCCGATATATCGCTTATCTATCCAATGGATTCTTAAAAATTCAGAGTAACAAATCTGTAACGCTTCAAGTTCATCTCATGCATGTACAGATTTCTGATTTGAAATATTCCCAGTTGATTTTCGTTTCACAATATCTAAAGGATTTATATAAACATTAGAAGATGGCGACATCCATGTATTGGAAATGTTAGCTGAGATCTCAGAATTGTCCCAAGCAGAAATCACTCCTTTCGAAAATGCATTCATTGTAAGCGATTGAGCATCTATTTCACTCTTAGGTTTCCCTCGCTGTCCTATGCTGGCGCTTAGTGTTTGAGCATCTCGATTTGCTGATATAGGAGTACCAGCTCTACTGCTAAAATATTCGTTTTCATCATAAACAGAGAGATTATCTGCCGATTCGGATAATTGTAATTCATCGAGTCGTCCGAGTGACTTCATGACATTGACATGTTGACTTGGAAATCTTTTCTTCAACAAAGTTTCTTCTAATTTAGTGAGGTTTGGTGCTTTCTCTGGTTTCTTAGTTTTTCCGGATTTGATTAAAATATATCTGAAAATGTAAAATTAACTGTTGATTAAAATAACCTGGACTAAACTAAATGTTTGATATTAAGAAAATCTGCCGGTGAGTCTGGGTTGTTAAACCATGTCCTATACTCAACCTAGCAAATCGGAAAGTTCATGTGTTTCCAACAAATCTAAACATGTACGTCTATAAGTGGCGACCAGTCTTGCTCAGCCTGATCCACTTTAATGAGTGTTTGTAAAAATATTTCCTCCATAGTACGTATAAAGCCTAATGATACAGTTTCGCTTTACTAGAATATTGAAACTTTATTGCGGTGAGTGAATTTTTAATACAACAACCCTACGCTTCAATCAACGATCAAAGCACACAAAAACCTCGTTTTTCCGGGTATAGATGTACTTGATCTTGGTCTTTCCGTCGCAAGTTTTTGAAAAGACGAACTTGAACTTTTTGTTCTCATTGACATACTACTATTCACTGGCGTCATCTTCACAGAAGGTGTGGACGATGTTTTTGTAGATTTTGGGAGAAAATTTGTACGCTCATGAACATCTTCAGTCGAATGATCCCTGATTGAGAATCTGTAAATTTTAACAGCAAATTTCAACTTAGGACTAACAATAACTAAAAATACACAATTGCACTCTTTAAAACTGTTCAAATAATTTCTCGAGTGTTGTAAGAAGTGACTAAAAGGAAACGAAAAGGTGATAGATGGTTTCACTGCACTCTACTACAGTGCATAGCATTTTATTTTCTCCTGTGGGAGAGGAAAGCCGAGAATACGGCTTGACCTAATAACTAATCACAACCACTTGTGCAGACACCAGTTCCAAATCTCCGGTGAAGGTTCCTGGCCTAAGATATTTCTCATTCTTCCTGTGCTTGGAATTGGTTGGTCAAGGAAGCCGTAAGCAGAGTTTATGTGGCTAGGTATCTTACTGGCTAGGTATCCAGCAGACCTTTCACATTTAATCATCCCTCACAGGATTAGAACCTATGCCAGGGCACGCAGAGATACATTATTCAAAGCGTGTTACCAACGCTATACCATTTGAGTTACCTAAGCACCTTATTGAGCCTAATAGTTCAGTTATGAAAAGAATGTTCTCCACTATATAAGCATAATTGCTGGTGCTACGTTGCAAAGTCGCAATTTGTCATGTAAGTGGTTGATATCTGTTCCATTTAGGTTTTGCTTTCAGCCTTGTTTATGGGTGAATTTCATTTGGGAAACTAACAAAAATTTGGAGAAAAGTGTAAAACATGCAAAATATCACATAAGTCTGCCATCATACACAGCACCTAACACACATTAAAAATATCAACAAACGGTTCCCAAGCTTATTACTAGTCCAAATATGTTGACCTTGCATAGTCGAATTGTGGAAAAATTAGCATGTAGGCCAATCAATATTAAAAAACTTGAAAAGCAATTTAATGAACAATGATATCTGGCTAAAACAATAAGAAATATGGCTTGATAGATTTTTGTTATGTCATTGTGGAAGAGAAGACTATAGGTATAAATTTCTGGCTTGAAAAAAGCAGTTTTTAATGGAATTTGTAATATATTCATAAATTGTGACGTGGCAATATAAAGTAGATTCACTTCTAACTTAGTCTAACTATGACTAAGCATGTGTTTATCTGATAAATTGGTATTCCCAAAACCAAATTGATCAAAGCAGAATGCTTCTTATGGTTTTTTCTTTCACTTCCAGTCGTAGGGTGGAATTTATCAAACTCAAGGAGATCTAGAAGTAAAACATTGATTCTGCATGTAATAACTTCAATCAAATTGCCTAGGTGTTACTGGGATTTTCAGTACTGTACTACGACCAGTCGACTACAGCTGAGAAACCGAGTTAGCACACTGTGAACGTGAATTGTTTACCAGACTACAGATGATGTTATTTGTTTTTGGTTTTGTAATGTGGTTTACCAAAATACACAGACAACATTGAATTAGTTAACAACTTTTCACCTCAGTCTAAAAATAGGCTTACATACATTGACATTATGAACAAGGTGAGCCACACGCAACAATTACCGGCCTTTAAGAAATGGCAATTAAAATATGCAGAGCACCTTAAACTTGATTACACAAAGGATTTAGTGGACAACAAAAGTAATTGGAATATATGATTAAAGGGTGATAGGATTGCAATACTTATCAGGAACTGTATTCTGTTAAGCATGAGCCACAGATGGACCGCGCTAAAGCAGCGCGATCCATCAGTGACTCATACTTGACAAAACTTATTTGAGCAGATCATTTCTGACTGGGATAAAAACAATGATATTACCAACAAGTCTAAAACACCCCGACTAAACTGATTTGACAATTTCTACAAAACATTTCACAATTTAAAAAATGACCTGTAAGGTCGATCTCTTTCTGACCCTCGATCACTCGGAATCTCTCTGTACAGAAGATGCACTAATCGGTCGTTTATATAAATGAAAATCGTTACTTTCGAGATGATTAGATGGAGTTTCCCCGCCTTTCATCAAACTACTGTTCAAAATAAAATTTGCCAGAATATCCGGGTCTTCGTACCACGGTTCTTGGTACCTTTGAAGTAATTCCTGTATAAAATAGTATGATTAGGGATGTCCAAAATATTCGATTCATGATTCTCGAATCTTTAATTATTCGGTTCGATTTTCCCAGTAATTCCAAATCAACATTATCAAAAGTATATATTTTCAGAAAATACACGTAAATTTTAGTCTTTCAACAATTTTCTGAAAAAATTCTTTTGTATATATTTATTATAATACTGCTGATTCGATTCATAAACATTATTCAATTCGATTCTGATGTTTCATAAAAATCAAACGATAAATACACATGATCTTATCATAAATTTAATTTTGTCAAGCATGGAGCACGCATGGATTGCATCGGTGTGCTACATAAGTGGTCCAAACGTGACGGATGTACCGTAAGTTAACATAATATAACTCATAACATAAAGTAAACATAAAGTAAAATGTTCTAACACAGCAAAGAATGTAACTTTCATGCTGGCCTTTCGAGATGCAGGCTGGCAGAATATCAGCTACTCTGCTCCTCAGACACCTGAAGAAAGTAGTTTTTATCAAAAAAAAAAATTAACAAATGGCAATATTTATGATATAACTCTTTTTAGAGAAAAATTCGTCTCGTTTTGAGGGTCTGGTAGGTCAAAAAAATAATGAAAATCGCCAATGCCGCCATGGAAGAGTAGTTTTGAGGCATTGAGGAAGAGTAGGTTTTATTAGGCATTTCACAAAATTTTGTGATAGAAAATCAGAAATCCTGTGATCAGGCCAGAATGATTTCATTTTGTTTCAAGTTTCTGAATGCCTTACATCATTTTTCATGTAAAATGAAGGCTTTTTTTACATCTATTAAAACTTTTGCTTTCGTTCATCAATGTTATCAGTATTAGACACTAGATTAGTGGTTATTTGTTGGCATCTCAGATTTAAAATCTCGCGTTCGAGTCCTGGTAAGTCTGGCTTGTTGATTCATGCCCACAACTCATATCAAGGTGTAATTACTGGAGTAGGCTCGGCCGAACCAACAAGATTACAACCTAGCCCTGTTCATCTATAAGTGACTGCTCAGACAAGGCCTCGTTCAGGATGATCCACTCAAATAAGTGACTGCAAAAAGTTCCACAATTGCCTTAATGCATTTTTAACGAGTCAAAAGAGACCGAATTGATTTGTATTTAAAAATATCAAGCCTAAATCATGAGCAACACAAAAACATATTTTACGATGAGAAATGAATTATTTATATGTTGTCTGAAAGCTATTGAGTAAATAATGAGGCTTTTTATTTCCGTTACATTTTAAATACATATTACCGGTTGGGAAGCAAGTAGACGAAATTGCCTTTCTTGTTCAAGAAATATTCTTTTATTCATCGCAGCCTCTTGTCTTTGTTTCTTTTGTAGTTTTAATAATAAGTATCTTTCTAACATCCTATCCTGAAATATAACATAATAATGATCAGTACCAACGATAAAATTAGTGTCCAGTTTAAAATTTCCAGCAAACTTTCATTAAACATAAAAATAGTTAGAATCTTGAAACATGAAAATAAATTCATCATAAAAAGTATGACTTTTAGAATCGATTTTTTGAATATTATATTAAAAAATAATTTGGATGATAAATTTGTGAAGAATTTCTTGATTTTGAATTGAAACTCAAAAAACATACCTAAAATGTACAGGACTCTTTGTACCTAAAAGTAATCTTAGAAGATTACGATATGCTCATTGTGCTACTTTTATTTCTAAAAGATTGCTCTGAGCGAGGCTAAAAGCAGTGCCTAAAAGGAGCTAACTAACAGCCACTAAAAACGGCAAAGAGCCATTATCAGTTTAAAGTGTCAGCAACTACACTCTGTACTCCCATACAGAACTAAACCACCATAACAAAGTGCAAAAAGTGGTATATACCGTGGGCGATGATAAAACCATCCACCACTTCTTTGTTTCCTTTTAATCGCCTCTTACGACATGTAGAAAATATGCAATGCATCAGGAATTCAGTATAGTTGTTTTGCAAAACGCATTTCCATCTAACTAGATAAAAAACTTTGATTCACTACAGGACTTGCATATTCACTCAACAAAAAGGACATTGCATCCTATCCTGCAATAAATTCTTCATAAACGCAGTTTGACTGCTTGACAAAATCAAACTTTTGATGGGAATAGAATAAGAAGTACGAAAATTTTACAAGCTTAAATACCATCATTAGAACAAACCTGCCATTTCTCATCAAACTGTAAACCATCTTTCTTATAAATTGCATGAAAATCATATTCTAATAAATTGGGAATTATCATTTCATCGTCGTCATCATCGCAGCTATCTTCTTCATCTACTCCAATTCTAAAATAAATGCAAAAAAATTAGGGCACTACACTATCAGATCAAATATTTTAAACAGTATTAGAAATCCACAATGTAACAATGTTTCAACATTTCAGATAAACGAAATTGCTGATATTGATTTTTATAACCCTTTTTATATAGTGGATCGCCATGACCAAGGTCCTGTACTAAAGTAGAGTAAGTGTTGTAAGAGAGAAATGATCTTTCCATATCAGTCTAGTTTATCCAACTTTTTACATCCTGGATTGAGTGGCTTGCAGCTTGCAGCAGAGTTATAATTTAGATAAAATTTTATGAACTTTGTTGAATAGACAATCACGAACTCAAAGAAAATGAAAAGAATGATTTTAATCTAAAGGAAAAAGACGTCAAAAGTTCCAAAATAATGAAAAAGCAGCTGAAATCTTAACCCAACACTAAATGTAACCACTAAATTGATTTGAAAAGTCACATTTGTCAAAATTATGTTTTTCAGCATGGATAACACAATCCATCAGTGACTCTACTCAAATATATATACCCAATTATTTTCTACATACTGTAGTCAATAATTCAAAGTGCCTCTTAAGAAAACATACCTCTGCTTATCAAGTATTTCTTTCGTATTTAATAAATCAGCATCTTGACCCCTGAAATAAAAAAGATATCACAGTAATACTGCCTTGGAGCACAACTAATGTGGACTAACTACCTAATCTGACTATGCCCTCATGCCGATGGGGTTTTGTGTATTACATGCAAAGATACAATAGCAAGGGTGACATTAATTAACAAGAATGATTTGAAGATTTATCGTACACTTTTTTAATGTTGTATTGCATCTCATGAAACACAGATTTCAAAAAGCAATTTAAGACTTTGAATCTCTCTTCTTTGCCCAGTCGGAGAATTTTTTGTTCTCTTAGTGACACTGATGGATCCGATAAGACGCGGTCCTTCCATGGCGCATATTTAACAAAAATTTTTTTTTAGCCGGGTAAATCCAAGGGTGGACTATTTTACAATGACTACTGATTTTACATTCCCATTAAATACTTGCAAACTCGACAATAATTTTCAAACAGGAAATTGGAAACCTGAGCTTTATGACAAGAACAAGTATAGAATATGTCTTAAAAATATAGAATCAGTTAAAAAGTGAACCATCAATCCTGGATGTTAGCCTGGATAAGATTTTATTTATATTCTGTGGGAAAGGATTTCAAAAAACGGCTTGAACGTATAACATATTTCAACCTCTAGTACAATTCCTCATCTTCGCTATTAGCCATTCCATTGAACATCATATTATTTGGAAATTCAATATATCTCAGATGAATAACATCAAGAGTTCTACTCACCCTTCATTATTTATACTCTGAAGTTGAGGTTCTGACATTGGTCGACGTTTATTTTTTACTTGACTCGATGATTGAAGTGAATCGTCCAAAATGTCCTTTGATGTCGTTTCTTCGCTGAAAATCCAAGTAATACAATAATGATGCATTGTGTTTTACCATATTTCATGTAAGTGGATTTCATGGCAAGGCTTTTAGCAGTGGCCGCTACCAAACGAGAAATTTGTTAAAAATGAGTAGGAGTTGGATCGCGTCTCATCAGTGAATCGTGCTCAACAAAAAAGACAGAACAGAGAATCCCTTTGAAATTGTTCCAACTACAAAGCCTTCAAAAAATATTTGAACACAAGAAAAGGTTGCTTAACCTACCTAAAAAGGAATCTAAATCGAACAATTAATTAATCAAGCATGAGCCACAGATGGACCTTTCCTTGGTAGTAGGGTGGAGACTTGGGGAAGTTCAGCTAATCAAATCATCTAACAAAAACAAATTCAATAAGGAGAAGATACCAAGAAGAAACAATTTTCAAGATAAATCATTCCCTAAATTATTAAAATGCTTCTACACCAAGCAAAAGGGTTTTGGAATCCCCAACGCTGCTACGAGACAACAGTATTGAAGGTTTTGAAACTTTTTTGGTAATGTATGATCTTAGATAAGGTGTATAAGACTTCCTCTCAATTAGGTAAACTTTGAACATATGTATGGATTTTCTATATATAAACACAAAAAAAATAAATATAATTTATTATTGTACGGAAATCTGTGTGGTACTTTATTTTAAACTCACATCATTCCATTAGAATTTTTCATGTTTTCCATTTGTTGCATATCTTTATAATTGGTTAGATTTTCTAAAATTAAAAAAAAAGTTTGATAAAACAAGAGTTTAGTACATAAAATTTTTTTATGGCGTTTTAACTTATTACCAGCACAAAAATATTATAGTTTTTTGATATTTGGAAACTTTGTGAAAAAAAAAAAACAATGATAAATTATGGCCAAACTCAATTCTGTTTCATTAAATGTCCTTCATTTCTGATCACAAATGAGTCATCATTGTTTAGAAAAGAAAATATATGATTGTATATTATTTTACCTGATTTAGTAGCAACCTGATCTCCGTATTTCATATAATTACTGGTCCCGGGAAGTCGAGATTTTTCTAATAGTGTTGTTCCATTGGTCTGTATGTTATAATACAAAGTCTTAACACAATCAGAAATTTTATTTTGTTAAGCATGCGCCACAGATGGACTGCGTCTCATCGACACGATCCAACAGAGACACATACTAAACAAAATATGCTTTGATGATTTTTTTCTGATTGGGTATGTGTAATAGAAAAATGATTAGGTAAGTAAATCAAACAATCATGTTAGCTCGATATATTTTGGAAATGTTTGGAAGTTTTCGGCCAGGCTGCAGTTGCTGGTTTATGCAAATCTTTGGTGGTTAGTCGGTTTCTTTTGGGTGCTCTTTTCGATTCTGCTTAAGAAAGAATTTCAAATAAAAAGGGAATATTATTTCCGAATATGGTTACTTCAAATTAATAAGTAAAATTAACAATATAATTGCAGAAAAAAATCATAAAGAATAATGCTCTAATCAAATTTCTATAAAAAGAAAAAGAAGTATCAGTGGGGTGAAAAATTCTTTTTCCTTCACAAAGTAAATGATATCAATTTAGTGTATAACATTCATAGCTGAAAGTAAAAAAAACTACCATATTAAAGAGAATCCCAAAAATTGTTCCAACTTGTTAGAGTGGGGTGAAATGCTAAAACGTTAATGTACGTGATAAGCTTTCTGACTTTCTGCAGAGGAATAATTTGTGGGGTAATGCGACAAAACTATTATATTTTTTCGTTATCCGTGTGATCACCAAGGCACGCATTAGGCAAATTATGGTATGTATGAAGAAAATAGTAATTTCAATTATCAAACGTACTGAAAACTATAACAAAAAATTCCAATTGAAACAAAACTGTGTTTTACACATCCCAAGTTCTTACATGTGTAGCAGGAATTCTAGCATGACGAGATGTATGTATTTGAGAAATCGGACCTTGATTTTGAGCTTTAGTCGAATATGCACCTAAAAATTAATAGATAAATATTTATTTCAAAAATCTCATAAAAAATCTGAATTATGCTAAAAACCTGGAATTGACTACTACAAATACCCTTATTAAACACTCTTTCTTATAGTAGTATTAGCATCTTTTGAAAACTTTGCATTCATACAAGAAAAATACCAAATGTTTTGACTAACTGGATAAACACAAGAAATAAAACCTTTTCGTCAATTCTCTAATGGGTCCAATGTGGGGTGAAAACAAATTTAAAATCAAATTCACCAAAAGTCAATTTTGATAATTCAAATCATAGAACATGCTACTTTTCAGTCTATTAGACATGTTTGGTTTTTTCAGCAAAATTTTAAAATAATGTAAAGTTGGATATATACAATTTTGCTGAGTAATCTTAAAGAGGCAAGTTGCAGAATGGAAAAGATATAATTATTTAAGGTGGTTATATGCCCGGTTAGCTCAGTCAGTGAAAGAGTTGCGATACACTACTCTGATTGTCTTGATGTAGGTTCGAATCCCATGTTGGTGATGATTACCGGTATATGCAAGAGATTAGCTGGACATCTCACCAGTGCAAGGTGGTTCAGGTAACCACTGCTTACGGCTTCCTCCACCAGCGATGTCCATGCACAGAAAAATGAGAAATAAATGAGGAGACAAAAACCTTCACCCGATTTGAAACTTTTACTTACCTTGATCAATATTTACAATTGGAAACTGATTTCTATCCCTGCTTGTCGATGATTTTCTACGATTCACTGTTGCAGATCTACTGATTTTACGTTTCAATCTACTGCTTACTTGTACATGAGGTTTTGCTAAAAATATAATTTGGGGGCATATTTAATATTTTGAGATTTAGATGCAGAAAATGAAAATACGGATTAATTTTTATTCAATGAAATTCAATCTAAGCAAGGCCGAAGACAGTGTCAATAGGGAACCTCTATAACAAAACATCCCAAACAGAACTTGACCCCTATGGTGAAGTGCAGTGTGGTCTCTACCCCGATGATAGTAAAGTCGTCTACCACTTCTTTGTTTCCTTTTAGTCGCCTCTTAAACTTTGCAGGAAATTAGATAGGGCTATTCTAAAGCACATACCTACAGGGCATAATCTATTTAATATTACGTAGAAAAAGGGTGAAAATTTGGCAACCCAAAATGTTTATCATAAACGGTCAAAAATGTGAGGATGATTTTGCAAAAATAAGTTATTGTTTCATATGGATCTGAGACAACAATTTCATCAGCTTCATTGAAATATTTTAAATGTCTCTAAAATCATAAACACCTGTGATATCGAGATGACCTTTACTTGTCAAACACGTTCACTGACTGATGGATCTCAAAATCTATGGTTCAAAATCATCAAGACCTGTGATTTTGAGATCTATCCGTGACTTATACTTGTCAAAACTCGTCACTAACGGATAGATCTCAAGATCACAGGTCTTGATGATTTTGAACCTTTTTCAAAATTAATGCTACTAGGTACTCAAAAAGCGGTTATAATTTCTAGCAAGTGCCAAATCAGGAAATATTGCATAACTGTTGAATTTTCTTCTGATGGCAGTAATTTTCTTCCGGTGTCTGAGCAACAGAGTAGCTAACATTTTGTTGCTAGTCTCATATAGTGCATTAGGTTTTATGGTGATACTATGAAAGTAAAATATTTAAAATTTAAAATGAACAACAAAACAAAAAATTTCAGAAACAGAACTAAACTCAACCCTTATAGTAAAGTACAGTGAGTGGTATCTGTCCTGGGTAATAGTAGAACTGTCTACCACTCACTTCACTTCTCACTTCAAAGCTACACATAATATACGTTACTAAAAACCGTTTTTACTCAACTGAAATTTAAATGTACATTTCAATAAATAACTCAAATTTAAAATACTGATTTGTTGCATAAAAGTTTTCAAACATTTCTGAATCTTATTCCACAATACGACTTATATGGCAGACAAGCTTCTCATATAATTACAAATTTCGACCAGATTGTCTTCATTATCCGCATGAACACCTGTTTTTTAATCCCTGAATAATGAAGAGCGGAGCTCTGAGATGAGGTCGAGTGTCATCAGAAACAAAAAACCATGACCACTCGAACATTTTTATTCCTGTTGTTCGGTAAAATACTCTCGACGTAGAATGGGATAATTAACGCACGTACAAATGTCATTTTTTTCATGTTCAATATACAATTAGAATTTTTATGTCATTTTTTGTCAAGTATGCTCCATCAGCGACCCATGCTTGATAAAACATTCTTTGCCAAAATATTTTCGACTCAGATAGAAATTGCAGTGCTTCACTAAACATGATTTGACTTTCTAGTTTTTCGGGACACAGCCAAGGGTTTTTTGTTACAAAAAGCTATCAACTTGGAACTCGAAAGATAATAAAATTATCCATGAATTCGGGATACTAAATGTAAACAAAAGAGTTAACCATCTTGCATAAGACTAACTGAATGCCAGCTACTTTGCCACTCAGACACCCATATAAAATGGGTTCTATCAGAAAAAAAATACAATACAACTATTACTACTGCTGCTGTCTGCTCAAATCCCAGTTCGAAATCCATCCCATATGTCCTGTTTCGCACAATTGTTAAAACCTCTCTAAAGTTAAAGTCTCTACAAAAACATGCGCGCATAAACTAGAACAATGAGTATATTGTTTAGAGAACAATAGCAGGATAGTTGTAGGAATATTTACACTAAAAATAAAGTAGAAGCTTAAATAAACAAACTATTGAATAAACTGAAGCGAGACAGACATTAGAAAGAGATTACTCGCTCATATTTCTATAATTATGACAGATTAGAATCGTCATAAGCAAACTATTGAAATACCGGTACAGTACTCCTCATCTAATCCGTCACTGAATATCTTAAATTTATTTTACTAGTCACCATGCAGCTGAGAAATCATATAAAGATAATTTTGCAAAAATAATATTTAATGGTGGACCAGTCAGTTGCTATACAGACAGACGCTCATGGAATGGACAGACGCCATTGGCTATGATGTCATCCAAAAAGTAAAATTTCTCTATACATCATTCGAAGACAGGTAAAATGTCACTTTTGACAGTTTTCATTGCTTGCGGAAACTAGGTGCAATGCATAGGGTAGTCACTATAATTGCCTTACAACCTGTATATTACTGCATATGGATTTCTGAGCTGAGCAGTGAACAAAAAGCTCTGGTACCTTTTGAATATTTTCAAGATGGTTTAAATTTATCTGTTCCTACCAAAGTATTACGAGACAATCAAAGTTGTATGTTTGGTTAGTCCGTCCTGTTCTAATCCTGAATTATTATAGTGTATCTATCATCGAATACCAGTTAATTAGCTGTGTACATCCCAACTCATACTTGTTCGATCAGAAATTTTATTTTGTCAATCATGTGCCACAGATGGACCGTGTCTCATCGACATGATCCATGAGTGACATATTCTCAACCCGACATTCTTTGAAAAAAATTTTTTAATTGGATAACATAAAATGTTGTAACAGAATTTATTGGCCTAATGCCTACCGGTAATTATGTAGAAGTGAGGAGATAGTCAAAAAAAAAAAAAAAACTAGGAAAGTAATTTGAACATTTCGCTCAAATTTTTTAAAAGCTAAGTTATCAAGAGCTGTGTAAAAAAATACTCCATTTTTGCTACTTATATAATCTCACCACTGGCTGTTGCATGTTTTCTTCTTTGAAATTGAGCAGTGGAGCTTTCAACTTTTTGATGAGGTGTCATCTTGAATCCCTGAAAAGAGAGAGAAATTGATAAATATACAGAAATTTAGTATTTCTTCTACGAGCCAATGCAAAAAAATGAGAAAACACACTAATATTCTAGAAAATCCAGAAAGTAATATAAAAAATGCTACATGAAGACAATCGAAAATTGAAGGGGAATGAGTGATCAACCATTAATTAATGAAAATTTTCTTCTGAGCGTTAATTGATCTACCACAAAATAACTATTTTCCTTGTCGATTAGAAAACAAATAAAATTATTTTACGACTTTACGCAAAAGATAAATAATATATTATCTTCTACATACAGAAATATTTAGAATGAGAAGGGTGAATGAAGGAAAAAAGTAAATTCTCATTACAAGCACTAGGGCATAATTTAGCTCTGTCAGGTATTATAACAATACCTGACATAGATAGATTATACTTTAGCCGAAGCTTAGCAAATAAATCTTAAGCTATTTGATATAAGATTTTGATCTTCTGTTGTTTAATTCTGGACCTCATGTTAATGAAGTATCCTGTTTGTACACAGATCCATCTTCAAGAGAGAAATGCAACGAAATATAGACAAGAGAGAGAGAGATTTGGTAGCATTTTATCAACCAGAACAATTGCTACAAATAAACACACGTTCACAATAATTTTTGCCTGGATTAGGAGAGTGTGGAACAATCATATGGATACGAACCATATGATAACATTTTTTGTTTTGTCAAGTATGGGTCACTGATGGTAGTTATGCTTAACATAATAATATTTCTGATCGGGTGTAAACATCACTTGCAAGAAATAAAATGTCTCTAGAGTAACTTGATAGTTACGGAATAGTTGAAAAGTCTAACACTAATATTTAATCAAATGCTATAAAACACACACCTTTACCACACCAACATGAGATGGAATCTGAATACATATAAATTCCGGCATATTTGATAAATTAACTCCTAGCGCACGAACATTGTTTTACTGAATATTTTAAAACTTTCTAATCCACTTATCATAAGATATTGGAGAAATCAACAGGTCAGGGTGAAGTACTCTCTTGTTAGCTCACTTGAAAACTCTAAAACTCTTCTCTATTTGCCGCAAAGATTCTTTTTAACAAAGGTGGGAATGGACAAGATGATTTTAAACCAAAAAACGCCTTTTTGGTTTTCATTTTCTTCGGATGGATAAAAAATCTTCAAAATCATCAACACTTCTATGAAATAGAAGTGTTGATGGTTTTGAATCTTTTTATTCAGCTTGGTTACTACCAGACACTCAAAAGAAACATTTAAATCCTCTAGCCACGGACTAAACATGAATTATTGTTCATTTACTACATTTTCTACATGGAAACCATTTTCCTATGGATAGCATAGTGTTTGGCATTCTACCGGTCTGTTCTAAACCCTTCAATAGAAAGCTTATTCTTAGTAATCATGCCGATTTCTCCACAGTTTCTTACTAGTAAAATGGTTAATACCTAATACAATTAGCAGCAAATCACTATATTTCAGCCTAGCACGACTTTCAAACAACTTTAATCGAACACTTTAGTTAGTACAATGGAATTAATATCGGTAGCGTACTAGAATCGGTACCCGATTTCTGCTTTGTTTAATGACTTTTTACAACTATTCATATGATTGTTGCCAGTTTAA
This sequence comes from Styela plicata, assembly GCA_963675895.2. Lineage (NCBI taxonomy): Eukaryota > Metazoa > Chordata > Ascidiacea > Stolidobranchia > Styelidae > Styela > Styela plicata. Next base: position 3,697,288 of record OZ023144.1, on the reverse strand, counting down.
ACTAAACTCCTTGATAAAAGAATGCAGTTGTTACTAGTTCGAAAACAAAATAACAAGAGTTTGAATCTGTTAAGGACCATAGATATATAGTGGCTGGAAGGACGAAGTTTAACTATGGCCTGGTATTCTTAAAAATAAATTCACACTGGTGGTAAAAAGGATTAATAGAAGGAGATTTCAGACGTATTGAGTAAACACTTGAGAAAGATACTTCTTGTTATTTTCAAGTAGTGCTTGAGTCAAACTGTGAACTTTAACGTTGATCTCATTATCAGAAAAAATGGATTTATTTGAGTATTTGAAATTCCAGCAGTTTAATAATACTTGCAAAATAAAAAAATTATGAAAAAAATTAAAATATAACGAAAACAGGACAGATGTTAAAATTCATTATTCAAACTTTGAAAGGGAGATAGCCCATTGGTTGTGGCCTTTAGAATTGTCCTCATGCTTTTCCCACATTTTATAAAATAGTTCATAGATCATTTTACAGATGCCAGGGCAGGGCATGCTGATACTATATTATACAATTCCCATACACCTAATCCCAAATTTTTTTGAACCCAAGTAGCAATTAGATTATAAATTATTCCAGAAACCAATTAATTTCAAAAAGAATCCTGGATTAAGTCGGAAAAATATAAATTAATCATGAAGGTTGGTCTATTTGTACGTTGTAATAAACAAAAAAAATGATTGGATAAAATGTATGTATATGAGAGCATTCAATTTTTTATAAAAAAATTGAATTGATTTCTTTTTTATCGAAAGGCAGAAATTACTTCACAATAAAAATGATTCATAGTACTATTTTTATTGTAAGAGCTAAAACCCATTATTTAAAATTTGGCTATTGATTACCGTAATCAAAAAAGAACACGTCAGTCGGTTGGTGATATCAAAACTAAAATAAAAAATCAAGAAAATATGTCAACAAAACAAGGGTTCACTATTTACTCAATAGATACCAAACACCACTATAGGTCATAATATTAATGAATAAATTGATTTGGTAAACATATGAATGGCACCGAGAAAAAATCTCATAAAACGTGCTCTTATTTGACAAAAGGGTTTTATGAAGGGAGGAATTCTACGAACCCTGTGAGAAAAATTTTGTCTATTCACGTTTTGTTAAGTATGAGTCGCTGATGGACTGCGCCGGCGAGGCGTGGTCCATCTGTGGCTTATGCTTGACAAAATTAAAATTCTGATCGAGAAAGAGTAAAGGTTGCGCAGCATTATCAAAAGGTGCATATAATATTTGTAGTTACATACTCATGACAAATTTCATAAAACTGTAAAAAAGCTGCATAAAAAAAACTTTGTTTTTTGACAGTAATTGAAATTGTAATATTGAAATAAAACTGTAAGTAAAATCAAATTTTTTCAGTCGATTATGGGCTGTTACTTGCGCTGCAGTCAACAGTCCATATATGACATAAATCTCATCAATAATCAAATTTTTGAAATATAAAGGTGAGTTATGTGTAATTTTCTCGCAGTGTATATAACAATGAAATTTGTTGTGAGAATGAATATGAGTTAGGCAGTACAGCCCGAAGTTCTGCTGAAAAGGCAATAAAAAAAGTCATGAGGAAAGTTCGCAATAGTAAAATAGTATTTTAGCAACACAACACTGATAAAAATCTGCAAGAAGTATAATTCAAGCTTTTGTCAGGGATATATTAATAACATAGCATGGACCATGAACTAAATGTTTTCATCATTCAGTAGAACGTTTCAAAAGTCAACTTTTGTCATACAAGGTATTTCAAGAATGAGTCACTAATAGATTGCTTCCCCTAAGCACAGTCTATCTGTGGCTCATGCTTGATGAAAAAGAAATTTTTGAATGGGTTTGGATAAGATAAATTGTTAAAAGATTCAATTAATATATTTTCTTTAAATCATGTCCCTAACAGATGTAAAACATCAGGTAAACTTTTCTGGTACATTTGGTGAAACCTTCTGAAGAGATAAACATTCAATTTCTTTTAATATCATTTCAATTTGAATCGATTGCAAGCATTTCAGGAAAATTTTTTGTGATTTTAACAAATTCCTGTTGCCTCGCATGTGTAAAATTATGTCATGGTCACCCTTGAAAGCAAACAATTTGATTTAATTGGCTATTGGGTGATTGTGTGTCGATTATTTTGCCCCTTTTATTGTGCTCAGTTGTCAAATCAATACACAGCTATTTCGTTGTTCACTGTTGCTCGAATTTGAACAACGAATGTTTTTTGACATTTTGAAACACCTGGAAATAAGTTTTTTTTTCCAAATATAATCATATTTAAAAAAATTCAATTCCAAATTATTTTTTGAGAAATTTGATAAAAAATATTTGGAACTTGTATCACCAATTGGCAGATCACAAAAATAATTTTAAACTCACATTTATCCACAATTGTCATTGAAACGATGCATTTCCTCTGATTGGGATTACGGTAATCTTTTTTTATAACCTATATTGTGTAACCAATTATTTTTAGACAAGCAGATTTTGTTAAATATCACTGTGCTGTACATCCAATTGCCCTTTTACAAGTTATTTATAAGTTACAAGAGTTCAAATTATAAGCAATAACGAATCACATGCTTGTTCCACAACTCATATAAATGCTAGTCTAAAAATTGTTCAACATACAACATAATTTTACTAATTTTAACATGTTTTTATCATAGCATGCATCATTATATTTACTGGAAGTCAATCGCTTACCACAAAGTAAATACCGTACCCATCCCAATCAGATATTTACATTTTGTTAAGCATGAGCCACAAAAAGACCACGCCTTGCTGGCGTGGTCCATCAGTGACCCATGCTCGACAAAACATGTTGAGATGGAATTTTTCTGATTGGGATATGATGTATCAATGTTTAGAGGTTGAAAGTGAGGCTTCGATAAACTTTATTTAGACTTTGGCAGGAAATGAACTAAGGGCAACGACATGATTTATAATAGACTTTGACTAAATTGAAGTAGCTCACAGAAGGTTACGACTAAGGTGAACGAATAGCCAGCTATGTTTGCATTCTGGTTAAGATTTTTTTATTTTTTTGAATATTATATCCAGAAAAGATTGAGATTGCACAAAAATCATGACATAGGCGACATATGCTGAAAAGTTCAAAGTTCAAGTTAAAGTCAAATATACTAATCAAGCGGGCCAATGGTTTGATGCTTGGCCATTTAATCAACAAGTGTGCCTTTCAGTAAGGCACTTAGCAGATAGCCAAAACACAATAGATACACCTTTAATAAAAAGCTTCGCGGTTGTCAGGTATAAGCCCTTCAATGAGTTCACAGGCGTTCACTAAGGAATACGTCGAAGCCCCAGTAAACCAAATATAAAATTAAAGTTCTAAAACATAACTAGAATACAGTTTAGAATAAATCCTCTTAACATTCCTAATGGCGACTTAATTCTGCTTGAAATGTTTTTTCACATGCATTATTTTTTACAGAAATTCGCTTCCAGCAAGGCCCAAAGCAGAGCTTAATTCGCAAGTGTTGCTTGCAACCTTTTCTAAAAGTGAAAATCAGTTAAAAAATTAATTGCAACAATTCTAAAACGATATCTGTTTAGGATGAAATAATAAGAGTCAATTTTGTCAATTTGAGAGTAAAGTTTTGTAAGGGCATTGAGTTGAAGGATTTTACATGTTGATGATCGAAAATACAGAAGTTCTTTTCTATGAATTGATATTTCAGCGATTGACAATTTTAACTGTTATTTTGTGTGGTGTGTGGTTTTTGTGTGGTGCGGAAAAAATTACAAACATTGACATGAATCAACATTTTTCCATTTTTTGTTTTGGTAAAGGTCAATTTTTTTTAGGTATTTTAAAATTTGTCCATAAGTTATGATTTTGCAGCACAATTGACAAATTATTATCAGGAAACAATGATTTTGATTACTGGTTTCTTGAAATCAACACTTAACGTTTTACTGTTTTTTAACATTGGGGAATAGAACATGAATTTCATTCCCATCTAAAACATAATCTTCTGTAAATATATTTGTACCATGATATTGCGATTCATGACTTAATAAAATATCAATATTTATTATATTCATATAATATATCAATATATAATATTTATCAAGTGAAATGTCAAGGAGAAAGATTATCAAACTGTTGAGTAACGGAAATATAAGCTGAGTAGTTGATAAGATGAGTGGATCTCAAACTCAAATATTTCAAAAAAAATAAGAAAAAGTTATTTTACTAAGCTCGAATCACAAATAGACCGAACCACCATGCGGTTCAATCTATCAGTGAACACATACTTAACAAAACTTGGTATATGAAAAAATATGTTCAGGGTTACCAGTTCTTATAGTATTATGATAGTCCATCAAAATGATCTTTATTACCCGATCGAAACTTTTTTTTGACCATAAGCCAGAGATAGTCGTACAGTACTGCAATAGTGTCATTGATCAGTGAACCAAGCTTTACAAAAAATGTGTGCACGAAATATTCCTGACCGAGTAAGAATATGTTACCTGTATGAATTTCAAAACAGATTTTCGCCAGCAAAAATTTTCCATTTTTAAAAAAACATTTAGCGAATGTGTTACGATACACAGGTATAATCTGTAAAGAACCTGTCCAAGGTGAACCTCCATTTTCTCCTAAACCTAATATTAAAAACATCTAAATTTATTAGTATCCTACAGTCCAAAAAGTGTGTGTTGTCGGTAAAGTTTGATAATATCTCCAGGACAAGTAATATAAATTTTCCAACTGGATGTCGATTTCTACTCGATAGTGAATTATAGTTGAACAGATCCATGCACGGCTTAGAAGTACGATAATATAAAATTTTCGCATCATCATCACCAATAAATTGATGTTTAATATCATAAATGAGGCAGCACATCATCGAAGTCACAATAAAATATTTATAGTAATTTTACGACAGATTGGTTCTTAAACAAACATAATAAAAAGTATTCAGACCAATTGTGTACTGAGTGTAACAAGTATATAAAGTTGTCTTCATTACCAATCCAATATAGTTATGTACAGCATTTTTCAGGAAGAGGCGATGATAGTTTCAGAAATAATAGTAAAATGAATATCTTTCAATAATCAGGGAAAAGTTCTAACAGCCCAAGTATTCTTTTACAGTCACCTATTATATTAAAAAAATCAAGTCTAACGTTATATAAGCAGCTAATTTCATGAACTTCGACATTTAGCCAACATGATCGGTCCTCAGTTGAATGGTGGACATGGGTTCATGAACTGGAATTACTGTGTCTCAAATTAAAGATATTTAGCAATGATATATTATGATATATTTTTATAGAAATTCATTCGAAAAATATGGCTCGAAGTGGACGGAAAAGAAACAACTAACAGCTATTTACATGGTTACATGCTAAGACAAAATGCAGTGCCAGTAACTTCACTCAAAGTGGAAATTATTTTATACCAAAATGAAGCAACGTAGCAGAGTATAATGAGTTGAATCCACGCTGGGTGATAGCAAAACAGTGACTTTTAAGCTGTCGAAATACATTTTCATCATAACAATTCAGTTCCTTTATTCCTATTTCGCAAAAAATCTACATTTTTTGAAACAAACGTCGAAAAAACATTAACCGAAATAACAAGTGGTAGACGTTTTAATATTGCACAGGCAGATATCATCCACAGTACTTTATTACATTGATTTGAACAATCATTTACTCAATATCAATTTGCTGGCACTACATTTTTATGCTATTAAGTGGCCATAGTTGCTTTTTTATCATGCTCTTAAGAACTATTGACATCCGGCCTTGCCTACGGCAAATTTCATAATAAAAGTCAATAAAATTACACTTCATATTTTTTAGAAATCATATGTAATTAACTGTAGTTGGCATAAATTTTGCAACATGTGTGAAGATGTCTCAGGACTGACATGTTCCTATTTGACTGTTTCGAGTGAAAGTCAAGGAAATATTACCGCTCTTTACTTGGTGGTTGACGATCGGACATGATCCGAAGAACAGTGCTTTTAATTTACTACAATTTATTGTCCTTCTAATTATAACGGTTATTGCAGTTATTGCAAACATCATTGTATTAACAGTTATCGTGACTAATAAAAAATTATGCAAAATCGCTACACACCAGTACACAGGTAAGTGCACAAGCATGTGATGAAATTTTTATATAAAGATATAACATCAGGGCGACCTAGTCGCACTTTCTTCGGGTATCCAAAAGTTTATGTCATTTTCTTCAGATAAATCATTAGGCCTAAAAAATCATCTACATCTGCTATTGAATAGCAGTCAAAATCAGCAAATTTTATTATGTCAAGCTTAATCCACGGACGAACGGTGACACGATTCATCAGTGACTCACGCATAACATAAAGAAGTTTAAACTCCTTTGTGCAATCCACCTGTGACTCATACGTGATAAAAATTATTTTTTGAAAATGAAAATCGATCCTTATTTTATCACATGCTATGCTACATGCTATATTTGCTGTACTTCTATTGAAGTGACCAAAATTTATGCAACAAGAAATGATTTAGTGATTTAGTGAAATGATTTAGCTCATTGCCAAATTCTATTATAGCACGTCATTTTTGTTTGAGAGATTTTCCGCTCAGAGTGCAGTTGCAGGTACCTTACTATTTTTGCAATAGATCTTTGCAATATCGGAGGCCTTCAATCAGTTTATTTGAGGACTTTCTTCTGGCCATGTTCAAAAGTAATTTTCAAGAAAAAAATTATACACAATCATTTCTGCATACTTGAAATTGTCATTTTTTATTTGAACAATATGATTAAAAGATCAGGAGTTTCCTGTAAGTGGTTTCTGGTATTAAAATTTTAGTTACTTGGAGTCAACATCCTACTGGATACGAAGTTTATCGTAAAATTAAAGTTGTAAGACTTTTATTAGTCAAGCTTCAAAGGGAAACTGAAAAGACTTTCAGAAGAAGTGCTTTCAGGAAGTAATTAAATTTAGAAAAAGTAGATAAAATTTTGCGAGTACAAAAAGTTCATTGGTCAAATTTCGAACCAATAGTACGAAATCTTACAAAAAATGCAAATTTTGATTTAAAATAGGAAAAAAATAGAAATTGTTCCTAAAGTATCCTCCTTTTTGTCTTTGAAATGACAATATGTACATAAAATTGCCTTCGTTGCTAAAAAAATTTTGTCAATTTTCAAAGTCAATACATGAAAACTCAGGTATTTTGCAATATCCGAAACATAGTCAACTCAAATATAATTTAGAAATTCAATTAACATATATATTAAAATTTCAGCCGCTCACAGTATCAACTATCTCTGGTTTATCTGCGTATCACCCATGTTATTGGCAGCAAGATTTGCATATAGCTGGACATTCAGTGTGGGAATGTGTAAAAGTATATTGTATATATTTTCTGTGACAACATTTATTGCAATATGGATATTCGTATTCATCAGTATGGACAGGTGAGAGTCCTTATAGGTTTTGAATTAGAAAAGAATAATGTTCCACAATTTTAGCTAAACAAAATAGCTGATGCTTGGCATTTACTTTGGTTTTAATATTTGGTGTTTTCTATTATTGTTGCATATGTTTCCAAATGCGTGAAAATTTTTTTGGCCGATTTTTTTTAATATTTCGTATAGTTGAAGATAATTTAGATTTAAAAATTATTTCATCAATTTGAAATGCAGGTTATTCAGTCTCACACGGCCTAAAGCTGGTGTACCTGGATTGCTCCACCAAGGTATATTTTACCCACATAAAAGACTTGGCAAATTTTTTAGCTATGCAAATAAGATGCAAATTAGAAAAACGTGATTGCCAAGAATGAGAAATAAATTCAAACGATATTAGTCGCATCCTTTTTCAGTGGACGTGTAATGTGTTCCTTGTGTAACAAAATATAAATCAACAATTGTACACACATCATATTTTTATTTACATATCGTTCCTGTGATATATTGATTTCATGACAAATTATGACAATTTACCACAATATGTGATATCTAGTAAGATACAAATATTAGCAAATGACACTGAATAAGACCATCTAAATGCCGGAGATAATAAAAAAAAAACAAGTTATAACCACGATCTTAAGATAAACGTGCAGACGAACAAACACACAATTTATTAAAGAACATCGAGATGAAATATCAACTGGCTAATGATATTACATCAAACATCAATGTTTAAAATATTCACGCAGAGCAGACAGTTTAAGTTTCGTAAAAAAAAATTAAAGAATTTTTTTTTTCCATTGTGGTTGCGATTTAACCCCTACACTAGTAATTTGCATCAAAGATTTTTGGTGTTTTTGGTGTGACCAGAAAGAAGCGAACCCCATGCCTATAACTGGACAAAGTGTACTTGGACTAGAAAATATAAATGAGAATTTTGTTTCGCCAAGCATGAGCCCCAGATGGACCGTGCCTTGTTGGCACAATCCATCAGTGACTCATACTTAACAAAACATGTCCTTACTCAGAAAGATATCCCGTCATTAGCTGATAACACAGACCTTACGCAACACTCTTACGAATAACACAACATCATGGAATTCCCATAGCAACACAGGAAGCCTTAATAGTAGTTAAAAATTTTGAGCCACATCTTTGATAATAAATTTTTAACATATCCAATAACACACAGAAACTCCATAACAAATATTTACACTTAGATTTTTGAAGCGTCAAGCCCCCTCCTACCACCCAAAAAACGTTTTCATTTCATTCTGGATATTTAATAATAAATACTTGTTTTTCAGGCACGTTCATGTTGTCCAAAGCGTAAAAAAGAGCAAACTATCAAAAATTTATCCGAAGCATCCTGCGGTTGCAACTTTAATATTAGCAGGATTTAGTATTATGTATTATATTCCTCTAGCACTATATTTTGATAAATTTCCTGTTATAGATGACCGATGTGTGAATGCAACACGATGCCATATGGGTGATCCCAATGCTCAAGTACGTATATTTTTATGAAATGAAAACTACACTACATAAATAGAATTTTTTAACATCTCAGTTAAACAAAATTGCTTATATTCTCATATTTTGCTCGAAATGTCACCCAGGGCATATACTCCTCACTGCACCTTTTATCATATCATGTTGGTTTAGTTTGACATGTTTTCCATTTAAAATATAGTTAAATGTGTACTACGTTTTGTAGTACTTTGTTATTATATAAGTAGTCATTAGCTGGTTTCTTTAAAGTGCTGCTCCCGTCCTTGCATGCTAGAAATTTCAATAAAAAAAATAGAATATTTCTTTTTCAATTTTCCAGATATATATTTGTTCAGCATTGTGGCCATCTCCACAAGGTGCATTAGCGTGGAATATGATAATGTTGTTTGTAGCATATATATTTCCACTGATGGTAATTTGTTACAATTATTGGCAAATATATTCGAATGTTACAAAAGTTGGGAAGAAAGTAAGAACAAGAAGTAACGGACGTAGAAGTGAGTGACATCAATTTTTGTTTCTAGAAGAACTCATGCAATATGATCTTTACCTAGCTCATAAAGAAGCAGAACAAATCAGCATGTACTGTTGAACTAGACCAGTGGTTCTCAACCTTTTGCAGTTTGTTGCCCATTTTCTTTGCAAAAAAATTCTGTTATTTTTATTTTTCTGTTATTTTTATTCTGTTAAAAATTTTTATGAAAATAAGAACCTATCAAACAGGTTTAGAACAAAAAACAGCAAAACACATTTCAAACAGATTATTTATTCAATCGGTCGCGTTCGCAAGGTTGTGTGCACCAGGATTAACACTAAGTTCCATTAAAATCAAAAAATCTCAATTCTTCCCCAAGTCATTATTCACACAAAATTAAGTATAGTTGCACAAACGAAACTAAATTCTTCAAAAAAAATCTAGCTTTTTTAAATTGGCCCGTGGCCCACTTCAAAATGTTTCCATGGCCCACTGGTTGAGAACCGCTGAACTAAACATTTATAGTTTTTTAAGAGTTGAGGTTTCACTTTCGATATGTTAATGTACGAGTGAAAGATAATCAGTTTTAACAAAAGACTAAAAAAGAACTTACAATCTTCTTCAAATATTCATGCCCTTCATTTCAGTGTCCAAGAGAGAAATGGAGATTCGAGTAACAAGAATGTGTGCAATGCTTGTAGTATTATTTGTTATCATGTGGACTCCAATTTTTATCGTTTTATATTTTGTTCAGTATGCGAGGGTGAGTTTCATAGGATAGAACAAATTCAATAAATATTTATAATCATATGTAATTTGAATATTTATATATAAATAGAACATCTAAATATAAATAATATTTTGAAATTGAAATGAGAATAGGATCAACATTGAAAACCGCATGATAAATTCCATGCTATTCAATTCTGCACCCATCTTCGTATACACTAACCACAAATAAAAAATTTGGCTGAAAAAGGGTTAGCTACAGGGTGGCAGAACCTTGGTCTTTTTTGAGTGTCCGAAATGTTCATAACAATGCTATTTCAAAGCAGTATTCATGACTTCGAACCTTTTTATACAGTTTGGTTGCAACAAATGCTCAAAGGGAGACAATTTAATCTTCTAGACCCAGTTAGAACGCCGAATATTGCCCATTTGATAATTTTCTTCTGATGGTGTCTGAGTAGCTACTAGTCTGTCCAGCTATATTTCAAGTTTTTTATTGATAAAATTGAAAATGATTTTCACAAATGTTTTTTGTCAACTAAAAGAAATGTTAATCAAAAACGTGAAATGAGTGTTCCCACAAAAACACAACATGGCGGTAACATTCTAAAAACACAGACTTCTGATTATTGGTTTCCCACTGAATAGCTTGACAAGTGGTAAAATGGTTGGCATGTGTCAACTGTAAAAAGTCGAAAGCAAATATTGAAATGTCTTCTTTATCACCAGTTGTTTGCATTGTGTATTTTTTTGAATGTTAAAAAGTTGTCAGTGGGGATTGAAAAAATCTAAAATCCTTCAGTTCCACATGTAGAAAGATTAAAATTCTTTTTTAAAGTTTGACAGGCATCAAAACCATCAACATTGCTATAAAGAAAATATCAGTCGTGTGAACAAATTTTTTTATATATGCAACATTATTATTAAAATTCTATAATATTGATTATCAACATGTTTTGTTTTCAGGTGCAAAGGAAAGAATATGATGTTGTATCATCTGATGCATTTTATTGGATATTCAGTTTAACACTGGCGAATGCGATGGTCAATCCCCTAGTTTATGCGTTTGTTAACAAAAAATTTATAAAAGCATGGGAAGACTACAGGCAAGTATCAGCACTTCAATATGCACTTGTAATATTATGTATGTCTCATTAAGCATGGGCCACACCACTCTGAACTTTGTATATTTTATTCAAAAAATTTAGTGAATATTACACTTGACTAAAAACACTGGCCCCATATTATCATATCAACACCAGTAAAAGAATAGAATATTATGGGTCAAAAAACAGCTGCAAGCTTGTGGCACACTTTGGCACCACAAAATTAAAATAAAAACTGTTTGTCTAAAGAGATATACAGCATGTTTTATTCTTGGGCTTTCATTTATGGACCATAGTTAACATAGTCAACCTATTCCCAGAATCCTACTCAAAAATTGTGAGTCAGAAAGTTTGTTATCATGGAGAACATTTTTTATATTCTTTTATTTAATTTCCATAACCGGTAACTTTCTGAAGAAATTGAAAAGGCCTTGAAGCCATAAAAATATTATCAGTCCCACCTCGGAACTAAGTCAAACATCTATAAGGAACCATAAAATGGAACATAAATATTTTAATGTGCTGCGGAAAGATTATATATCTTAAATCAATGTTACATAACCAAATCTTAAAAATTTAACTTTCCTATATATTGCTACGCTGTACTAAATATTTTGCTTATATTAGCTCAACATTGGCATAATGGACGTAGCACAGACAAATCAACAAAGCCCAAGAAAAATATGTAACACAAAAAAGCAATATTTTGTAAAAATTGATCAGATTAAATTTGGAAACTTCCAATGTTTATTATCAAAATCAGATATTTTAGGAATTTGAGCCAGTTAGGTCTTTTTAACTACTGTGGTCCAAAGATTTCCCTGCATTGTTTTAATCAACTGCAGCCTAGAAGTTTAGTTATCCACCCTATTCTATCGTCTAACGAATTCATTTTGATCGCTATTTAATACAACACCACAAAAATACACTATTTCATTGAAGTACAAATGAATTTTTTTGAAAAAATGTAGTACACATAACCATAATGGACCTTCGACGAACAATCAATCCATCAGCGAATGGCAAAACTTGCTTGCCATTTTACTACTATAATTTCCTCAATGGGAATTGTATTACACACATACAACCTTGGTTAATTTATATTTTCAAATCAGGTTTCCAATGATGAATAAATGTTCATGTTGGCAAGAACTAGTCAAATCATCAAAAGGCTTGAAAGTCGAACCGACAGTTCGAACAAGTTCAACATCACGACACGAAGCAGGACAGAAGGATGAAGGAAACATAACAGCACTGCGAACAGTCTCTTGTATGATAAACAATACAAAACATCAAGAAAAGGGTTAAAGAAGAAGTTGTTGTAACTCAACCAGAGGAAGTTGGCGATTCATAAAAAGTTGCCTTGTTCAGAAGAAAGTTCGAAGTTCACTGGACGAGTTATCTCTATTTATCCCAATGAGGTGGTCGGTTGAAAATGACTAAAATAGCAGAAATATTTGTTTCATAAACCACTCTCATTAAAAAAAAAAGAATTGAAATCAATGGTTCACACCTGACAAAATAAAATTTCTGATTGGGGAGGTCAGCTTTAGTGCCTTCAGACCAATCAGGCTTTTACGCAACTAATAAAAACTTCTCACAGAGACATCATTGGACTATGCAAAAAAAGAGATCAGTTGAAAAAAAAACATGCAGACATTCTTGCATGAAGAACCATCCTACTTTTTGCATCCAAAAGCTGCTTCAGGGTTCCGTAACAATTCTGAAGAGATAGAGTATAGTGACAGTGACAAGTATGTGGTTTTCTGCAAAATACTTCTGCATCACCAATTACCAGTAACTTGTTTTTTGAACCAATATGATAAGGTTTGCATTAATGGCAAAAACATGGAAACAAATTATCCATGTTTTTTCGAGACAGATTTATACTCTGATTTAACAAATTCGATAGAACAATTCTGAAATGAACTTACTTTTGATATTGTTTCCTTGAATCAATTTTTTAGTTATTCAAAGTCTTCGATTCCAAAATTCACCAACCATTTAAAATTTTCAGCCCAGAAAAAGCGATTGAAATATAATTTCCCAACAATGAAATCATCCGACTGTATGATATTTTTTTGTTCATATGGGAAGGCAAAATGCTATACCAATGCACCCACATATATTGCACTTTTACTTTTGAAATTATATTTGTACTGGAGAATTTAGTTTTTGGTCGTGTTGCATATACGTTGGGCTCCAAGGAAAGGTACTACTAAATGTTATGAAATAATAAACTCATGATTGTCGCGTATGGTCATAAGCACTCCATTAAATCAAAAACAATTATATTTTGCTATTTTACTTTATTGTTGAATAAATTTGAATAATAACTACATTGTCATGTGTGATCTTAAAAGACGGACAGGAAACCTCAGGAAAAGAAAAGGATGATTGTAAAACACCATCATCCATTGTTTGACTTAATAAGATTTCAACTTTAATCTATGGGCTAAAGTGGGTCACGGTACATCCCTTCCCATAACCCACCCTCTTTGTGGGTGGGTTATTGGGGGTAGTGAGTGTGTGATTACCTCCTATTTTACTTTATTGTTGAATAAATTTGAATAATAACTACATTGTCATGTGTGATCTTAAAAGACGGACAGGAAACCTCAGGAAAAGAAAAGGATGATTGTAAAACACCATCATCTATTGTTTGACTTAATAGGATTTCAACTTTAATCTATGGGCTAAAGTGGGTCACGGTACATCCCTTCCCATAACCCACCCTCTTTGTGGGTGGGTTATGGGGGGGTAGTGTATGATTACCTCCTCTAATCCACATATTAATTACTTCAAGGTACCTTTACTATTTTGCTGAAGCTAGCACAACAGACACAACTTTTTATTATATATAAGGAAGAAGCCAAAATACAAAAAATTTCTTAACAAAACTAACAGATTCAAAGTTAACTATTCATTAGGTGTGAATGACTCATATAATGACAAAACTTGTTCAATTAACAATTGAAATACTACTTTCTAATAATGTTAGGCATTACTAAAGACTCCTGATCCCAGATTCAACAGCTCATTTATGTCTATGATTGCTTCTTGCCAAGAGCTTTCTTCCCATTAATTTAAACAACAACATTGTGACAATTGTGTAATAATAAAAAAGAGAGGATGCCTAAAATTTTCAATAATTTGGTGCAGTGGGGTACTTAATAAACGTCAAGAAAAAATTTGCCTCATTAAAAATATTTTAGTGATGACATAATAGCCTATTTTAAGAAAAATGCTATTTTTGGAATAATATGTTAATAAATGTTGTCAATCCATACATTTTCTTACTTTGGAGAAAAAGCCTGGCGTAAACATTAAGCTTACTTTTTAAAAATTCATTGTGATGTCATCATAATATTGCACAAGAGCATCCATGACAGGCAAAAGGAAGCAGGATGGCCCCCTTTTCACCCCAAATATACAAATAAGGATTCCTGCATAAGAGTACACCATATATCAAGTAACACACGAGCATTTCAGAGATAAATCTGGACTTTTTTTTGTAAAAATACTTTCCTATTAAGGAAATTCAGTGTTCAGAAGTCCCTTGATGTGGGAGATCATCAAGAACGTTTTCAAACAATTGTGGAGGAAATTTATAAATAAGTAGTTACTCTCATTTATGAAAAATTTGCTATTTAAGAGACTATTTGAAGACTCTCGTAAAAGTCATTGGGACTAGAGTAAGGATTTTAATCTCTGATGTTACTTACACCCCCAGTAACCAGACACAGTAATTAAATATTAAATATTTGCATACCAATTCCACAAGTTTCTTTTCAACAGCTTTTGTATCTAATAGACGATGTTGCTGATTTTCAACATGAGATGAATCTGAATCACCAGCTGAACGATCATCATCTTCTTTAAGTTTCTGAAAAGTGAAAATGGGGTAAATTCAAAACCTGAAATTGAAAATTTTTGTCGTACACAAGCCACATATGGCTACTTTTTGCGGGCTTAATATCAGTTACCTCTTGTCTAACAATGCAGTCAGAAAAAGGCTGCCCAAAGTCCGAGTCCATCTGTGACTCGTGTTCAGCAAAATAAAGTTATTGATTCAGAATACAACAAATACAATGTAAAGAATGGGCAGTGTCAAACAGATTTTTTAGCTCAGCGAACATTGGTAATAGGCTACAGATCAGCTTAAAGAACCATGGAAATGAGGCTCTATATTTTGTGAAATTTGATAAAATCATGACATTGGTGTGAAAATGGCTTCACATAGAATAAAAATAGAAATCATTGAGACTACATATATATAGCCTGGTTAGCTCATTCATATTGCTAATGTCCTGGGTTTGAATCCTGTGCAGGACGATTAAATACAAGATGATCGTTGGACATATCACCTGTGCACAATGGCTCATGTAACGTAATGGTTACAGCTTCCTGCACCAACCATGTCCACGCACAGGAAAAAAAAGGGTTAGGCAAAAACCTCATCCCGACTTGGAATCAGTATGTGCACAAGAGGTCGTGGTTCGCCATTTGGTTAAGCTGTATTCTCGGCTTTATTCCTGTCGCATTCTCAGCCTTATTCTCCCGCAGGATGAAAATTGAATCCTATCCTAAAAATAAAGTATTCCTACCCAAGGTTGAAGAGGAACATCAGTTCCAGTAAGACTTTTTCGCCTGGAACTTGCAGTTGATGGTCGACGAGTTTTTTTGACCAGATTCTAGATTGGTGAAGAATACAGTTAAATATTTGGCATTTCATAATAATTAACATTTCGTAACAAAGACATGAAATTCGCAAAACCGAATAGTTGCAAAAATAAAAAAAGGGTATCTGAATAGTCCGGTATTTTAAGTCTGATTAAAAGTAATTTCGTAATTCAATTATTCTTATTAAATTGATTCATTTTAAAGTGAAATCACGATATATGGCAAATTTTATGCTGTAAAGTTAGACAAAATTTAGTTTAAAATTAGATTGCTACAAAATAGGGATTATATTGCTAAAGATCAGCAATTTTGCTTATTGATTGATGGTTTTACCATTACCGAGAGCAGATACCACTCAATTTACCATGACAGTTCTGTTGTGTTAGAATGTTTTCCGTGTGCATAACCTGGTACTACATCTTGTAGTCGCTCTTTACTATTACGTGGACGTTAGATGGTTTCTTTACGCACTGCATCCGGGCCAGCTCAGAGTGAATTCAAATAAAAAAATTGCAGTCATGCCAGGCTATGTGGAAGTGGTTGAACATTTCACTCAATTAAAACAATTAAGTAGTCAAAAAAGGGGATTTGAAATGATTTAGTCAATTTTTTCTAAAATATGTTTTTTTTGCAAAATCTTCAATATTGAATATCGCCGAAGTCTCTTAATATTATGCTAAAACATTGATTTTCATTTAATTTACATCTAATTGCATTAATTTCTTGATAATGAAAAATAACAAAAAATTTGAAAAATAGGTGGAATTTGTGCAAGATTTTGCTTGAAACTGAAAATCTTTTTCAAAGGAGCCGAAATTTGCTGTGAGTTGTTTTTCACCCAACCACTTTTTTGAGGGGCTTGTAGCTATGTTTTTCGAAAACTTCATTTTTTTGAACCACCCTAAAATAACAGTGTAAATATGTAAAATATGCATTAATACGGCAATCTAAATGTTTCAAAACTATCCAGATTTTAACTGTGTGAAAATAATCTGAATTCTAAAACGGATATATCTGCTTTCATTCGGTAGAACCATGTGCGCATTGCTTAAACCTATTTATGGGGTCAAATATTATTAATAATTACTTTAGTACCTTTTTTTCGAAAAAGACCATAAAAACTAAATTATCAACTTAAAACCAATCCTAACCACACCATAGTTTCATTTTGTCAACTAGTTCAACAGAAGCGCTTTAATTGGCTGTCCAGGGATGGCCAACCTAATATTTTATTATTTTGAACAGATTTTAAAAAAAACTATTCCCAATACGAAATATCGGATACATTCTAAATTTAAATGCTTTTAAAATGCTTGTTAAATTCTAAAGGTTTTTTGATGAAATACAGCTTTACAACAATAATAATAATTTTGAGAGAATAAATTAATTACAAAACCTAGAAAAACATGAATACAGTTCACATTTTTTTTGTTGTTGCAAGAAACAGTATCAATATGAATATCAAAAACATGTGTTAATATAGGATTTGTACAACCAGTAATACAAAAGACGAGATTTTGTATGCCACTATCCCAAATTATATCTAAAATCACTTTTGAATGTATTCGAATATTTGATTCGTTTTGGACACAGTCAGTTGACGACAATTTCGGCAGAAGAACTTAATGAATGAATGACAACATTTCTTGTTTAAGTGTCACTTTGTTTCTCACATCCTTATCGTTTGAATTACAATCTAAATAAGGTAATTAATTGAGCGTTTACGGCTGGTGGAAGAATTGTATTCTAAAAATTAGTTTCTCAAAGATAAAATGGAATACGGTAAGTCACACTGATGAAAACTACCTTAGCTGAAGAAGGTCTTTCACCATGAGCAGACTTAACCGTTTTCTTCTTTTTATCTTTTTGCATCAATTCAAGAGCAAAAACTACATTCATTCCCTTTTTCATCATATCTTTTGCATCAACTTCTGCATTTGCAAACCTGATGTATAGAACGGTAGATAAAGTACTTGAATAATAACTGGACACATTGTACATTAACTTACAATCATTGTGTTGGAGAAAATAAAAAATCCACAGCGAACAGTTGTGGTTTCTTTGTGCTAATAATACCCCAAGCAGGACAAATCAGCAACATCTTTAAGAATCGCATTCAAGTTTACTGTAAGGCAAAAATCTGCACAATGAAATTAGTGTTTTTCATTAGCGTGCTGAGCGAACAATTCGTACATCCTGCATAGGATACTGCATTGAAATGCATGCACAATGCTTCAAAAACAAAATCCAGGTCATTGTGTGATATTTTCTTTAGGTTAATTAAAAAGATGAATATTGTCACCTCGATTTGACAGGTTCAGTTTCCAGATTTTCACTTAGCTTCTTTCTTGACATTTTCTTTATGGCTTTTGCTACAGCAACACCAGTGGACAGTTTCTCTTTCAAATCAACTTGTTTTTCTTCCTATCAATTTGAAAATTTGAGATTTGATGGAAATTAGTATTATGGACACTATAAAACTTTTATCCTGCACAGCGATGTGCCCTGCAATCTACTCGCACATAATCATTCCAGATAATACAAAGCTGTGAGTTACTCATAAAACAGTCCACTACACATAGCTTTAAATGATTTCTTAACATCTTACTCACTGACCAGCGATCATCCAATCAATAAATTAAGTAAAATCCAATAGTATGTCACTGAATTATTATCCCTACATATAAAATCTAGCATACAGATTATAATGAAAATGATATTATTATATACGCTACAGTATTTTCTTCATTCAACCTTGTTCATACCAAACATGAGACATTATACAACCTTTTCTGGTTTCTTTCATTCAGAGTACGGTATGTGCCAACAATAGCATTAATACTTGATAAAGCCATAGCTTAATACATAATAACTTTTAATATCAGATATAAAAAATATCAAGCTTGGGTTACAGATGGGTTGCACATATGCGGTGCTATCCATCAGTAACCCATACTTGACAGTGTGAGATCACAAATATACTTCGGATTACGATTGCATGAAAAATTACAAGTTCTCATTGTTCTCGACATGAAACACAAGTACATGAGTAAACAATGTAGAAATCAATATATACTGTAACCAAACACTTCACAACTTGATGTGAAATTCGATATAGTTATATAATCTAATATAGTCAAGTACATCAACAAACATTAGTTTCCAGTGGCAATGGGCACAGTAACAATATAACAGGATATCATTCTTTAACTGGCTTGCGAAGGGGGAAGTGCAGCCAAATCATAACCTCTCATGCAGTCACCATCTTTTCCATGAAATGGAAACTTTTAACTAAGCAAAACGTATTTTATGAATCAGTTATATGAGCTAGCAAAGAAGTACAGAAGCATTCAGCAATCCTGGGACCATACTTTCATTAAGGATTCCGACTGACCCGAGCAAACAACTCAATAAATTTATTTTACCGCAATTTCATCAAGACCCGATAAAAATATGCTCAAAAATGCAAACACAATAATTGGAAATATCCGAAATGCAGTCGAAAGTTAAAATATTGTTTTTAATGGTATCAATCACAACTGTGTCTACAAATTCTGATTTTGAAATAAAATAGAAGAAAAAATGAAAAATAGAAACAAAGTTGGTAGTACGAATGCAGATATGACTAGAGGTATATAGCTCTATTCAGGTAGCTTGATCTGAATTTTGTTGAACAAAATTGAACAATTTGATCACTAAGCATTCATCAATCACATTACATATAAAATACAAAAAGTCAAAGTAGTTGATTTGATTTTAAAAAAGTAAGTATGGTATTTGAAAAAAATCTAGGCTTTGTCTCAGCGAGTGACTTTCAGATTGAAGACTCATTTAATACATGTCCAAACCAAGCGATTTGAAAGCTCATTTTTTGATTCACAATTAGAAGATTTTACTATTTTCAAGATTTCATGTGAAACGATGAGGTTCAATATTCAAATTTGAAAATACATGTATCTGCAGTTGGCTACCCTGGAATGAACACTTACTGGCATTAATGAATGGTCGATGACTTCATCTGACATGCTACTCATAGTCTCAATTATTTCATCAGATACGATACTTTCGGCTGGAGTCGATCCTGGTGATCTTCCAAACTCAGGAAACATGATATCTAGAAAAAACAAACAAAACTATGTTGTTGATTCGACGACTCATCACTTATTCATTTTTTGAAAGAAATCTAAACAGATGTAGTTTGCATTTGTGTTCAATCCAAAATATTACAAGTTCGAATTATTCAATTATATCGCAAAATTACACTAATAAATACGGAGCGCAATGTAAACAGTGATGTTCATTCATCTTTAGTAAAATTAAAATTAAGAATCCTTGTGAGATATTTTTGAAAAGTTTAATAACAACTTATTGCAACTCAACAAATTAAAAAAATTACCAGAAGTTATCATTGACTTGTCAGTCACATCAGGAGATTTTGATGGAAACAAAGCATCAATAATTCCGAATGATTCCATAGAAATCGCAGGAGATAAATATGTATCTGTCATTGCACACAATGTATGTTCTGATTCATCTGATGTCTCACTCTGCAGAAAATGAAAAACTGTTGATAAAACGTTAATCCAAAAACAAGAAATATCAGAGATGAGCGGGGATATTACTTAGTTAAACTATAAACTTAACACAATTCTATTTGCACAGATGGATAGTTTAAGCTGAATATTTTCAATATATTCTGATTATATAATTTTAAAAATAAAATATCAAATTCGTCAATCTACCGTTTGGTAAATTTCTGTTAATTTTTGTAATAGAATCAGACTTGAAATTATCTGATACGATTTAAAATTAAATGTATCTGAAAGAGCCAACTCTAACAACAACAAAAATATTTTGCTATTTGCAACAAGGATCTATTTTGCTATTTGCAATCCGAAATGTGGAGATCTTAACATATTAGATTTCCAAATCTCAAAGAATATGTTCAGAACTAGTGACCTCTGCTTTATCTTCCGCTTGTAATTTTTTTAATTCTGCATCATCGTTGTTTTCTGCATTGACAAACCCATATGGTACAAGATATTTATACATTGTTATTGTACTTGGTTTTGTCTTCAATCCACTCTCATATCTCACCGCTGGATCTTCATAAATATCAGACTCTGCAAATTATATTAATTAGATAAATAATTTATTTTTTAAGTTGGACCTCCAGGTAATCTGAATGGAAATGAAACCACGACATACAAATCATTTCAAACTTCAAAACTAAGACAAATACAAAAACCTTAACATTTCTCTTGAATCCATATAAAATATTTTTTTCATATGAGACATCCTCTTTTAGAAAAAACACTAAAAAAATAGAAGAAAACAGACATTTTAGCATCGTCGCGGGCAGATGTAACTAAGTAGTTATTCCATTATTTTATAATTTATACCATTTTCCATTTCCTCCAATGACTCATCCTTTTCTCCACCCAAGGACAATATTTTACGATCAATAACAAAGAGATGACGTTTCCATCCAACAACCAGATCCCCATGTTCATTCAAAAAATTACAGCAAGTCAAATCTTCATCAAGTTTAATATCAATCAACAATGTTTTTTCAGAATCCCATAGTTTGATTTCACCATTAGCACTAAAATATCAATATCCATAAATTAGGCAAATTGACAAAATGCCACACACCATACTCCTAGAACAACCAAAAAATATTTTATTCTATCAATAAAATTTACAAAAAGGATATATACCACCCCCAGACAAATCAAAATATCAAAAATGATAAAGAAGAAATACATATGGCTGCTTGACAGAATTTAGGCTATCATTCTCAGATTTACAAAAAGAATGCTGTCAGTAAGAAAAACTGTAACCAATACCAGCTTACCACAGGATTAAAAAGCCATTCGGATACCAGGCAGTAAAATAACAGTGTTGTGATTTTACTTTAAAAAAGGCTTTGAAATTTCATACTCAATGTCATCCACAAGATGCATTATTTAGTATTCAATGGAAAGTGATAAACTTAAATTGATATGTTATAATCAGTCATCTGACATGACCTTCTTACACAATTAATCAATTTGGAACTATTTGACAGAGTCAAAGTGTGCCTATTGTAATAAAACTTCACAGTTTGTTCAACCAACATAAAACAACAAAGCAAGATTTCCAGAATCTAAATAAAATCAAAGTAAGTGAGCCGTCTTCAATGACTTGTCACATATTGGAAAGGAAAGAAGAGCGTGGTAAAAGTCAGATAGGAAACCCAAAAAGCATAAAAGTAAAACACAAATAAGCCACAATCATCAAAATTGTAGAGCATGCATGATAGTATCCCTGTCAGGATTTTAATTTATTTCTCATCAAGCATGACCCACAGATGGATCGAGCCTCCTGAAATTTTTCTGATTGGAATGATTCAAAAATGATTGACATTTATTAACACAATATGAAATGATTGATTAGAGTGTGAATGTGTGAAAATCAAACATGCATATGTGTTGCGATGAAAATATAAATATACCTTGAATATCATGAAGTCCTAAAATAAAAATATTCATAAATTATGAACATCGTGTATTTACAATAATTGGTAAAATTGAATGAGTATGGAAAGACATTTAGTTCAAGTAAAACTTGGATTGTAGACTACAGGATCAATCTCAAAACTTGGAGCAACAATATTTACTTCAAACTCAGGGACTAAATAAACCTAGAAGCTCATCGTACATATAAATTATCTGTTGAAAACATTTTTTTACAGTAAGAGCATTAAATGAGTTCGAACTTAGCTTTACATCCAAGGCCAATGTGGAAGAATTATGTTTTTCTTCGCGTGTGTGAAAGGTTCATTTCATTTTCTTTGGATGTGCTATTTCATAGCAGTATTGATGATTTCGAACCCTTTTTTTACAGTCTGGTTACTACCAAAAACTCAAGAAGTGGTATTTTATACTTCTGGCTAGGAATATATCATGAATATCTGTACATTTGTTAAATTAAATTCTTCTGAAGGAATCCACTTTCTTCAGTTGTCTGAGTAGCAGAGTAGCTGGCATTCTGCCAATAAAGAATTTACCCAAGAGAAAATATAAATGGAAAAGCTCATATGTTTCAGTATAATAATTCTTCCCA
The DNA here is from genome assembly GCA_963675895.2 of Styela plicata. Lineage (NCBI taxonomy): Eukaryota > Metazoa > Chordata > Ascidiacea > Stolidobranchia > Styelidae > Styela > Styela plicata. The sequence goes on along the minus strand of OZ023144.1, from coordinate 3,674,207 downwards.
TTCAGATCAGAAGCTGAATTCGTTTTAACAATGTATTTAGCATGTTCTGATTTAATTTTTTAAATACGTTTCGTTTTCAATGACTTCATCATTCATACCTACAAGAGCAGAACACATTCTGTTTTCTACAAGATTTCACATCAATGATTTTATTTTTATGTTCCGGATGAAGCGTTTCTTTTTCACTTGACTTATCCATGTTTCCATCCACTGAAATTATTGGATAGAGATTGATGTGTCCAGTTGAATGACCTGTGATAAGTGTGTTGTCCAAGACAGTAAAGCATGAGAAAGTGAGCTGAGTAGAGATCTTATTGAGTAGTTCTAATTCTGGTAGTTTCCATATCTGAAAGAAGAGTAAGTTACACAATACTATTTTTTTAGAAAAATTGAAACTTATAGGATGTCTTCAACTGTATGAGAAACCATACACCGATATAATGCCAATACACAAAAACTCATGTCTCAGCAAGTTCTCATCAAAATTATGTTTTTCCCCCATTAAAATTAATTTTTTTGTTATTTTTTGATAGTCATTGCTTGCTAAGAGGTTTTGCCTTGGGGTGTGTTTGCATTTGTATGAGATGGTAAAATCAATTTTAGTTGGGCTCTAACAATAAGGCATATCACAAGATTAGATTTTACACAATCACAGATTTTATTTGATCAAGCGTGGACAACAGATGAATCTCATCATTTGCGTGGCCATGATTTATTCTGATTTGGTTAATAATTATCCTGCAAATATCTTACAAAATATTCCTTTTATGACAGGAGCAATTTTCTATCTATGAATGAGTAGCATGCATTCTGCCGATTTGACTAAGATTTTACGCAAGCTGACCAGTCAAAAAAGTGTGAAATGTTGACTGTTAGAGGAAAACTTGTACACATAATTTTTTTCAAAGAATAATTCGACATATATAGGCATTCATGTTTGACTTGAACCAACAGGATTGGCATCTGTTTTATTAAGCATCTATATTGTAATTTACATGTGTTTGCTTTTTGATAACACAAAATAATAACCAAGTTTCCATAAATGCGTACAATAAAAACACAACAACATTGAAGGCCCAATTGTATTGTGGTCGAAAAATTGAAGTGATTGACATATGTTTTGTTAACCAATTGTATTTACATGTTTAGTTTATCTTTCTGATAGCATAATTGATAATCCAAGTTTCTGTGAATGCCCCCAATACAACAATCATATTAAGCCAGATGTAGGTTCTGTCTAAAATTTTTTGAAGACTACTGTGTGCAGAATACGTCTAACTATTCATTCGAACAGTTTCCCCTTTCTGGGAGATCAAATAGGCTACTAAAATTGTGCATGCGAGGGAAAAAGAAACTACATGGCAGACAGAAAATGCCTGTGATTGCGAAACTATAATTACAGTATAGTATATAAAAATATGGGTCTAAGTTGAAACAATTGAATAAATTCAAAAAGTCAGTCCAAAAAAGAATACTTTAATTCATATTCATGAAGCATTCGGAAAGTTTAGACAAATTGAATTAACACACCTGAAATATAATGTCGATTGTATTATCCGCTCTTGTTATCAACCAATCTTTACAATATTCAAATTTCATTGATTTGATTGGGTTCTTAGACACTTTCAGCTCACAGTACAATAAACCATGTTGCTTCTGATCAACAAATATAATTCGACCATCTTCAAGCCCAAGAAGAAGTAAATGTCTGAAACGGGAGGTTTTTATATTATAGAAATTAATTTATAAAATCTATACTTTTTAGGTATATTTTTGCAGTTGAAACCAAATAATGAAATCAAACACGTAATGAACAGATTGTTGCTTTTATACATAGAGATAGTCAAGTGAAAAGTGATGTAGAAAGAAACTCACCCATATTGTATTCATGGTGAAGCATATTGACAGAATCTCGTTGTCCATCAAGCGGTCTAGTGGACATTTATAGTTAAAAACACATAACTATTCTGATTTAATTTTCTGGTTATTACCTATGTAGGGCGGTTTATGACTCAAACACTTTAAAAAACTATCAACACAGTTAATACATGTTTAAGCACTACGTATTTTATTCATCTCAGATATTCAAAATTTTTGTCTTTTAACCTTACTGCAAGTCACATATTCCCAGTAACAGAGGATCGCACAGACTGATGTGGTGCAGTTCATCTGCGGCACATGCTTGACAGCATAATATTTCAGGTTCCACAATAAACAAAATATTCTACAGTACCTTGATCTTGCTGAACATCGACCGAGAGGTGAATCGTATTGAAATCCCAGTTGAGAATAAACAGCAAGAATACAATGGCATTCTGATGATGTTGTGGTACCAGATAATATTTGAGTGCAGCTTAAAAATAATAAAAAAGGTTGATTAATAAGACTAAAAGTATTTTCTGACTATTGTGCTGAACAGGTGATATGAAAATGATGTTTTTGTTCCCTTTTGTTCAAAACTGGATGAATATCTGATGAAGGGATCACCGATCGACCGAAATCCGATTAGTCAGGTATTCCTGAATTTTGATTAAAACTAATCTTGATTTTCAAATCCTCTTCATTTCGCAATGAAAGTCATGATATATGGTAAACCGATATATCAGCCTAACTGTGCTGTTTACCAATATATCGACAGATGACAAAAGCGGGCGATAAAATCGGCCAAGCGAACTACACTTATGGACATCCGCATTTCTTTTAAAATGACGAGTATTTTGTTTAAATGGCGAAATTGTTCAAAAATTTTTCGCTTTCAACTGGGGAAATCCCCAGCAGATGTTATTTGTGTAAGATGAAATTTTATTCCTTTCGCAAAAAATTTCTTAGTAATGCATCAAAACATTAGAAACATGTTTTGGAGAGGGAATGAAGAAGTAACAGCAATTTGGTCAGTGGCAGCCAGTCAGGTGTGGCGCTCATGCTTTTGGACAGTTGCTCACTCTGGAATGCTCAAATTGCTCAGTGCAGGGGAATGCCGTTGCAGCATTGTTTGCCGACTTTGCCAGCTTCGTAAAGCTTAAGAGTTTATACCTGGCCAACGGCTTCAAAGAAAACTGTTTAAAAATGAAAATAAGGTTTAAAAATTTTTGGAGAAAAAGGATGGAAAAGTGCACAGACATTAAGTTTTTCGATTTATTGCTTTTCTTTGGTAGATTTTTCTACGGGTTTCAGGTGAGATAAAGGATCAGTTATCAATGGTCAAAAATGTCAAAATATCGTTATTGATATCGATTGCAAAAAATTGATATCGGTCAGGCTCTAATCAAAAATACTAGAACATTATTCTTTTTATATAGTAAATTTCGACTACCATGACAGTATGACTCCAATACATTCGAACAAAAAAGGCATTACCGGTTAGCTTAATCCATAAAGCGATGGGAATACGCTTTAAGCTATGCATCACTGACGTCCTGAGTTCAAATCCCATTGAGGAATGATCATATGCGAGAGGTCTGCTGGATGCCTCTCCAGTGCATGGTAGTTCATATAAGCGCTGTTTACGGCTTCCTCCACCAACCATGTCCATGCACAGGAAAAGTGAGAAATACGATAATCCAAAAACCTTCACCCCGATTAGGAACAGGTATCTGTACAAGAGGTCGTGGTTCACCATATGATTAAGCAGTATTCTCAGCTTTTCTCTTACGCAGGATAAAAATGAAATCCTATCCTATTAATGCTGCCATGCGTGTCAATATTGATGGTTTTGAAGTCTTTGAATCAATCTGAATGACCGATATAACAATGAAACTGACATCATCCATAAGGCTCCATTCACCAATATATCGGCAACGCAGATGCCGTCTAAAAAATCACATGGTCACTAGACAATTTCGATCAAGATGAAACATTTTGACAAACTAGTATCTCATCTTATATTATGTTTCAATACTCATTGCCTATTTCTTCTTTGCTTCTGCTTAGTGAATTCTTACGACATGCAGGAATGTTAGGGCAATTCGGGTGCCCAGTTAGCTCAATCGGTAAAGTGATGCGAATACGCTTCGAGCTATGCATCTCCGATCGTCACAACGCAGGTTCGAATCCTGTAAGGGATGATGATCATATGCGAGAGGTCTGCTGGATGCCTTGCCGGTGCACGGTGGTTCACATTAGCGCTGCTTACAGCTTCTTCCACCAACCAGGTCCATGCAAAGGGAAAGTGAGAAATACGAAAATCCAAAAACCTTCACCCCGATTCAGAACTGGTATCTGTACGAGAGGTCGTGGTTCGCCATGTGGTTAAGCTGTATTCTCGGCTTTACTCTCCCGCAGGATAAAAATGATATCCTATCCTAACCCGCTATTAGATTCATAGGGATATTTTCAGATTTAGCTTTGAAGTTTGTTCGGTTATCGGTTGATCAAGATGTCAAAATATAGACATCAGTATCAGTTGGAAATAATCGATATAAGTCGGGCTCTACTCGATAACCCAAAAAATAGATTCTGTCATCCTGCTTCATATTACCTACCTGTGTAAAACTTTCTTTTCCTCAAAACTACGAAGAATCTGACTAGATAATGATGTTGTGAAGGAACTCTTAGTTGGAATATTCTCTGTATCTGCGCCATCTTTAAGGCCTTTTTTTAACATCATAGGAATATCCCATGCTCCTGTTCTACAATAGTGGAATAAATTTGTAGAAGAAATAGTCTTTCTCCAACTTTTATGCCAATATTATTCGAAAAGTTGCAATTTCACTTTAAAAAAAAAGTAAAATTGAACTTTTTGGAATTGGTATTCAAAAATTATGAACTTTTGAAGATTGCCTGAGTAGAAACACAACAAAACATATTGGTACAAATTTATGATTCATCCATATTATGATTTGAAAATAGTATAATAACGCAGATTCCTAAGTTCTGTATGTTATATAGTCAATTATGCATCCTTTTTTCATTATGGGCAATCATTTTAACTAATCACGCAAAAAAGGCATTATTACTGGCAGCCACTCCTATGAGAATAGGTTCACTGTTGTTGATAATATGAAGTAAAATCATTATGTTCCAAGGGTAAATTTCTAGCACAAAACGTATTATAACAGGTACTGGTTCTACTGTAATAATGAATGATTAGAATGATATGAATATCTGAATCTTAAAATTGAAAATGTATTCATTATTTTAGCAAAATATAAATGAAAAAAAGTGATTCGAATTTCTTACTTTTCGTCTAACAACCGTATTAACAGATAGGTAAGGAGATATTGCAAAGTTTGTTTGTTTTTTTGAGAAAATAATATCTAATTCAAATTTTTAAAATTTGAAGTTCAAGTTAAATTTTTTTTTGTCCATCAGGAAGTAAATTCCACTCAAAAACTTGATAAGCCAACTCCTCCCCATAATTTTCAAAATACCTCAATTATAGCATTTTCAGAACTGAATCTGAAATTTCTTGTGTCTTCCACTTTTTATTGGTTCAAAGTTTAAAATCTACTGTATAGGAGAAATAAGCAACACCCTATATTTGAACCCATGAGGATTTGCACCCTCACTACCAATTATATTCAAATCTTACCTACAAGCTGGATCAGTTGTCGCCGTATAAATCCATATTGTTGATGAATTTATCAATATGAAGAATAGATGATTATATCGAGAATGTGTTACATCGCATATATTATCGAGTAATGACACGACAGGTGGAGGTAATACTGTACACAAAGCCGTGGTATTTGTCCGAGATTGGCTGAACAGTCGAACGCTGCCTAGAAAAATAAAAGATTCCAGTGTACTAATACTTCCATCACTGGGCATAAACTCAAGGACTAAACACCTGAATTTCTGGGACATAGGCCAAGTTTGATTTAAAAGAATAGTGTTAGGAATATTTTGTGATATAGTTATTTATATCATTCTCTGCAATTATTCAGTACAAAAATATCAATATGGAATATCAAAAAATAAACTGACACTTCATCAGTGGCTATGTGGGTACCCAGTTAGTCCATTAGTAGAGCATTGGGAATACACTTCTAGCTACGCATCCCTAACGTCCTGGGTTCCAATTCCGTAAGGAATAATGTATACCTCGCAGTTGTTTCACATAAGCGCCACCAATCAAGTATATTCACACGAAAAAATAGTAAAATATTAGTAAGCCAAATCCTTCACCCTCGATTCGTAACTGGTATCTGCATGAGAGGTCGACGTTTGGCATATGGTCAGACGTGTTCTCGGTATTCCTCTTCAGCACAATTGAATTGAAATCCCATACTAACAAAAAGGTGGAAATCACAATAATGTGATTCTGACCCCTGCTATATTGGAATAAAGACATAATAAAACTTACTATCTTCTCCAACAGCCATCAGTCTTTTAGTTTTCCCAGGATGTTCGAGTATTTGTAAATCGTTGATACAACATCTTGTATGACCCCAGAACGACACAACTGATGTGAAATTGAAGACTGATATCTGAACATGAAAATATTAATCAAGACACAACAGTGAAAACGCAAATACTGTTTTCCTACATTTGTCTGATGCATCATTTTCAGTTGTTCCTAATGATTCAAAGACTGAGACGAAGGTAGTTTATTTCGTCACATATCATAATAAAGCATAAATATTAGGTTCTGTATGGTGGGGGGGATTGTGAAGGAGGGACAACGAATTGAAAACTTTGGATTAGTAACACCGCTAAAGGCTGTGATACCAACAGAACTACCACTGGAAAACTGTGATAATGAAGCTTTTTGATAGATACACAAATCTTTTCGAGAATACATAAGACAACTCTCTTTGTACCTTTCTTTAAAACTTATTCTGTGACACGTTTTTGAACTTAATTTTAGGTTTTGTTTGCTTCCTAACTCTGTAATGTGATATCTTTAATTGTATCGCCTTTTGTGTGGACAGAGGTGTCGAAATTAACTATGTCTATACAGTAATGCACAAAGCATTGAAAGAGCAATTTTATCATTTTGTGTGTGATATATATAGAGTGGATATTTTCTCTCCCATGATGACAGTCAACTTCATTAGACTAGAATAATTGACTGACAAAAGCTACTAAAAATCAAAGAGCATGGTAAGATAGAAACAAGCCCATATAAATATAAAAATCTGCGTCATGCTAATGTACAAAATTTTGCTTTGTTGGACATCAACCCCCCATAGACTGGGTCAAAAAGGCATGTGGGTAGAAATGCATAAAATGTAAGTCTGAATAAAACATTATAAAGTGCCTTGTCCAGTTATCGGTTCTAAATGTAAAGTGTGACTTGACTTTTGTCCAATGTTTCAATTTTCTGTGATGTGTCTATTATTATTAATTAATAAATTAGTAGCACTAATATTAATTTTTGAGAATGTTTGACGAAATAAATCTCTAAATCAGAAAATGCAATCTAACCAGTATTTTGCTCAAATAAATGGACAAAAATAAATGCCTTGATGGAGGAAGCCGTAATCCGTGAAATATTATATGAATCACCAGGAATGTGTCCATAAAGATAAGCCAACTTGAAGAAAGTTTTTATGTGTATTCTGTAAAACCAATAAGACCTTTTCTACAGCATGATTCTAAAATTTTTACCTTTTTAAGATTAGCACACCATATCATTCCTTCATCAGTCAAATTCATCCATCTTATTCCATCAGATAATACACTGAGACTTGTAAACAAGTCCATTGTATGGAGTGACCAGACTTTTATTGTACCGTCCATCGAACTTGAAAACACTAAGCCTGGTATGTCAGGATGATTTATGATGCTGAGGTGGAAGGAAATTCAAAAAAATATATTGTAAAATGTTGCACATTTTACAAAAATGCCATTAGATAATTTTTAAATGAATTATTGATCAATGAGTTGAGTGCACTGCAAATACCTAAGCAGTTGGCGTATTTGACTTTCTGCTTCTTAGAGCTACAATTTACTACATGCCACCACCTGTACTAATTTTATACTTGTTCAAGATCCTTAATCGGGATGAAAAACTTAAACCCTAAAACAGAGGTTCATTGATTCCTTCTACACTTTTTTATTCATCTTGAAATTAAATCAAATCGGAATCATGACATTCATGATTTCTAGTCAAACTAAAATAATATATTAGTGCAACAAAAAATTGATGGCATATCGGATTAGATATGCAAACTTCAATCAGGTCAAATTTTCTTCCGCTTTCAATAACTTACATAACACTATAACCTTTTACTTTTGCACAGGTAGGCTAGGTCTTGTCACTGCTAAATAAAACTCATAATAAAATCTATATAACTGTATAAAAATGATAGAAGAATAATTGCGTAGAATAAATACAATTTATCATAAAAAATTATATGGTGCAAACCTTGTAACAGGTCTAGAATGACCTCTCAGTGTGCAGACATGTCCACCAGACGCTCCCCATACTTTCAATTCACAATCTAAACTACCAGTTAATAATGATTTTCTACTCAGCGAAAATCCAACACAGGTCAGTGAAGCAGTGTGAGCTCTGTAGATGCGAAAGTTCAATAAAACACGATAACAAAACATTACTGCTCTATTTATGAGAGAATTTTACAGAAGGTACATATTGATGTAAAATATACCAATTTATTTCAACTCAAGAAGTTAAAAACAATAAACACAGCATGACTGCTGCTCCATAACTAGATTTGATTACCATATAATTTGAAACCAATATTACTTACTACAATTTCAAATTTGCCTGTAGTTGCAATAGTTGACAGAGAGTTGTCGCAACAAAGGAGGTAATGATCTCTGGGGTCTCAATATTTTTTTGCCTTTCAGTCAATTTTGCTTTCTTTGCGAGGTAAAAGGACAAATGATAAAATATTCTACAGACACTTGATCTAAATTCCTTGTATTTCTTTCTCAACTCCAGAGACTCCAGAAACTTTTTCCGACAAGTATATTCTCTATTGCTGGAATCCTTCTTTTTTCTGTGTGATCTAAAAAATCTTGTTACTATGAAATTTATCTCTCTACAAAACTTACTTACCCATTAATTACAAATAACTTTCTCATATCTCTTGCATCATAAGCATATAAATCAGCATCAGAACAATAAATTAAATATTGAACAGATGTTATCAATTCTACTTTAGTACACCAATTCCCTCCAATATCAGAATATTCTGCATCAAATTCGAGTCTAGAAATAATACTCCGATAAAAATTTATTTTTATTTATCTAGTTTTAAACTTTAACCCTTCCTTATTGCTAGCAATGGTAAAAGAACACAGGTTTGTGTCAGAAGGTCAGGTTGATAAATCCCCCTCCCTCCACACACATACACACACACTATTCAAACTGGTTCTAATCTCATTATTACCTGATGATGCTTCGATTAGGTGAAGATGCACCAAAAAAACTTTACTAATTAATATCATATCTACTTAATCTTCAATGCGGTACACAGAATAGCTTGAAAATTAGCAGATGAAAATTTTCATTTCATGTTTCATCCCAATGAGAATTTTTATTTTGCATTTTGAGAAAGCGTCGCAGATGGTCTGTCCCCCACCAAAGCGATCAATCAGTGCATAACAAAACATGATTGTATGAAATATTTCTGAGAGTAATAAGCAGTATATTCTTATAGATCTGGCACATTACAGTATGTATCTAGCATATTTAGTAATAGCATATTTAGGATATTTATATATATATATATATTTAGTAGTATATTTAGTAATTTTCTGCCTCCAAGCCAATTCCTTTTTTTACTTATGATAAATTGAAGACTCAAACATAAACGACTGTTTAATAATACTCACTCATAATTAGCCATTGGTTTGAGTGTATCAAACAAATTTCTTCGCATCTGTTTATATTTCCAGACAATAGTTCCGACCACTCCCGATGTAATTAATTGGTCAGTGACTGGATTAAATATCAGATGTAAAATTGATCTCATACTTTTGTTTTCCGTCTTAAATGTTTCCTGAAAATCTTTATTGTAAACCTAATGAAAACAATTAGAGAAAAATAACAAAAAGGAAAATGAAATCTGAGGGAAAGACGTTGAAATCAATGTGACAGAAATTTTTTTTCTCAGGTGTCTGAAACGTTCATCTCATATTCCTCAGGTGAACAAAAAATTTAAAACCATCAATATTGTTATTGCAGTATTGATGGTTTCGAAACTTTTTGCGCAGTGTGGTTTCTACTAGAGTCAATCCGACATTCAAAATAGGCATTTAATCATCTAGTAACGGACATAATCGTGTAATATAGCCCATTTGCTAAATATTCTTTTCTTCTCAGGTAATCACCCACAAAAGTTTCGTTCGAAATTATGCGAAATGATGTGACTGGTCAGCTCAATCGGTTATGCGTTAGGACTATGCTTTGAGCTACGTATCTCTGATCGCCATGACGTAGGTTCGAATCCTGTAAAAGACAATGATTATACGCGAATGATCTGCTACACACCTTTCTGATACACGATCATGTAAGTACGGCTTATGGCTTCCTCCACCAACCAGGTCCATGCACAGGAAAATGAGAAATGTCATAAGACAAAAACCTCCACTCCAATTTAGAACTGGTATCAGCATGTGAGGTCGCAGTTCTCCATATGATTAAGCTGTATTCTTGGCTTTCCCCTCCCAAAGGATAAAAATAAAATTCTATACCTATTTTATGTTTTCAAAATTCATGAATCATGGTCATATAAATGGGCAAGAAATCAAGTATATTATAATTTTTGTGTTGTTCACATGGAATTTATCTTTAAATTTTCATAATAAAATGTCGTTTTCTTTTGAAATATTTTATACTTACTTTCAAAGTAAAATCATTGCATATAGCAAAGAAAACATTGTATTTCTTGCAAAAGATGATGGAACGTAAAAGTTTAGTTTTGTATTTTGGAAAATGTAACTCTCTCGCTTTACTGCTTCTCCCAGTCCAGGATTCCAGGACAATATTCCTCGAGAATCGAGAAGAAAAAATCTTAAAACAAACAGTAACAAATATCACAAACTATCACATAGAGTTCGAACAATATTCCCTTGATGCCAATATTTTGACATCGATATAGACCATTTCAAGCTGATAAGCCCATACTAAAGACCAATATGACAACATGCTATAATATTATTTCACATCACAAACCTCAAGCGTATCCTAAGGTGAAACTACAAGCTGATATATTAGTCGGGCTGTGTAAATATTCGAAAACGTCGGTGTTTTTTTCTGTCACCCAGGGTAGATGACACGCACTTCACTCATCCATAGCGAAACAATACTGCACAAAATGTTTTGCTCTTACAGAGCAGTTCGTATCTTTGAGGTGCTGTTTGCAACCTTGCCAGAGTGGAATCCAATTAAAAAATGCCTTTAAAATTGGATATATTGAGGTAGACTGGCATAATCCCAGCTACTCTGTTATTCCAATATTCCATCAGAAAAAAAATTTAGACAAAAGAAGAAGACAAATATGTATATTTTTGTATGTTTGGTAGCAACGAAACTGTGGAAAATAGGTTAAAATCATTTCATAGCAGTATTAAAGGTTTTGAAGCTTTTTATCCACTCGAGGAAAATGACATAAACATTTCAGACATCTCAACTACTTTCAAAATATTTTTTCTGAATAATTTAACTGAAAAATCTACACAAGATATTTATTCAAAATGATTTGATACAGACCTGTGAACTCTTCCATTATATAAAACAGACATAAAATCAGTAGTTTTAGGAGGTTGATCAAAAACTGCATGGTTTTGAAAACCAAAAACTATATTTTGATATGCTCTTTCCGTATCATTGGATATCAAGTCATTTTCAAAATCTGATATAGAAGATATTCTTGTTGGCGTAGAGTTAGTATCATATCTGTAGAAAATGTATTATTATTAACTAGTAGGTACAGATATTAAAAGTATTTATTAAAATGTATAAAAAAAATTGAATAAAAACAAAACCAGTATAAGTACACCAAGATCAGTCATTAGAGCCAATATTTCAGAACTGGGAATTAAAAACTGATGTATGGTACCGTGTGTATTTTGAAATTCTTATTTAAGGCCAATACTACTCAAATCGAAGAACTGAAATTTTATTTTCACACTATAAATACTAAAGATTCATGCAGAACAACATACAAACCTAATAAAATATTGATAACACCTTACCCATTTTGAGTCATCTCTTTTTGCACTTTGAGATTGTTCATAGATTGAGTTCTCCCATTTTTGATCCAACTTTTTAAAGCAGGCATGCTCGATGATCTTTGAAATTTCTTGTCACCAGCAGAAGATGAATTAGGGTGTTGTTTTCCCCAATTTTGAGTTGCACTTCTATGAAGGCTATTGAGTGAAATCTTGCGTATTTCAGTTAAACTTGGCATAGTTTTTGTCCACAAGAAAAGTAAACAGCAGAAAAGTATATTTCAAAGTTTTGCAAGTATGAATCGATGTTGTCTCTCATCTGTTCTTGTCATTTTCTCTTTAAAAACCATAATAGCTTGAAAAATATGATAATATATGTTTATTTTGACTGCAAAAGATTGTGCAGAAAACAATATTATTGGATGAGAAAGAAAAATTGCAGACGTATTGGGAATTGGGGATGCAGTTGAATGTTAGGAAACAATTTTTTGAATAAGTATTTCAAAATCGTTATAAACTTTTTTATCGGGTGTCAAACTGGTAAGAATGTGCAACATGACAAGGGAAATATGTTTGCTCATCCTTACGGTTGAAATGATGTTCATGATTCACTATGGTATATATAGAATATGCTTTCAACGTTACTGATAAAAACAATGTTGTTTGACGATATGATACCCATTCTGGAGTAAAATCATGAAGTCAAACTTCTCAATGTATCCTTTGACATATATCATAATTTCATGACAAAAAATCAATATTCTAAAATATCTTACTAGGACATCTTTACAAATATCGAAATTAATTATGATTTTATAATACAAATGTTCAACGAAATAGATGTAAATTTGACAAGCCCCATTTATTCGACGTCATTAGGGACGAAGAACCGCATCTTATTATTCATGTAAAATTGTAGTTTTGGATTTGGATAGCTTAGTATTTTGAATTCTTTTTATGGGCTGTTCTGAAATGCTCATTGATAAACACACAGATGAATCACACCGCTAAGAACTTTGTTTTCATGGATTGACATAATGATGACATTATTGACATAATGCCTCAACTTGTCTTGTCCACTTATCATATGCAGTACATTACAATTTGAAAAAAAAATTGAAATATTAATTCTCCGGCGCAATGAAGACGTATAGATGTGTATTCAAAGAATTCAAATAAACAAAAATGCAAAAAACATATTCAATGTTCATGTTCCTTAGTAATGTCTCACATTCACTTAGATGAAAAGATACTAAGATAGAGAGTACTAGAGGCCTGCAAAACTTCTTCAACTGATTTTTGTTTTCTGCCACATTATGCATTCTGGGTTTGCTTTACTGATACACTTTGAATAAGCTATTGAACATAATATTTAGCCAATTTTTTGGATCTATATTTGCCATATGTGGCTTAAACTAATCTGTCTGCTTTGCCTATCTTCCAAGCAAAAGTAAATATTGCAAGACAAACTAGCCAAGCTGATTATTTTTTTTTTGCCACCATTTCTATTTTCTGTACTGTCAACACTATTGTCATGAGTGTAATGTTACCACTCAGAAGCATGTTATTTTCTCTAAACAATTGCGCTTACTACTTCTGACAAATAACCTACCTAGAGACACATGCGTCTGTTATTATTTATTGTTTTTAATTTTCAGATTATCATATTGCCAAGCGTGGTCCAGAATGGTTGTGTACCCGATAAGTACAGTTTATCAGTGGCGTATACTTGGCAAAATATGATATAACTTTTTTGATTGAATTACAATGAATTATCATTGACGGATTGATGTGAATGATTTGAAATTTGATCCGTAATTGAACAAAGGATGAAAATATTCCACCACTGTTCAAATGAGAACAATAAGATCACATTGCCACAAATTTAGTTTACTCAAGAGTTCACACTGGTAGGTCCAGGATGAAACATAGACTACAAAATCAAAAAATTATTTTGAAAAACATCCAGAACAATTTTTCTGCTTCACAAATTGATTGTCATTATACCTGACAAAATATGAATAAATATTTAATTACCAATGATTCATATTGCATTCATGCTTCATAAAAAATAGAATATAAAATGTGATGACCAGGTTTTAAGCAGTCTGAACAGTAGGACATTCCAGAAGGTTATTTGAAAACTAAAATTTACCTCTTTTCTTTTATTCCAAATTAATACATTTTGATGTATACACGATTCTATCTTGTACAGTCTGATAAAATATTGAAACACAAATCGATATACGGGTAACTGTATTAAGAAATATTCGATCCTTAAACTAATTTTCGATTATTGTTGGATAATGAGATTAGATAACCATTGTCGTTGGCTCTCCTTACAAAAATAATTTGTTAATTGAAGGAATGTAAGGTGGATAACATGAAAAATATATAAAAATAAACAAAAATATATAACTGTTATACAAAAGCCTGGAAGCATACCAGATACACACATATGATACAATAAAAGATATAGGTAATGTGAATCTAAATTTGTTTACGCCAATTGAATCGTTATAAGTTAATTGATTTCGATTTTCCCGCCTACACAACTCTTATTTTCATATACGCGATCATCATTTTAATAGCTTAAATGCATTTGTAGGTAGGTTATGGGCTTTCCTACGAAGCCCAATTGTCTTTGGGAAAAGTGTTCTCCGAAAACTACATTATCTCGCATGGACATTTACAGTTCAACGTTAACGAAAGAAGATAAATTGGAAACCACAAATGCAGAATGTCGAATATCCAATCTCCAGGCACGCTGCTACGCTCCATTTATTCCGCATCAAAACAAATTGATCACGTGTCGATCAGAGTCGATACAACCATGGATAGATATTTTATATGGACTCTGGTGTAAAGGGTCACTCACGGATTTGGAATCTGGAAGGGATGTACTTTCTACGAGCCACGCCGTCCGTGATCAATCTTCACGATATTCTTCATATTAATTTTTCAACAAAGAAAATTAGAATATCATCATAGACACCAAATATTTTCTGACACCGGTCTTCTATCATTCCACTAGGAAAATTAACAATTCACTTGGAGGAAAAACTTTATATTCACAGTAGCTATATTTTTATTATATGATATGTGTGTATTTGGTACGCTTACCGGCTTTTGTATATATATTTTCGTTTTTTTTATATGTTTTTATGTTTTGAATAGTATAGACGTGACAAGGTAGCATATTAAACTCTTAATTTAATTTTTTTCAACGTTAGTGCACAGCAAGATTAAGGTAAAGCTTTGAAGGAGATTCCCCAAATTTCAAGTGTGCAATGAGCTGCATATGGCATGTGTGAATATTCTATTGCTATCAATGAGCACAAGTCTCTGCCATCTCCACGCTGGGGTATTCTCTGCAACGAAGTTCTGAAATAAAAAGAAAAAATTCCAAGAAGATAAACCAGGGATTCCAACATCCAAATTTTTTTTCTCTGACTAACATTCTAGTCTGTCTATATGAATAGTTTATCAATTTTGTTAAATCAGAAGAAAATTGACTGCGTGTCAAATAATAAGGCCACCGCATCAATAATATTTTATGTGCCAATGTTTTGTGTTGGTGTACCACCAATTTTCAGTACAAATCTGTTTACATGTGTACACAAATGAAAATTTCAGATTGACCAACTTACTTCCAACAAAATCTGTTATATTAAGCCGGAGTATGTTAAGCGAACAAATATCTGAGGTTAAAGTTTTTTTTAACCACTCCTTACTTATTTTCTCAGGTCTTTTGAAGTGTTGCATTGGAGGAACATTCCGCTTTTCCCAAAAACACTCCACTCTACTCAATTCTAGTTATTTACAATCTTTCAATTCTTGACTATTTCGAAGGGTAGGCTGTTACACTAATATACTTGTATATTATTCTCAACTGTGTACAGATTTGAAAAAAAGCTTCAATCACCATTTCATTACAAACCTGTCCAGTTTGAAGATGGACTGCCTACATGTCAATGTCGTGACAACTTATGCATCTTAAAAAACAGTTCAACTTAAAGACTCGACTTAAAGAACAGTTCAAACATAAGCTGCATCATTCATTCATAAATTTTCTGTCCAATCCAATCCAATACCAAACAATATTCAAAAATTAAAACTATCTGCCTTGAACTGTACTACATGCGTAATAGGAAGTAAATAGCTCCATTTTCCCCATAGTTCAAACACAAACAATCCTGTCTAACAATAGTATATATTTTCGAAGAGTTATTCAAGAGCAAAACAATTTATTGGTAAGCAGAAATGCCAACATAAGCCAATAGATGGAGCATCAATAATGCACAATAAATTGAAGTTTTAAAAAAATATGTGGAACATGATCAGATATCGCAATATATAACTGTGTAACAGAAAATTACATCACATGGCACTTTTTAATAAGATAAGACAATATAGACCATCATTTAAAAAATGGAATAAATAATGAAAAGTCCAGGTGATAAAAATATGTGATCTGTTTTCAACGTTTGGGTTTCTGATATTTCAGGGTCATCTTTAAAACGTTGCTCTTTTCCTAAGAACTTGATAATTAATAAGAGCGTTAAAGCGTGTTCTCTCAAGTATAATCAAGCTGACGAGATTTTGCATGGCAAAATGGAATTTTTTATTTGGTGAATTTGTGAAGTGATTTTTTTTTTGTGTAGAGCGGTCAAAGTAAAGAAATTTACGAATATTTCCAAAGAATAATTCAGTTCTGTTTTAAACTGGATTTGCAAAATGGTAAACTATTCAAACATTTTGGCACTATTACATTTACTCAGATAAACGAATTTCATTGATCTTTTGTCTGAAATTTTGGCATCTGGCAAGACATAACTTTAAATAAATATATTAAATCTATTCTATCCAAAACATTATTCCAATTCGATAATAAGATCCCCTTCCCCAATACTGTCACCAGGTTTGCAACAAACGCTTTTTATTCGTCCATCACGAGCAGACGTTAAACTGTTCTGCATTTTCATAGCTTCAATGACGCAAACTTCTTGACCTGCAGCCACCTCGTCTCCCGCTTTGCAATTGACGGATAGAACAGTCCCTGAGAAATATAAGTTGCATTAAAATAGCCCTGATGAAATTAGTTTCCAATAAGAAATCTTATTTTGCCAAGCAAGTGCCATGAACGGACCGCGTCTCATTAGCACCGCGTCTCATCAGTAAACCAAACTAAACAAATGACGCTTTGACGACATTATTCCAATTCGGTTAGAACATAACATGTTGACCAATGGCGAATCAGGTATTTAGAATTCAGCAAAGTGAAGGCAATGACCATATTGAAAAAATATTTTCCAGATGACGCAATTGTAATCTTCTTCAAATGAACATCTTTCTGAATATAATTCATTGTTTTACCTGGCATAGGTGATCGTAACATGGATGTTTCGTCTTCTTGTACTTTTTCTGGCATGAATTCACGTAAATTTGCAGCTGTTTCACTTAAGACTTTCAGAGTGAACTGAAAATGCAAAATTTATAGAAATAAATGCTATTTCATGAATAAATCAAGAGAATTTACGACTTTATTTATGTATGACCTCCTGCTTTTCTTTTTTTTTTTGATACATTATATATATATCTTTCGAAATAGAATTATCAAAATAAATTAGAAATAATACTACAGTTTAAAAACCGTTACTATTGATGTTTGGCAAATTGAGCAGTGTTGTTGTTACCAGGCAAGCAAAGAGGGAAATTCCAATCCTTCAATGAGTGATTTATCATAAAATATTGCCCTTTTAAAAAATTTCTTCCGATTGGACAAATATTCTTCAGGTGCCTGAGTAGCAGAACAGTTAAAATTCAGTCAGCCACAATTGACACTTACTAATGTTCCTTGATATTGAATAATAAATTCTCCATTGGCATTAGATTTAGTACATTGAACCGATACAGGTGTTCCACCGTTTATTGTTATTGTTTGAACAGGATCGGTTAATGACCAGTCGGATGACAATGTTAATATCCCTTCATTCGTTGAAATCTGGAAAATTGAGTAAATTGATATAATAAAAAAAATCAAAAAGGAAACGTCAAAAAAACACAATTAGACTTTATAGCTAGCTGTGTGTTAAGTGTTTAGTACTCACTCATCTCACAGAAAATATAATAGAACTATCTAACATACCAATTATGCAGATTTTACAGCAAAATCAACAATATACGATCAAAATTTTCCAATATTCAAAACCTAATTCTATACACTAAATTATTTCAAATGGCGTTTAAGCCAAATCCTAAGAACATCCCAAACTATTCAGCTACAACTTGCATCCCTTCTGCATGGCACAAGATGTGTACGACAGATTATGTTATGTTCATATAAAAGAATTTGAGCATCAAACATTTGGGAATTGGGCCTTCTTCTCGTCCCACACTAAAAATTCAAAATGTTATTTTGTCATCTACCAACCTTAGTTAGGCTATACAACTGAAACATATTTTTACTCGGACAAACCAGATATCCATCCTAGAAATTTGTCCTGCCAATCACTGTCAGTGACACATGTTTACAATAGCAGTACAGCAACACAAAAAATGTTTTCCAATCAAATTTTCTGCTAATTACTCGCATCTACTACTTACTTCATACTTATCACCGATTCTTGTTATAACAGCATCAGTATATTCATCTTCTAATTCAACTTCAACGTTCCATGTTGATATTTCATTCCCTAGCACGGGTAATCTGAAATAAATTCAAACTGGTGTGAAATATAAATGACAGCAATGCCGTCCAGATACAGGCTTCAAATTAGTCATAACATATATCGTAAAAGGCGAACAAAAGGAAACGAAGAAGTGATAGATGATTTTACCATCGCCCAGCGCAGATATCACTCACTGCACTTTCCGTTCAGTATCGTTTGGTATGCTTATCACTTAGAATGCAGTTGTTGGTACTATATCTTGTAGTACCGGTAGCTCTATAGGTTGCCATTGGTTGATTCCTTTCCGGCACTGCTTCCGGCCTTGCTAGGAGTTAACTTCAATATTAAAACAATTGATAGGATAATTTTTCATTACTGTGGGTTTCGCAATTAATCGCACTGCCAGCCGATCATGGTCTATTTGTGCCTCATGCCTGATAAGAAAAAAGAATTACTGATAAGATGACGTGTTTGAACATTGGTAAGAGTTTCTAAAAGTGGGAACCATTTACCCAATCTGAAACTTTATTTTGTCGATCATGAGCGACAGATGAACCGCGTCTCATCGACGTGATATATCAGTGACCCATGCTCAACAAAAAATCTTGGCAAATTTTTGTTGATTGAGTATGTGTTAACGTCCACAGCGAATCACAATAATATGGAATCATATAAAAAACTACCACATGCTTTCGGATAACTTTATTTTTGTATATTTTTCTTAAATTCACCCCAGGAAAGTCTGGAAGCAGGACCTGGATTGAACTGAATAAAGGTCAATAATATGGCAATGAGCTGCAAAATGCAACATAATCTTCATTTGATGATAAGTAGAGATTTTTCATCCGAATTACCGGTAGATCAATTCATGCAGTGAAAGTGTCAATTTTTTTGATCTATTCATCTGAAATTAATTTACCTACGTTAAAAAGTTTACTACATCAAAAAATGTTTGATTCTTTTTGAACACCCTTGCCAATAGAAAAGTCATACCTATTTTGGTTGAGGTATTGTCTGGCATAATCTTCTTGCCATGCATAGAAAGCACAAGCGATTGATTTTAAATGTGATTTCTCTGTTGTTGATAAACTTTTTCCTCTGAATCCGTCTGGATAAACTTCAGAAAGAAAATTTGTGCTGATGTCACCTGAAATCAAATGGAAAACTTAATTTATCAACCATACCTTATTTAAAAAGAAGTTGCTGTACATTATTGTTATTCTCTTGCTCCCTGTGAATGTTAAATTTTGGAAATGGATTGGTATCTTTGAGGATGTATGATTAATATAAAGAAATATATATCTTTAGAAATCCGCAACTCCCATGTCATTCGCAAATTACAACAGCAGAAAGCTTAAAATAGTTAACACTGCTAATATATGGATGTGTTGATGAATTTGATCTTTTTAAAAATGTTTTAAACTTGAAACATTGCATCTTGCATTAATATTTCTCTCAATGACAAATTGCCAATTTTGTTTTATAGTATTTGGATAGTTTTCTATTACACATAAGGCATTGTATTGCAATTTATTAATGAGTAAATTAAGCGTGAAGCATTTTCAAAACTATTAGTCCACATCAATATTTATTATAGACTTACAAATGACCATAGACAGGCATAAAATTAACCATTCTACAATGGAAACAACCATAGGAGATCAAAACTCTTTTTTTACAAACAGATAGACATATTTTTACATTTTTCTACAATATAATATACTTAATTCTAATCAGCAGAAAGGCATCGTTTTGTAGAGAAAGATAAAATCGCCGTAAATATCCCTCTACATATAAACATTTGACCACCTGATATAAATCTTGGATGTCTCAAAACTTCATGACATAACGGTACGTTGTGTGTAACTCCTCTTATTACATAATTATCCAATGCATTACACATTATTGATAACGCTTCATCTCTGGTCTTTCCATAACTAATCAACTGAAACAAGAAATAAAGAAGTATTAATTTAATAGATTTTTTTCAACTCGTTTTTGTTAAATTTATGAAATTTCAACATCAAAACAAAATATTCTCACCTTAGATATCATAGGATCGTAGTAAATACTGATTTCACTGCCTTCTTTTATACCACTATCACATCGTACTCCTGGTATATCGGTTGGTTCACGATATTTACTCAAGCGTCCAATTGACGGCAGTCCGAACGATTTATATGGATCCTGAAATGTAAGTACTTGTATGACTTTTTCAGTCACGAAAAATATTTTCAAAATAACGTTTGCTATTAGGTAGGAGTCACTGATGGATCGAGCCTCTGTAGCTCATGCTTGACAATATTATTTTTTTCAACTGGGTTATTCAGCAGGATTCATTTTTTCCTCTTGCATTTTTAACGCAATTAGTTTAAACTGAA
The DNA here is from genome assembly GCA_963675895.2 of Styela plicata. Classification (NCBI taxonomy): domain Eukaryota; kingdom Metazoa; phylum Chordata; class Ascidiacea; order Stolidobranchia; family Styelidae; genus Styela; species Styela plicata. Next base: position 3,653,068 of record OZ023144.1, on the reverse strand, counting down.
ATCCTCGGTTTTAATTTTCACAAAAATTTATACCTCAGCGTATACCCTGCATTCTACAGCCCATCCATTAATACCGACGTCTTTCTGTTGGATTGATAGTGAATGACCGGCAGCAACTCTGATCATTTCATGGACAAGATCCAATCCTAGAATAACAAGAAAAATATATTCTCGAAATATATTCTGGAATGCGCAATGTCCAAAATGTACACAAGAATACCGGATTCGATTGTCTAAATTCTGGAATATAGATAGAATTTCATACAGCATTTAAAAAAAAAAAACATAAAAATTAATGCTGGACATCCCTATCACTGTTTTCAGCTTTCATCATAAAATACTCTTTCATTTTTGTCAGTCTGAATGTGTGCTAAATTTAATGTCATTTATAGTTTCATATCATATTATGATCATATTAGATGACTCTCTATGTAATTCCAATAATAAAAATGTAGGTCAAACATATTTTGTTTAGTATGAGGCACTGCGAGACGAGGTCTATAAGTAGCTAACGCTCCACAACTTGGAATTTCTGATTTGTTTTACAATAATTCAAGATAAGTTAATTTAAAAAATGATATAAACATACCAGTGATTAATTCTGTAACAGGATGTTCGACCTGTAACCTTGTATTCATTTCGAGGAAATAGAAATTCTTCTGAGAGTCGACAAGAAATTCAACAGTGCCTGAAATCAAAGTATAATATCAGAGAAACCGTCCCTGCAAAATTCAGAATTGCCCTGAGGCATCTCCTTCAGCTCATACGTAAGAGGTGACTAACAGGTAGCAAAGAAGTGGTAGATGATACACCCAGGGCAAATGCCGCTGGCTGCACTATATTAGAGCTTTTCCAATTTGGTTTGCTAATGTTTTTCATTTGTGGGTACAGGTGCTGGTACTATGTTTTGTGTAGATGTTTGCCATTTAGATGGTCGTTAGTAGGTTATATAAACGTTGCAGAGTTGGAAGTGAATTTCAAAAAAAAGAGTAAAAAAATAAATCGTATAAGAATCAAATCTTTAGAAAATTGATAGTATCAGTTAATCAACCTCAATTTATTTTCATATAGCTGATTAGAATACCCAAAACAAACAAAACAGGGGCAAAAAATATGGCAAGGATTTTTGTTCAAATATTTGTCGAATCATACTACTAGAAAATATAAGAAGATATTCTGAAAATACAGCAAACTTCAGAAAGCAAAGTTGGACAAAATTTACCACAATATCTGTGGTGATGAGATCCATACCAGCACTTTGATATTTCACAGCAGCTGCAAGTTGAACGGCTTGTTCTCCCATTTTTCTTCGAGTATCAGGATCAAGAAAGGTCGACGGAGCTTCTTCAACTACTTTTTGATTTCTACGTTGAATTGAACATTCTCTCTCATTCAACCACAATGTGTTACCGTGGCTGTCCGCAAGAACCTGAAATGAATCATTAGGGAAATTATCGACTGATGAAACACGACAGTAGCCTGCTTTGAACTAAAGTAGGCTACTGTGGTGTTTTATCAGTCGATTGGACCGTTTTATTTCAACAAGTATAAATCATAGTCTCACTGCACCTGCATTTCAATATGTCTTGGATTATCGATATATTTTTCAATCAATAATCTATCGTCTCCAAAACTGGATGCAGCCTCTTGTGATGAGAATCTGAATCCCTCTATAGTTTCCTGATCATTCCATGAGATTCTCATTCCCTTACCTCCACCTCCAGCTGATGCCTTGATCATTACTGGATAACCTGGAAAAACAAATAAAGAGATTCAAGTCAGAGGATCAAGATTATATGGATGTTCAGTTTAACTAGTTATGATAACTATGGTTGTCACTTGATGGTTTTGAAGTTTTTTTGTCCATCTGAAAAAATAGAAGGAACATTTCAGACGCCCAAAGGAAAACAACATTATGCCACCCTGTGTTCACATATGCCGTCTGTACTTCAACCTTATCTATATCTAGGGATGTCCTTATCAGAATAGTCAATTGTATTCTATAATTCTTATTAATTAAGTAGTTTTGTTTTCATAGTTGATTCATTTTACAGTAAAATCATGACATAAGACAAAGGGCATGACTTTCCTGCAAATTCACCAAACATCAGCAATTTAGTTCATCAAAAATCTTGAAAATAACTCCATTTACATACAGGTAATAAATTTCAAATACTGTTCAAAATAAACTACAAGGACCTTCTTACCTATATCGTTAGCAATTTTGACAGCTTCTTCGGGAGTTTTAACGACACCATCGAATCCAGGTATTGTATTGACTCCTGCATTCTTGGCCACTAATTTTGATTCAATCTTATCACCCATTACTTTAATTGCGTGAGTACCTGGCCCGATGAAAGCAACATTCTTTTGTGCCTGTGAGACATTTTAAGTTTATGTTTAACAATATCTTTAATGGTGATGGGGAGGGGTTCCGGAGGTCTAGACCTCGTGTGGCTATTGTGGCTACTTTTATTTTAAATTTTGAGAAAAGTGTTCACAAATTCGGACAGGTTCCGGTTGCCACTTCAAACACTTGCCATTGGTTTATATCATTTAGATGGGTCATGCACTAAAACTTGTGCACTGAAAATTGTCTAGAAATTGTAAATTGCACAATGGTAAATCAAAAAACAAATAAACCTTCTATTACCGTAGTTAGTTGGATTAGAGGAATTCGTTTTTTACCCTTGATAGGTGGTTCGAAATAGCTATTCAAAAGAATCTGAATTTGATATGATCGTGACAAATTGCAAAAACAAAATATAAAAAAATCATGGATAAAACACAATTTTAAATCAAATGATGGCAAGCAAATTTTACAATGTTGAATGTTTTTCAAGAGATATTAAATTAGATGTCATCCAAAGAATTTAATAAACTAGATATAGTCGCGACATACCTCAAAAACAAATTTTTGAAAAATCGCGAGTCAACTTAAATCTTGCGATAAATAAAACAATGTTATACTTTCTATTCATAAAAGCAGTAACCTCACAAATTTTATACGGCGAATGTTTTTTAAGCAATAATAAGTTAGACATTGTCATCCAAGTATTTTGTACTAGATATAGTCGTGACAATATGCAGAAACGGAATTTTAGAAAGACCATGATGCAACTCAAATCCAGCATTAAATAAAACATTGCTATACTGTAATCTGTGACTCGTGCTTGAAAAAATAAATTTCTGATTGGTTTATAGTTTAGAAATAGAGAAATTATCACAAGCTTTGTAATGTCCGTTTACAATCGATATGAAAGTCTAAATCACCTAACCTAAGACTGGACTGGACTTCATCAACAAGTGAGTGGGACCCCCAGTCTTAAGTTATGTTTTAGGACAGTCCATAATACTACCCTTCACAATAACAGTATAATATTCAAAACACCTTTATTTAATGTATCTTTTAGGTATTCAAGTAGTAGACAAAAATATTAAAAATTGTCCACTACACAGCCTTAGTGAACTTACCAGTTTTTCTGCAAATACTCTGTTCTCTGAAAGAAAACCATATCCGGGATGAACCTAAAAAACAGAATGCTTCAATTATAAATTTACATTCATCAACAAAAGTTAACATTCATTAAATGTCAATAAAGTTAACATTCATTTGCTGGTATTTCAAGGACATGGTTGATTGGTTGGTGTAAAAGCACTAGTATGAATAAACTTTATTCTAGGTAAATTAAATTTATTGACACAGGACGTCCGTCCAGTCAGAAGGTCTGCCACACTCATATACTGGTACATTTATATTTTTGAGTTGAACTTTTAATCACATCATTAAAAATAGAATTTTTCAAAAAATTAATGGAAAGGTTTAATAGTTGTAGATTGTGAAAGCGTTGATATGAATAGGGGTATATTCTGGAAAATTTAAACAAACGAATTAAATCAAGAACAGTACCTAGTATCATACATTGCATAATAAATAAATATACAGCTATGAAATGAAAACAAAGTTTGAAAACGTAAAAAATAACATTTTTTTATACAAATATAATACACTGAAGCTTTTTAATTTAATTTCTTTCATCAGAATTCACTCTGAGCAAGACCAGAAGAAGTGCCTAAAAGGAACCAACTAACACTGACTTAATAGTAAAGAGCTACTAAAAAATGTAGTCCCATGCAATGCAGCTTATGCAGAAAACATCCCAAGTTCAGTAAGTGGCATTTGCTCTGGGCGATGATACAACCATGTGCCACTTCTTTGCTTCCTTTTAGTCGCCTCTTACGTCACACAGGAAATACGTTAGGATAATTTCGAAGCCTGTACCTACAGTTAATCATGAATCTGGGATACACCAATAAACTATATCTTACATAATAATAAACATGCAAATTCTTCATTATGTGAAAAGTTCTAAGAAAATTTTGTCATCTCTTGAGCATTAGTTACAGAAAATAACATTGGATTACAACAAAAATCAGCAACATGAATAAGAATGTTCAATTTCACAACTTAAGTGCGATGGCTACTAATGAGCTATTCAAGAGTATAGTGAGAAATAATTTGCAACTCATAACCATACTATTGGTAAGTCTGTTGTCAATGAGCTATAATGTTAAATTTCCTCTGCTGTCTGAAATGTTTAACCCCACTTCTTCAGATGGTCAAAAAGTTTTCAGGACCATGAAGACTGCTATTTCATATCAGTATCGATGGTTTTGATATGGATGACTTTTTCTACAGTTCACAGTTTGATTGCTACCAAACCCTTAATATGAGACATATAATCTTCTAGCCAATGACTTTCACATTTTCCCATTGCCGAAATTATCTTATGACAGCCGGTTACTTTGCACGACCGAGTAGCGTTTTAGAGGACAGACAGGATTTAAATATTAGATCAACTTACCGCTTGAGCACCAGATTCACTGATAACTTCTAATATTTTATCCATGTCTAGATAACTTAAATTAGATGGCGGAGGACCAACACAATATGCTTCATCAGCCATTTGTGCGTGGACTGAGTTTTTATCAGCTTCGCTATAAACTGCAACAGTGGAAATTCCCATTTTCTTGCATGTTAACATTACCTAAAATTGGATATAAAAAATTCCATATTAAACGAGCAAATTCAATTCATTGAATAAATTAATACTTGTCAAATGCATGTTATTCTATCGAAAGAATAAAAGACATAACTTTTTATGAAAGTGATACAGTTGTAGATACAAATTTTTAATAAATTTTCATCAAATGATGGTCTGAACAAGGCATTTTTAAATATTTGTCAAATAGTAATTTCCAAATCTAATTTTGACAAATGGAATTAAATCTTGGAATATTCAGATTTAGGAATAAATAATACAGTCTGATTTGACATGTCTAGTTGAATGGTGAAATATAAAGCGTTTATTTGTCTAAAATGGACGAGAGGGCTTCCCGTCCACATGAAGAATAGACAGTGGATCAAATTGAACATACCGTAGCTGCAATTTGCAATCTAAACCAAACGAAAATAATACAGGTAACCATTTTCTTCAAGACTGAATTTTGTATTTATTAATAACATCACTAGTGGGTAGCTAGTTACTGTGTGCTAGGTAATACTCTCTGGATCTACCTTTTTGGTTTGAGTTGATATCAATTAAGAAAAAACACAATTTGGCATCAAGAAAGTGAAAAAAATAGTTCATCGTGTGAAAACAGTAAAATGATGCAAATATAATTAAAATCTCACCCTGCATGCAATCTCTCCACGGTTAGCGATGAGAATCTTATCAAATGTCTGCAAATCATAGAGCATTGAACATGAACACATATATCAAACCACAATAACTAACATATATAACTATAAAAGAAACAGCTTGAAAACACATGGTATGACCAAGATGTTCGTTCTATAATATCCAATACTTAATTCTTTTCCAGAAGAAGGTTATAAAAGTTTTATAAGATATCAGGAGATGATACGGGAACATGAAAGTCATAAAAATTTTCTGGAAAAACTCTATCAAATAGGTGTCACTCACGGTCAGAATGTTCAGAATATATGCTTAACAAATTAAACTTTTAATGGTGAATATTGAGAAATCTTGGGCATTTTTCAATGCAAAACTTAATCTGCATAGTAAATAAACCTACTGGTTCATCTGAATCTCTTTGTTGAACTGCTGCATTGTTGAATGACCTTGTTGCATAACCACTTTGGCGACATAGTCGACGGAATATCTGAAAATATGCACCAGGTAGTGAATAAATAGAAAAATATTTTTTTGAAACATTGGAGCAAATGATTATCGTATTGACTATTGATAACTAAATGTTAGGCGGAGCCAAAGCTCGACTCAATTGTAAAATATAAATCATGTTGCAAGCATACAAACTTGATACCGGTGGATTAAATTGGGGCCTATTTGGTACTGGTATTTTAACCTGGTTTGGTTCTCATTTGTTTAATGCATTCAAAATACAGAATAGGATAGGATATCATTTTTATCCTGAGGGATAGGAAAGCAGAGAATACGGCTTAATCATATGGAGAACCACGACCTCTCGTGCAGATACCAGTTCCGAATCGCGGTGGAGGTTTTTGGATTATCATATTTCTTATTTTTCCTGTGCATGGGCCTGGCTGGTGGAGGAAAACCTTAACGGCTTATAGTTAGGCGGTGCCTTACGTGAACCACCGTGCACTGGCAATACGTCCAGCAGAACTCTCGCATATATCCATCATCCGTCACGGGATTCGTACCTGCCTCATGAAGATCAAAGATGCATGGCTGGGAGCTTATTCCCAAAGCTTTACCGATTGAGCTAATCAGGCACCCATGGATCAGCAAGCATAAATACCTACAAAGATTTCTAGCGTTTAATGTATTCTGATATTCCTAAAACGTGATAGGCTATTGAATGTACATTGTTTAATATTTAGCGTAACATATAGCCTATTGTTGATATTACCGGTATGCAATGATCACGAGATTGTGGAGTGACATCGATTGAAGTTATCGTAACCTGGTGACGGTACCCCTGAAAAAGTAAGATAACTTACTCACCAGTGATTTGGCGCCGATATTCCATGCTGCTTGTAACATTCCAGACATCATTTACTGTACCATCCAGCAGTCCAACCTGCAGTAAATTAATATAGGCTAGTCACAAAAGAAACGTTCAAACCATGCAAAACCAGCGCCAGCAGTTCATGCAGCATGTGCTGTGTGAGTGAGAGAGAATCTGCTGTCAGCTGCCAAAACAATATGGAACCGCGAGCTAGCGATAGAGAGCAGGCTAGTAGGCAGAGTATCTTACAGGCTTTGTTTGTTGGTGGTGGTGCGCAGCTGGCCCTTGTTTCTGGTTTTGTTTTTGTTAAGTTGATTCATGAGGTTAGATCTAACATTAGATAACAAAAGTTTGCCTAATTCATTAAATAAATACAAATCTATGCACACGAAAAATAGTGAGTTACAACCAATCTGACTGTAGTTACCGGTATTTGGATCTCCTAATATGTCGAACAAAATGATGTAACGTTAAGTTACCGGTAGTTACTAGTGCTGCATGTTACCTATCTATGTAATGATGCTCTGAACAACTACTGACTATGAGTTGTGCTTGAATTCGATGCAAGTGAACGTAAACAAAAACACAAGTGAGTCCACTGTGAAAGCGCAATAGTTGTGCCGGGTTATCTACCAGCAGCTCTATTTAAATCTGAAATAATGATGTCAAAAGTTAACACGATCATGTTGTGACATGGGCATGTCGATTCAACTATTAAAACGCAATATCAACATGTCGGTTTCAGCTTTAGAATTCTTTCTTGTAATAATCTGTATTCTGTACATATTGTATGATTCTTTCAGTTTCAGTCGTATTGCTGCCAGTACCACGGAACATAAATTATATTACAAATGTTGTTAGATTGTTTTATATCTTGTTTTACTGTTTCAATTGTGCTTGTTTCTCTGACTATTCAATGTATTTGTTGTGCGTGATTTACATCATTGATTGATGAACTACTACCTTGTCTGATTAAGTTTAAAATAATATGGACTTTTATGTTTGTTTAATCGAGTCTATTCTGTTTTCATTTAAAAATTTTTGTTCTTATAAACGATTTGAATCGCCCAATTGAATTACCCAGCATTAAGTATGATAGACACATGATGTGCACTGAAGACCAAAAAATTACTGAGTCAAGCACATTGCGCCAAAGTTTTGAAATTTTTTGTCTATTTTGAAGCATTGAAAAGTCACCTACATCGATTAGTTTTTAAAAAAATGCATTTTATATATTAATTCATTTTACATTAAGTTTGCTCTTTAAAATCAGCAATGGCTGATTGACTTTATCTGGTTCATATGTCACAAACAGGACATAGCATTTCCAATTTTTTTTAATTTTATAGAATCCTAATTAACTTAATAGAAAAAATAACTAAATTTTGCAATATTGTGCTCATGACATCTAAGGCAGAACATTGGAGGCGTTTAGCAAAAACGTATGATCCTGTGAAATGTGGAAATATTGATGGAATAGGTACAGAAATTCATGATAAAGGCATATGGCGTGCCATAAATTCAAAATATCGGCCAAATAAAGGAGTAACTGGTGACAAATATTGTACACTTTTTGTTGGAAGACTCAATTTAAAGACAACAGAAAACAGACTTCAGGAAGTGTTTTCCAAATATGGAAGTATAAAAAAAATAAAAGTGGTTCGTGATTTGGTGACGGGTTATTCAAAGGGATATGCTTTCGTTGAATATGAAAGCAGTAACTCAGCGGAGAAAGCACATCAGCGCACTAATAATATAGATATTGATGGTTGTTCAATATTCGTTGAATATGAATTAGAACGCATTCTTCCTGGTTGGATTCCTCGTAGGCTCGGTGGGGGTTTTGGTGGTAAAAAAGAATCTGGACAATTGAGATTTGGTGGTCGAGACAGACCCTATGTGAAGCCTATTTCTTTTGAAGAGAACGACAGACGACAAGTTCCATGTGATAGAAATAGTAGAGATCGTTATCCAGATCATAATCGAGATAGAAGATCAAAATATGACAGACACAAATCCCACCAAAGATACCGCAATTAGACCTATACAAGGAATGGAAAGGGGTACCCTAATTGAAAAATAGGGTAGCTCGATAATAACAGATTTTGTCCTACATCCAGAACATACCGCTGTATCATGCCATTTTTCTCTTCAATCATACGAACAAAGCATTAGGTCTGGACTCCATTTGCAGTAAAATTACCCATTATAGCATATATCATAATTATGTTGCAAAATATATAACATAAGCTCATAAAGGAACAATTTCAATTTTATGAATTGTTGAAACCAAACTTTCAAATCATCCTAATTTTGATATTTTTTTTCTTCATTATGTTTTTAACTGCCTCTACAGTTCTCAGTTGTACGATATTATGTTCATCTCATACTTGATAGATTGAGAAATACTACTGATGAGATTGATAATGATAAAAAACACAGCCACATTTGCTGGTTTTATAGTTCTTCTTTTAACTGGTGAGTTAATCGATGGATTTTAGATTGTATCATGCAATTTCATTTCCAATGAACCTGGCTGAAATATCTTCATTTTTGCATGTTCAAAAATGGGTCTCAAAGCCCTTATTGGAAAATATCAGGGGTCGTTGAGGCAATCTGAGCTACTCGACAATATACTTTTTTGTAATTGAGATTCGATTCAAATAGGGTTGAGTTGGTAGTGGAGAGTCTGAGAGCTCTCTACACCACATTTTCTTGTTAATAAGCTCTTGGTTTGTCACATTTTCAACCAGCGTAGTCATGAATATCAGATCCTCGACTGTCTGTGATTAAAACAAATCAACAATGCATGCAAGCTCCCTAAATGACTTAAATAATGTTATAAACATGCTTTTTTGTTACAGGTACATATTTGACAACAAAATACGCAGAAAATGATTTTCAAAGGTATTTTTCAATACTTGTTTTTTCACCATTTTGTGGTTTATTTATAAAACATTTTCTGAATTTAATTATTATGCTTTGAAATTAATGATAGATGGCTGTCAATACAGAGTGCATACCAGGGTTCTGTCAAGTATTTTGGATTTCGAACATTGTGATATTTAAAGCGAAATTCCATATTCATAGTTGATATTAATATTTGTCTTTTGCTCACAATTCGCAATTTTATTTCCTCAACTTAAGGGTAATTTTTCTCTTTGTGATAAGCATTATGTTTCTTGAGATTTAATCAATGCAATTAATATTAATTACCAATATTGTACTTTGTATTACAGGAGATCATCTGGTGATGATGCAGGGAAGAGTTCAGAAAAAATGAGGAAGGAGGGAAAAGTAGATGCCACATCACTGAGCTCGAAGGCCAATTTGCCAGCATCCAATCCTCTTCCAGGAAAGGCAAAAATTGCAGTCAAGTTGGTTACAAATCTCACAAAATTAACAAACACTGATAACAACACCTTCCACCTTGATACACAAGAAGCATCTATTAATAGCACGGTTATGACTTCAAACGTGTCTGTTATGAATTTTAGTACACCTAGTTCCAAAGTCATTACTATCAACACCACTATTCCTACAAATACACCAACAATTACTACATCAAACTTTATTGCAAGAAATACGTCTACACCTGCTACAACACAAGCAACAACTACCGGTATAGTGAATATAGAAAACTCAACAACAGCAACGACCAAGTCAATATCAGATTCAGGTATTGCGACTATGAAAAATTTTCGGCAAATGCAGAAATTATAACTGAAAAAGTGGTTGTAGTTCAATATGCAAATAAATGGCCTTCTGCCTAAATATATATATATATATATACATATGTGTATATTTCATTTCAATGTTGAACTAAATCTCTCCACTCTCTGTTTTGCAAAATTTTGGTGTTTTAATTTGTTAGAAATATTAACACACTCTTATTTCTTCCAAATGGGCAAGCATGTTAAATTTCAACATATCAGAAATAGCTGATACTTCACCACCATATTCCAATAATTTTTTGGCATAATGAATAAATTTAATAATAATCAGATAATAAAATCACTTCAAATTACGCCAGGGTTATCGCAATCCAAAGTGGGATGAGTCTAAGCTGGATCACATTTACTTCTCATTGGAACTATCCATCAGCTATATATATCTGAACTCTTAAACTATTATTTCTAGTAACAAGCTCCTATAATCTGCATACTACAACAATGTCATTGAATGAAACAAATAATTCTACGACAAATGGAACTTTAACGGGATCTGCATCAGGTGGAGTACATAATCTTAATAAATCTTATAAAAGTGAAAGTAATAATATTCGAAAACATTAGACGAACGACAAACTCCTGTTCCAGCATAAATTTCAGCCATACGTTTTATCTTTGAAAATAACAGTGGAATTCATTTTATAGTTAGCTTTGAAAATCATTTAATAAATTATTTTACAGTGACCAAAGGCTTGTCACCAGTACTTACTACAGTAGTTGCAATCGGTTGTGGTTTGGTTCTCATTGTTGTTATTTTCGTTGCGATCAAAATATTCAAGAATGTTAAGACATTCCGTTTCAGCAGGCTACATGAAATGCCAATGGTAAGTTAAAGTTAGTCATTACATGTGATTCAATAAGATGAGATCATGACGTTGTTTCGGGTTATCATGGTAATTGGTGTAATCCTAAATTGTTTGAAAAATTTGAACAAACCATTTTTTTTTTTGGAAAAATTTGAACAAAATGGTGCTTTCTTTTTTAAAATTGAACAAAGAATCATAATGAGAAAGCTACTGTACACCTTTTTATATATGATTCAAGGATATACCACTGTCTCCATTATTAGCATCTGCAAACTGCAAACAAAACCTCTAGGATAGTTATTAAACAAATCTTGAAGCCAAATTATGAAAATAATTCCGTTTGCCTGAATGCTATGTAAAAGTACAGACTATAGCGAATATGGTTCAGCCTCATCTTGCGCCACAGTTTATATTATATATTAAAATTCAAGTTTGATTTGGAATTTTGTGCAATAGTTCTATACTGGTGTTCACAAATTGCTTCAATTAGTTTTGTTTTCGAGAAATATGGGCCAATATGCCTGATCACAAGCCATCTTTAGAGAATGCTTGACTAAACAATTTCTGGAGTTACTATCTCTGATATTACCGTTCAATTTCAGCTGCCCCCACCCCTTTAAAACCACTGGCAGCAGATTGTTACTGGTCATTGGCTGATAGAAAATGTCACGAATCTTGTATATATTTTTTCAAGTTAAAAAAAAAAATAAAAATTCAAATTTTCTTTGTTTTTCGGTTTAATTCAAGTAGACCACCGTGGGCCACATCATGCGAATTTGTTTTTCAGGATGACTTTGATGATTACTCCGGAGTCTATGCAGAACACACAGTTCCTATAAGGCCCAGTCTATAGGCTGCTAGTTATTTGTAGATTTTCCTCGTTTATTGATGTCACTGTATTGCGTATACCTATAGCACGTTTTATCACGGTGCATATATTTAGAGGATTTTCCTGTTCCTGTTATATTCTCACTGTGTTGTGACTGCACTTGTTCATCTCACTGCCCTTCACTGTAGTAATAGCCATCCAGGCAGCAAATCTTATTAGAAAACAGCTGAAGTACATTTGCATTTCCTTCTTACACATTCCATGTCAGGTTTGATTTTGCTGTCATGTTTAAAGGACAATTGTATTTAATTCCATTATTATGGTTAAATAGACAACTATGTTATTCATTTAGAGATAACAATAGTACTGTGAAGTCATCGATTCTTAGACAGGCATGGGAATATCATTTTGAATCATTTATGCATATAAATAGATATAATATTGTTTTAGTTTTGTCTGAATCAATTTTACGCATTCTTACACATTCTCAATCACGGTTTATTGCTTTTTGTACACAATGTTCTGTTTTATTCAGCAACCAAGGCTGGTAGTACGGTACGAAGTTAGATATTTATTTCGTACATTCCTTCGCATTGCATCAAATTCTCGCATGAATTTAAAATATAAGAATAGATTTCGTGTAATAACAGGACGCAGATAATATGGTTTGTGTCTGTCAAAGAAGTTTTTAAACCAAATGACAATTTTTAAATGATTTAGAGCGGTGCAGGTATGGCAATAAAAAAATCATCATGAGCTATGTCGTATATCGGTTTTACTGTCTTGGATTAAACCCGTCTATGACGTTCGTGAGGTTTTTCGCAGGGAACAAGCTCTGACAAAGGTACGGTTCAAAATTGCTGTCTATAAATGAAAATTATTAACCGAAATGATTTTGTGCAAAGTACGACCCTACCACACTACCACCCTTGACTACAACACACAATTCAATGGCATTTTCTCAAGTTAAGTCTTTTTGAAAGATTTTATTCACAGATTATGTGAAGGTTCCATGCCCGCACGACTTTTCTGACTTGTGTTATCGATTCTGCATTGTCTAATTCCCAGCAAGCAGACGTATATCCTAATGAGAATGATAGAAAATAGTGTTTGTATAGCAGCATCATTTTACTTGAGAAGGTAGATTGCACAGGTGTTGTCCTGCGTGAATTCACGATTAAAGTGTTGCAATAAATGTACATTAATAAACTTTGTATTGACTATGATTACTATTGGGGTTGGCTCACTTGTTTAAACGTTCATTTCCTTTCGGTGACAATAAGTAGGAGGCACAATTTTTGCACTGGAGTTCGTTAAAACTTATGCAATCTTAGACAACCCCCAATAGTACTCCGCGGTCTCCTTGCATAAATCCATAAGCTAAGAATAGGGAAGAGTGCTCAAGCGTCACTCTAGTCCTTACACTTCTGCGCAAGCGATACTTCAAAAGATTTGACCACATTTTGTTTTGGGTGGACAAATATGGCTCATCTTTGTAGCATTGGATCTTTTATTGCCTTCTCTGGATCGCAAGTGAAAGAGATCGTTATTGCATATCTAACACCCATGGTAACTCTCTCAACATGATGGGGATTTTCAGATCCAGAAGTGAAAAATGACAGTCTTCCTCGTTTTGGTTCAATAACAACGTTTTCATTTCCATCAAAAATGAACCTTCCGCCATCAAAATCTTCTTTATAGCTTGTTAAATACAGGAGTGATGTGTAATCAAAAGACCCATATTGGATTTTATCAATGTGTTTATGCCAGTATTCGTCATGTTGAGTTTTTGCAGAAGTATTTGTGATTGATGAGAAGAACGTTGGATGTGTCAAATAAAGTTTTGATGCTTGAATACCAAATTCCTCTGCAATCGTTTTGTGCACTTTGTTTTTCACAGTGTTGTATATTTCGAAGTCCTCATTTTTGAACGTATTTGCAAGGTCATGATCATTCAGATATTTGTAAATATTAACGAATTTTTTGCCCATCGATAACGCCCCTGAATGCAAGTCAAGAATAGATGCACCACCACTAGATCCTCCATGCGCAAAACCTCTTTTAGCAAGGGCTAGCAACTGTTCAACTTCTGCAGTAGTTACAATATTATCTCTCACAAAGCGTCCACACAATTTGATTGGTGTGCATGCTGTGAATACGGGGTGATCTTTATAATCTGCAGAGCATGTAACATTGAAATTTCCACCCTCATCATGAGTCGACACTGTTAGTTTAATATTTCCATTCCAGAAATATGTTATGTACATAGCAGCAGTACAAGCAGTCAATGCAGCTAAGATAGCAGCAACATTGTTGGATGATAATTTACTTTTAACAGGATGCTTAATGAGTTTAGGTTTATTCTTCAATTTTTTTGCACTCATATTAATTTTCTACAGCCCACTCTCCACTTCGGCCGGCAAAAAAACATTCAACAGAATGTGTGCATCTAGTAATAATATTCAAACAAACTGATGAAACAATTAAGATGAGGTAGGGTGAACAAGGGCATGCAGGTCTGAGATATCTGGGCCACTCTATAAGAATTGCAATGAAAAGACTTTGATTTAAAAAATATATATATCTATACTTTATGACAGCTTCCAAACTAATAATCAATATTGCAGTTCAGTGTCCATGCCATGAAAGTGAATTATTATAATCAGAATTCCCTTTAGCTATTTAGGTTAGTTGACGCCAGTTTTAAATTACTTATATATGAGACAGTAAAGAATGGTTTTACCATCCCCAGGACATTTCCTACATTTTACACACCTTAACCTCGTTCGTTTATCCCTTAGAAATGTATGTGTATATTTGAAAAAAACACCTTGACAAATTGAATTTCTAGTTTATTGAGAATTGAAAAGGCATGAGATTCAGACTTGCAACTTATTTCTACTGCATAATGTCAGAAATAATATGAATAATATTGGTAAATTACCAGTATTTAGTATGAAGTAGTCTATTAAATCTAACCTTATAAAAAATGCCCTGCCATAAGGTCACATTCTAACATCTTTATTAAAGTCAAACACGATCGTAACAGATTTTTTCTATACATGCGCATGAGAGATAGTGCCAGAATTGAGCAAAAATCAAACAACGACAGAAACGGATTCCTCATAATTCAACCTTTAAATCTCATTTCCGACTTGAAATTTCCTCCAAAACAAAGGAAAGGCCTCAAAAATATACAATTTTTTATACAAGTTATATATAAAACTCTGTAAGTGCGCGTTTACAGACCTACATACAGTATTGAATAAATACAGATTATAAAAAAAAACGTGAGAAGGGGAAGTACCGGTATCGCGTTTTAGCAGAGACAACTTGAGAGAGACTCAGGACGGAGGATTTTTCACGGTTGAGCACGAACGCATTAACCATATCCATGCGCCGAAAAATGTTAAGCCAAAAACCCTCACCCCGATTCGGAACGGGTGTCCACACGAGAGGCCGTGGTTCGTCATATGGTTAAGCCGTATTCTCGGCTTTCCTCTCCCGCAGGATATAAATTAAATCCTATCCTCTTTGCTTCCCTTTAATCACCTTTTTACAATACGCTAGAAATAGGTTAGGCCCATTCTGAGGCACGTACCTACAGGGCATTATATTTATATTGTAGTAACTGTTGAACCTTTAATTATCGTAAATGTTCAAGTCTTTTTTATTAAATACCAATATTCGTCTCATTTGCTATTGTTCCTCTCCCTCATCCCATTCAATCATTCAGCCCGGTATTGATCAATGTAACTTGTGTCACATATTTTGGATTTATGGATCAAAGAATTCTTCGTGGACAGTCGAGGTCTTCGGAAACATGCTGCCGATGCAATCATGGAACTGGGTCATATATTTTTAATTTAAAGATCAAAATACACTTCGCGGAGAAGTCTGGAAAAAGTCTATAAGTGGCCGCTGTTACAGGGCCTATGACAGGGTGATCCACTCTAAGAAGTGGCTATAACAACAAATACAGTCAGGCTAGGCTACTTCGGCATAAACAGTTTTGGTATCGGATCTGCATGACACTTTTATAACAAGTACTATGACATAATAAACTCTTGGTTCAGATCATATTATGTGGGTTGGAAACGTCAGCAAGAGCGTTTTTTCTCATTCTTGGTGATTTAACCAGTCCGTCAAGCGCACTTTTGCGTGTAACCTTGAATTTTTCCGATCTTTATTTTTTGCTTGTTTATATTGCTCTGTTATGACGTGGAGAAATCAAAATGAAGCTGTCTATGCCTATGTTTAATTATATTGTTAATTGAAATATGTTAATGTATCTTTATTTGCTTAAGAAATGTTATTCTGATGATAATATGTATCATACTATTATTTTTATATGCACCTCGGAGCCCCGAGACATGTCGTATATAGTGGGTGGACAGTGAACTCAAAAAAGCTCTAAGTCAGTGGTTCTTAACCTTTTCTCCGTCACGCCCCCCTTAGGTAATGGTCCAATGTTTCACGCCTCCCTAACTTAGCATTAACAGCAAATGCAATTTTGTACATTTATTAATAACACATCAACGATATCAGTGAGACACTTTGCACTGCTTCTACTATATCTTTTATGCGCAGTTCAATATCAGAAAACGCACACCGCGTTTTCTTCAACTACCAGCCCGTTCCTGTACTTGGTTTTTATGGCAACCAGTGCTGAAAATGCAGCTTCGCAAAGATACGTGGATCCAAACATAATTAGTATTCGAAGAGCCTCAGCTGAGATAAGAGGGTAGGCATGTTTTATGAGAGACTCTCCGATGGTTCATCTTACTTTTTGCAATTAACATGGCCTCAACAGTACTCGAAGAAAGTTGCTAAAATGCACCACTGCTGTCCAACTTAGCTTTTTCAAAGATTGACTTTTTGCCACAAAAAAAAAACTTTTATAGTTTTTTTCTAAAGCAGAGTGTGCTGTTTCCAAATGCCGTTTCAAGCGTGAGGGCCTCATTGCATCGTTACTAAGAGTTTTGTAACATATTACACTTTGTGTAATTTCTATGTTACTTTTTTGCGAGGATACAAAGCCAAACTCAATGTAGTTTTCTAGATACTTTCTTTTCTTTCCAGCCATTTCAATTATGCTAAAACTATTCTGTATTTGTACTGTAGGCTAAAGTTTGGCTAGCTCCCTAAACACGACAAAATGTTAAAAAGATATTTATATACACAAAATTAACACATTCGGTGCGGCGTGGTTTTCGCGCTGTCTGGCCTACGGTGCTGCAATTTGACTGCACCTACTATAAAACTACAATGCTCCAATCACGGGCACTGAAGAGAAACGAAAGAACCACTTTCTTACTCTTTCAGTTCTATCATGCTTCAATCACACACACACGTGAGAATTCGAGCGGTGAACCGTTTTTTTGCACGAAAAAAATAACTCTGTAAACCTACCATAAGTTTTATTCGCAAAAAAGTTAAAATCAGAGATATTACTGTTGATCATGTTAGGCCTCGCGCCCCCCTTGAAAATGGGCTTACGTCCCCCTAAGGGGCGTGCCCCCCCTGGTTAAGAAACACTGCTCTAAGTGAAAAAATTCTGTTGTACATCATGGGGAACCAGAATTTCTTCCCACTTTTATAACAAAAATTATATATAGAGATTGATATTCGATGTTCCATTCGAATTTCCCTTTTATTCCGAGAAATATAAGAATAACCCACAAACCGCCGCCTCAAGCGCTATTTCAACAGAGCCTAATGTCGGAGCTTTTTTCGAAATGTTTTGGTGTTTTCGTAAATTGTATGTCATTGGCATTTGCCATATATCATGATTCCACTGCAAAATTAGTCATTATAAGAAAAATAGCAAAACATGAGGATTAATGTAAATTAACACCATTTTATTCACTGTGTTGTTATACTCGCTGTTTTCGTTATCTGTATCAAGTTTGATATCATATACATCAATATAAATTACTTATGTGAGGACATAAATTTGTATTCAATGCAATGTTGAGAGAACCTCTTCATAAATTTACTATTTTATGTTATTGTCCACGTCTCATCAAGTTCCTGATAAATGATGGATGAATAAATACATTTTTGAGTGGTAGTGTGGGAATTGTTATGAGCCAGGTTATATAGCAAGTTAGTATTGGGATCGACTTTGTGCACGTGCGCATCTGTCGTATTTACGGTTGCCAGAAGCTTCGGTCTTGGAAGCTTCGTCCTCGAGTAATATCTGTCACACATGCCATAACTTCCGCCACGTTGCGAAATATGTCGCCAGAAAATTCGAAGTTCGAAGCTTACAAGACCGACGCTTCTGGTTGGTCATGGTTGAAATATCACCCACTTCTTCTGGTTGGCTCCCCTAATGCTGGACAAGATACGACTGTAACTCTATGGACAGATGTAGTCGCTCGTTTGGGTGCCCGGTTGACTCAATCGGTAAAAGCGTTGAGAATGCGCTTCGAGCTGCGTATCTCTAATCGTCATGAGGCAGGTTTGAATCCCGTGTGGGATGATGATTATATGCCAGAGGTCGGACAATCATGCTAATCCGCCAAGTTTAAAATATTTGCGGATGAAAGAATTTACTTTTTTGTCAATAAAGGTTCACACACCCCAAGTGCGGATAATACATGCATCTGTTCATAATAGAATTAGAAATGCAATTACAGGAGGTTAAACTTGTAATGTCATGTTCGAGAATAAATGCAAATTTTGTAATTTTGCTCAAAAACATAAATGTGGATAATGAGCTTGACACTTTCAAACATATTCATCTTTGAATCGCAAGTTTACACATCAATTTACATATACCATATAAGAATCAATGCTACTAATGCATACATAAAATTAAGGTTATTGTAGTGATCAACACAGTTTTGAGGACATTTTGGATCAAATAAAATTTATAAATCCAATATTCAATTCAAAATCTCATAGCGAAACTAACAACAGATTGCAAATAAATTTCATCAGCGTATGTGAATTTTTAAACAAAGTAATCTCGAATCGCTAACAAGATTGAATAATTCGTGATTCGGCATCCAAAATAATGGACAAACAGATTGAACAATAACATCAATGTCCTAAAGAACGAGTGCAAGCAAATTGATGTTTCTTGTGTCGAACAGTTGAATATCGTAAGAAAATCAGTCATGAAGAAAAGTCACCCACTGGTCGTTGTGTTGTTGAGTCATAACGAAAATCAACAGAGCCTGAAAAATTCGAACAAGAATCAATTCGAATCAAGAATTTATTCAACAATAAAGGCCACAATACACGTGAAGTTGTCTTACCGATGCGTTGCGTTACGTTTCGCCTAATAAAATGAAAATTGCCATACACGCCTGCATTGCTTTGCGTTAATCGTGTTCAGCATGCGTACAGTAGTAGTAGAATTTATTTCCAACATGTGAACAGCACAAATGCAAAAAAGAAGCAAGCACTCTGCGTTAGCTTTCATTACAAGCCGTTCTGTTTCATTGGAAAACGTAAGGAAATGCATGCAGAGCATTGCGCTTGCGTAAAACGTAAGGAGAAAATAAAGCAAACAAAGAAAAAACGCAACCTACGCAAACGTGTACTGCGGCCTTAAGAATGCGTTTTTGACACAAAAGCAGCCGTTCGCCGGTAAACGCATTATGTTTGCATCGGCCTGTGTACTGTATTGTACAGGCTTATTCCATCCTGTTTCGGGCCTTGAGAGACGTCGATGAATAAAGGATGAAATAAATGCTTTCAGGTAGTATCTTACCACGGCAGATAGAGCAGTTTGGTCAATCTGGAAAGCAATAGCCAGTTTGGCTAAATAGCAATAATATCAGACAAAATAGAAAACAAAGAAGAACACGCATAAATGAGAAGTAGTCATGTTCAACTGATTCGCCTGCAATGTATTGTTGGGTCACGAGCATCAACTCTCGGTATAATATACATAAAGAAATACCACACATAATTCTCATAATAAATTCCTATCCTATTACATTTACACCACAGCAAACGTTAAAAACAGCCAAGGCTCGACTGAGATCCTAATAAAGGATATCATGCTTTCGGGGGCCATGATTTTTCTCAATTCAACCGAGTAACACCCCGAATTAAAAACAAAACTATTTAAAATGTACAAGGTATCCATCACAACTCACACACGAGAAGGATCGGAGGAACTGTCAAATCGAACAGATCCCAAGCGTGAAACATACAAAGAGTCCCACTCTCATTCAGAAAATAACTTTCAATTCAAACTCATTCAGACATGGCCGACGAAAGATCGTGACACCTAGTCTATCACATGACATCTGAAGGGGATTTAAACAAATAAGACACAATAGTGCAATGTAAAGTATTAGAGATTGACACTCAATGATTACCTCATATCTCCTTTCTTTACTGTATGGTCGTCCAATAGTTGGACAAATAATAAATTTGTAGCAATTTCTGTAATAGAGATATGCTTTTGACCTCCCTAAGGTTGCCAGGCAAGACTTTCAAGGTTTTTGGACCCATGTAACGTAATGACTGTAGGCTTACTTTTTTTCATGAAAGTTTGGACCAAATGAGAAATTCCTTCTACCACCTGATTTTTTTCAAACATATCATTGAAATATTTGCCAAGGAATTGATTTGAAAATCATACATACAGTTATTTCAAACGAGCAGATATCTTGTACTTTCAAAATTTTAAGTGATTTATGAACATGATCAACACTTTCATATCTTTCCTTATTAAATGCCATTTTCCTGAACCGATTACACGTACTTTGCAAACGACATAATGTGTTTTTTTTTTTTCATAAAGCCCAACTGACTCATAATACCGTATGTGGCTCAATATCAATGCCTGGAGCTACCCATCAAAGTTGTTCTGTTGGGGAAATATTTATTTTCATATTATTTTCAAATTATTTTTCATATTAATATTTATTTTTGTCAACACTGAAAATCTGAGATTTCAAGGTTTGGTTTTCATCCAAAATCATATTGATAAATTTAGTTTCGTGAACCCTCGGGCCCCGATCTCTTATAAACAACTTTTCGCCACATTTAATTCTACCCCCTTTATTGGGATGAAATATCATGGAATGTGGCTTGTCTATATTCAGGGAAAGTTTGTGTAATAAAAGCCACTCGTCAACACTTTAATGAATTCACAAGCTCTCAGAAAGTTTCATAAATCGTTAATATAAATTAAAAACAATAATTGGCCCAAGCATAGATTCCCGAGGGACCATTTCATGCTTTAAGAAACATGTGATTTAATCGAATCATACTTTGAAAAATAATCGCTACAAAAAGCGGTAAACGCGCCAGGGTGTATTCGCTAGTACCTACACTCTCGATATTTTCACTTTCTCTTATTAAATGTGCATCTCTCTTGGTGGTATAAAATTTTTATTATAGATGTGAATATTACGTATGTATGCACTTTTTATTGTTGTTTTCTTTAAATATTGTGGTTTATTGCAGAAAAGTAACCTGAAAAACTTCGTTTCTAGGGAGCCGACATATCATGTAGCATTTTGGGTAAAAAATCATGACCACAAGGAAAATTTGGCATTTCTAGGGAGCCGACATATCATGTAGCATTTTGGGTAAAAAATCATGACCACAAGGAAAATTTGGCATTTAATATATCAGGTCAATCAAGTTTAAACAACACGTGCTTCACACCTGATCAAAAATAGAGAAAAAATTTTCTGTTCATGTTCCAAAACAAGTGTGATGTTAAAACCTTATGAGGAATGCACCGTTAATACTCATACGCCTTTTCTCATGATGGGCATTATGGTCCAAGTTTGGCATTAGCTTACATGGCTTCTGTTGTGTATATATATATATATATATAATATATGTATATTCTGCTGTGGTCTAACACCTTGGTTGTCGGTATTAACCTTTTGACGCTGCTGGGCTGGGAAAATGACAAAATTTGCTTACGGACGGGTACCGGTGATCAACTGATTAGGGGTGCCCAGTTACCTCAATCGGTAAAAGCGTTGGGAATAGAACCAGGAAAAATGAGAAATACGACAAGCAAAAAACCTTCACCCCGATTCGAAACTGGTAGAGAGGTCGTGGTTCGCCATATCATTATGCTGAATTCTCGGCTTTCCTCTTCCGTAGAAGAATTTGAAATCGTATTTTATCCTGGGCCGCGGTGGCGTGATGAAATCCACGATACTTGCCGAACGTAATACCTAGTGTATGGCGCGGGTTCGAACCCCGGCAAAGTAAGGTATAGATTGATGAACGAAAAAGCCTTCAAAGAGCAAAACATGCGGAGCGTCCATTGGCGAAGCACTGTAACCCACAGTCTTGGGACGATGCTTGACAACCTTACCGGTTCCTCATTGGTTTCACACTGGATGAAATAGCAAGATGAAAGATAAATCACGTGGCCAGATATAATTGTAAATATTGTTAATTGCATGCTGCGAAATAAAGTTTATTAAAAAAAATTATCCTAAATCAGCTAGGCGACAAGTGCCAAATCTGGATGAAAGTAAAAACTAGACTGCGAAGCCGCGACAAAGTTATTCACTACTTACTTTTTCATATTCACTAGCATCATATTTGATATATTGCATTATAGTAACTATTCGAGCATATATGATCGTGCACGAAAACTAGGAACAAGCTTCACAGGTCTCGCTAGCCGCTGGTGGCGGAAACTGAATTACAGATTCAGGATTATAGAAGGCAGTCAGTCAGTCAGTAACGTACGGTATTCATATTCAGAACATACTGCATATGAGGGTGTAGAATTTTAAAAAGCTTTGGTGAATAATATATGACGGCTTAAACTGTTAAATGTCGACGCAGATAAGTTAAATATAATTTTGCTAACTACCTAGCATTTTTGTGGTGTATCACCTGATCACGGTGAATATAGTACGGTAACTCTTACGGTAAAGCAGCCCGAAATTATCGCCATAGCCATGAAAAGTTCCAAAATATGATATTTAGGATCGCAAAATTACTAAATAAATTAAATAGTAACAGTGTGCCCAAAAAATTTTGGAAAATGTCAGTAAAATGGGGCAAGATCTGAAATAGGCTAGCACAGGACTCGTTTACTCATTACCGGTACCGGTACCGTTCTGTGTTTATGAACAATTTGAACGAACAAAGTTTACTTTGGAGGCCCTGGCGGCAAAAAATTGTTGCGGACTTGTGTTAAGAATCAATGGTCTAACCCAGCACAAAATTTAAATACCACTGACCAAGTTCAGATTATCTTTTTTTTTTAATCTCCTCTACATGGCATCAAATAATTTTTTATGATTATAGATTTGACTTGAGTTTCATGTTTAACAAAGATATTAATTACATTGATGAATAGAATTGTGATAGCATAATTAAAAGTTACTGTTTTACAATGTTACCAGTTCATCTATCATTGATTTTTTCACTGTAACACTAAGCTAATCAGTATCATCCATACTGCATATATGAGCATGTGAAACGAAAAGCACGCTTAAAAACATAATCCCATATTACACAATATAACAGTGTTTTGGCATACTATATCCAATGCTTAATCATATATTATAAACACAATATCATGCAAAGTACAGAGAGTTGCAGCTGATTCGAGGTTGGCATATTTTTGGTCACCCATTAACCACACATCAACTATCCTTTTCCCATGGTTGATCAATATTTTTTTTTTATTTATAGATAAATCTTTTTGAGTTTTGTAATTAACCAATATACTAATAACATTACTGAGCAAGATTGTGATAGCCTAGTTAAAGGTTACTTCTTAACAATGTCACCAACTTATCTAACAGTGTTTCAAAATATATATTAATATTTTTTTCTTACTGCAACACCAATCTTTTTCATATCATTCAAATACGAGCAAGGAAAACTAGAAATACAATTAAAAACATAACTTCATATTACACAATATAACAGTGTTTTGGAATATTATATTCGATGCTTAACTATGTATTATAAACAAAATACCTTCTTAAGTTAACAAATAGCATTAATGAGCAGGATTGTGATAGCATAGTTAAAAGTTACTGTTTTACAATGTCACCAACTTATCTAGTAGTGTTTCAATTTTTTTGTCTACTGTGACACTGAGCTTTTTTAAATCATTCATATATGTAATTGCTGCTTTTAGTTTGCACTTCAATAAAGTTCTTACAATGGATTGTCTACATTCTTTTTTTTTTTTTTTTTTTTTTTTTTTTTTTTATTGAAATTCGCTCAGAGCAAGGACACAGAAGAAGAATCAAACTTGAAAATTCTCCTGCAGCCACTAAAGTGCAAAGAGCTACATAAAATGCAGGAGCAGGAATTAAAGAACCCCCATCCCTGATAGATGTCTATTAACGCGAGTTTTAAAGCCTTGTAGGTCAACACGATCAGGAAAACAGCAAGAAGGCAAGGAATTCCAAAGTTTTGATATTCTTGGAAAAAAGCTTCTTGCATAAAACTGTTTGTGACATTGTGGAACCTCCACAGTGAATAGGTGCGAATTGGTAGCCAATCGTGTTGATCGATTAAAAATTTTGTTCTGAGGAACGAGAGCAGAAAGCTCCTTTGAACAAAGACCATTATAATATCTGTAAAATAAACATAGTGAGGCAACGTTGCGGCGGTGTGTCAAACTTTGCAGACTGCAGGAAAGTTTAGGACCAATCATATTGACCAGACGCCTTTGAATACGATCGAGCATGCTAAGAACAGTGACAGCGGCACTGCCCCAAATGTGACAGCAATACTCCATACAGGGTCGAATCACCTCCATTAAACACAATGCTGTTTTCAAATTCTCATATTGCACCTTTTGCACATGCAATTATTAAATTTAGCGATGGTGCTGTGCCTTGCTGAAATATTATAGTTTTAACATTGTATCTATCATTTTCAAGTGTAACATCACATCACTGCCAGAATTTTTTAACAAACACACAAGTTCAGATTATCACTATGGTATATCATTTTCTGTGTGCAGTGGCGTAACGATATATTGCATGCATTTTTGATTGTTACAATATTCCATGCACTATGCCTGCTTGGACCTCTTAATGGCATCAACTATACATCATGCTTGTCAAAACATATCAAGAACTTTTTTTTTCTTTTCCTCCAGATATATTTACTCAATATTTGAAGTATTTTTAGTGTGTAGAATTCAGTATTTGCAGAGATTTAAAAACATATCAAGATGGGTAAATCATTCAATAACTATATGTGTAAAAAGGATTTTCATCCTGCATCAAGAGATAACATTAAACGGGTGTGGATGAGGCAACAAAAACTTGATCATGAAAAGAAGAAACAGGAAGAAATGATGGATCAATACAGAAAAGAACAAGACATGCATGAAACCAGGGTTTTAATGGGAGATAGCAAAGCCAAACTAGGACTGAGTTTTATGTACGACGCACCTCCGGGTTTACAGAAGAAGAAAGAGGAAGAAGATACAACGGAGTATAAATTTGAGTGGCAACGAAATGCTCCTCGTGAAAAATGGATGAAGGATGACAAGCAGACTTTGAACGACCAACCTTTCGGAGTTTGTGTCCGTAATGTAAGATGTATTAAATGTCACCAGTGGGGACATATAAACACAGATCGAGAATGTCCCCTCTACAATAAAACATCGTCTTTTGATCCTAGTATGAATATGATGGATCCTTCAGCTGCAGCAGGAGCGATGCAATCAACATCTGGACTCAAATTGAAACCGACAATAATGCAAAATCATTTTGAAACAAAAGATAAAAAACATGAGATTGTGAAAGACGAAGAAGATGAGCCAGAAGTTGCATTTTTGAAAAACCTCTCTGACAAACAGAAAATGAAATTATTAAGAAGGCTGAATCGCATGGAGAAGAAGAAGAAAAAGAAGAAGTCTGGAAAGAGTAAGAAAAAGAAGTACAAATCTTCAAGTGAATCTGATTCAGAAAGTGAAGATGAAAAGAAACACAAAAAGAGAGATAAACGCATGTTGAAACAGAAAGAACACAAGACAAATGACTCATCCGATTCTGAATCTGAACTGCCAAAAAAGAAAAAAATTTCTAAAGATTATAAGAAAATTCACCCTAAATATGAATCACAATCACCAAGGCGGGAAAGATCAAAGAAAAATTCTCATGGGAAGGTTAGACGAGAGAGGGATTATGAAAGGGGAGATTCTGATAGATATCGGCGTAAATAATACAAGGACCAATATTTTATTATTTCAAATTCTTTTTAAAAAATGATTTCGAATATAATAAGGGTTTTTATAGATTTGTAAAAAAATGTATCGATTTGGAGGCCAAACGATATTGCTTACCAATATATCGCTTGGGCTCTAATTTATAGGGAAAATCTAATTCTCTTTTGAATTTGTAAACACCATTTATTTAATAAAAATTAGGAATACTAGAATTTGAGTTAGATTCCTAATTTCAATATATTTAACAAATATATTCAGTTTGAAATGGATGTCCCTACATATGAATCAAATCTGTTTTGAAGTAAAAAAATTTGATTGGGCTGTTTGTGAATACCCTTTTAACTGTTTATTGTGATTGACTGTTGTGTTATAAAATTTTGCTCATTTGCTATATATTATTTACCGTAATTAAAAACGACTGCTGATAGCTATGTAGAGTAATCCAAGGAATAAATTTGAATATTGGATGTGGTAGTTAATTTGGATATACAGTAATAATATTCTGCACAAGATGACATAAAAATCATCATCAACAAACTCTTAGATTAGCAGTGTTGCTGAATTTTTATTCTAAAAAATAACCCAAAATTTTTAAAATGTTCATTTTCCTATCAAGAGCCTTGTTGTCACTTCTGGGAATGTATTTGATGGAAATGTTTGATGACAATGTTATAGTATTGTATATGAGTACTTTTTTATATATATCTCAGAAATAATATTTTGATTTCGGATTAAACATAAGATTCAGGGTCAAATTAATATATACAATTTTATTCAAATGCGTGCCATTCTCATTAGATTGCCTTGCTTGTTTGTTTATTTTGCAGTTATCTTAAATCTTTTGTGATATTATCTGAAATTACATTCAATATTCATAATTGGGAATTGCATTAGTAAAATATTATTGGGTAGCAGGATAATGATATCTTCTTTTCTTTCTGGAAAAGTTGTTTTCTTTGGTGACTCTATGGACTATAAATAAAATCTGTCACATTGTACTAGCAGTGCGGACACTTTATAACACAATTTTAAAGCACTTTGTTTAATTTTAAAACTCTCAAAAACCAGAAAGATCCACTTTGTCTTACAACATCGATAGCAGAATATCTGGCATTTACCTTAAAGCCTGATAGAGATATCAGTATTGTATCGGCTTTTCAGGCAGATTCCGTCATAGATTTGCCCTCGTGACCATTCCTTGCACTGATCATTATTAATTATCGACGTAATGCTACTACAAGCAAGTGGAATTGGTTCTAGGTTCGAACTTCTGGTGAAGTGGTTCACTGCTACAGTATTCTCAATTTTAACATGTCGTTTGTTTTATAATATTGCTATAAGGACCCTCTGGAAGATCTATTTTAGGGTTTTCGTATTCCTTGCATTGTAATAAGATACCTATTACATTACTGAAAGCCAAGACACCGCCTTCATTGAGCCGATATATTGGATATCGGTTTAGGCCTCATATTTCAACATCGGTTTGACTATAGTTAGCATCATATTTTTTGCCAAAATCCTTGAAACATTGAATAATGGTTTTTGTTGGTTGCGTGTAATCACTCAGATTTATTGAATTTTGTGCAATGATTCTTTGGTATGCTATCATGTTAACTTTTTCTTTGTAAATATATTGGCTCATATTTCGTGGTGTTCATATTTCAGATTTGAATAATTTAGTATTCCAATTGAATATTCCTTTTGTAGCAGCAAGTAGGGATGTCCTTTTCTGGATAGTTATCTATGGTAGAATTTGGATTGAATTTTATTTCGTTTCTATTTTAAAAGATTCATTTTGCAGAAAATTGCCAAAAAGTTTTATGTACATCAGGATTCATTAGTTTGAATGGAAAGGGTAGAATCAGTGTCAGCCCGAAAATAAGTTTACCGGGGTTCAAATCAACTACAATATTTGAAGTATGCTTAAATTTAGTTATATTTTCAAATTTGGTTGAAAATTAGTATTTAATTAACAGTAAGCCAGTATCACAATATTACAACTGGCAAGAGTTTAAATTTCTAATCTTGATGTTTATTTTGAACCGTTGATTTCAAACTGTGAAATGAACTCTATATGAAAATCCATGCTTAGGTCATTGTATATGGTTTCTTTCGCGATGCATTACCTTAGTTGAAATATTATTGAACATGCATATTATTAATTAATTTGTTTGTATATATTATTTAGAGCTGAATTTAGATATTTATTGATCATCTGAAGCACTGATTGATTGGTAGCTTTTGAAGTTGCCATGAATCAATTGAATTCATGAAAGTTGTGTGTAATATATTGTTGCATGAGTACAACGTTTAGTAGTTGATAATATTTTACAGTAATCATTGATGTACCAAAGTTCCGGGTTTTAAGAGCTAGTTGCTCTTTATTACTGTAACAACTGTGAAATGA
The DNA here is from genome assembly GCA_963675895.2 of Styela plicata. Taxonomy (NCBI): domain Eukaryota; kingdom Metazoa; phylum Chordata; class Ascidiacea; order Stolidobranchia; family Styelidae; genus Styela; species Styela plicata. Next base: position 3,624,120 of record OZ023144.1, on the reverse strand, counting down.
GACATGGGGAATAATCAGGCTAACCTTAATGCAGAAAAGGACAGTTCCGAGTCAAACTCTGGTAAGTTCGAAGATCATTATATGGTATATCAAAAACAAATTCAAATTTTACTGTGTTATAGTTATATCAAAGAGAAACATGGGAACACTGTCCAAAATATTCAATTTATGATTTGCAATTTCACAAATTACTCTATTGAGGTAAGCAAACGCGTGTTACTTTCTGATGTTTCCTTGAAACCTATCCGTGGCACGTTTTTAAACTTTCTTTTAGGTTTTGTTTGCTTTCCTGATAACTCTTTAATGTTATATCTTTATTCGTGTCCACGGAGTTGTCGAAATAAACTATTCCTATTTGTTTTTTTCCAACGATTCGAAATGAACACGTTCCAAAATGTGTAAATTTTCTGGAAATAAAGACGTTTTGTAATTTTCTAGAAAGCCCCTTTGTTCAATTGTTCTGACTATATTGGAATAACAATTTTAAATTATGCGATTTGATATTGAATCACAGGATATTTAACTTATGCTGCCCATAACCCAGGGGGGTGGGGTGTTTTTTTTTAATGTTCAAGTTCGGCTAATACTAAGTGAATATAAAAATCTGTTCTGAAATTGGCAGTATATATATATATATTTTTTTTAATTGAAAACTCTTGTAGGAATGTAAAAAGCAGCACCTGAAAAGAAACATCCAGAGAACACTGGAAGAAGTGGTAATATGATTTTACCAAGGATGGTAGATGGTAGTTTTTTTTAAAGCGGTTAAGTTCCATTTGGGATATTTTAACTTTGGGTGCAGTTGCTGGTACCATATCGTTACTTTTTGAGTTGCTCTTTGCCATATAAGTAACTGATAGCCCTCTAAGTTGCTGCTTCGGGTCTTTCCGTGAATTTCAATAAAATATTCATGTGAATGATGTAATGCAGTACAAGCAACGTATAATGCGAATTTCTCGTGATTTTTCCAATTTTTTTCAGTGAGTTTCAACAGTTTTAAAATATTGAGATCAATTGGAAAAGGAAGTTTTGGAAAAGTATGCATGGTACAAAAACAGAGTAATGGGAGATTATTTGCAATGAAATATCTGAATAAAGTATCATGTGTTCGACAACATTTTGTTGAAAATGTTAAGCGAGAAATATCGATGCTTTGTCTACTTAAGCATGATTTTATCGTTAATCTCTGGTATACATTTCAGGTAATGTAAACGTTTCAGGTATTTAAGATTTTAGTCTCACCTCAGGCAGCATATAATATTGATAACATGGAGGCTATAGAGTTTCCAGTAACAAGTAGTTTCTGTAAAATAGATAGCAATTCAACTTCCTGCAACCTGTCATGAATGGGCATCACAATTTGCTTTGAACAAAAATATATTTAATATTACACAAAGTTGGCGCCTGACAGGTGAAGTATCCATAAACAAATTATTTCAATTTTTATATTTAGGATGAAGAAGATTTTTTCATTGTTGTTGACTTATTGATGGGTGGAGATTTGCGTTATCATCTTTCTAAACATGTTTTATTTACGGAAGATGATGTTCGATTATATATATTAGAAATGGGATCAGTACTAGATTATTTGAAATCGAAATGTATCATACACAGGTTTGTTTTCGTTATTGTGGATATTCTATTTGAAATTGATTTGTCTGAAAGAATGAACTCGTGAAATATAATTGTAATTTTTCTCTAGTGCCAATCCAAATAGTTTTTATTTTAAATTTTCAGTGTTTTATTTTCAATAGCTGACAGGTTGATATGGCACGGCGCATGGACTACCCCATGGATTACATTTTACACAAAACGATTTTGGATGATATTCCCTAAAACAAAACCTAAATCCCAAATAAAGTCTTGAAATACTGTAAGAGAGGCGGATATTGACGGGACAAATGACAAGAAAAAAAATAGAGACTTATCATAGCATAGAGACTCATCATTAGTCATCAAGTTTGCATGTTAAAAAAACATGCAACTATGCATAGGTCTAACAGAAACCAACTGCCACTTAATAGCAAAGAGCTTCTACGAGATGCAGTACCAGCAACTACACTAGGCGGAAAACATTCCCATTAAAACTGAACTGCTCTATTGAAGTGCAGGGAATGTTATCTGCCTTTGGTGATGGTAAAACTATTTATCACTTAAACTTGCAAGGATAGGCCGATTAGTCTTGCTATCTTTGTTAGCATTTTCGGAATTTGTTATTCTGGTCCTTTATCCCTTAATACATATACACGACCTGCTATCTAGAGTATATTTTATATCCTATTTTGCTTCAATCAGTGTTGGGAAACAGTCTTCAAATCAAAATATTTCTGTCAAGCATGAGCTGTGCATAATTAAACTCAATCATTATGCTGGGTCATATTTTGTAAACCCAAGGGTTAAATAATTTGTCTATCACACTCAGATATGTATATTTGACATTCAGGGACATCAAACCTGATAATATATTACTTGATGATAAAGGTCATGCACATCTGACGGATTTTAATGTTGCTATTTTACTGGACAATCAAGATGATTTGGCTTCAGGATTTGCTGGAACAAAACCCTATGTTGGTATGTACAAGTTATGTTCCGTTCCAAACACAATCTTTTTTTGACTAACCACCAAAATTTTTGAACACTGATACATGCTATTGTACCATTTGAAAGATTCATGACAGTCATGCTCTGCTTAAAAAAACAGGTGTATATTGTGAAACTTTCTCAATATGTGTGGGTTGTTGTTTTCATGACATTGTAAAAGTTCAAATGAGGCATATATGTCTGTGTAAGTGGGCCTAAGTCTCATTTTTGACTTGGCTTACTGCAGCAGTTTTAGGTGGTATGCTACAAAATCCAGGTGCTCACAAGCTCTACTTACAAAATCAAATTTTTCTGTCAAGTCTGAACTGGTAGACTGGATAGATGCTTGCGTCTCATACTTAACAAAACATGTTTTGTGTTTGGTAGGGAAGAAATAAGTTGATTATCGAAATTTATTATCAATCAATTTTTGTGATTGAGTCATATCCTGAAAGATTTTGAAACGGGTACAATTCTATATCGGATCGGGAAATATTGCATCTTGAAAGTGACACCCTACTAACACATTGAATTATTCATTTTACAGCACCTGATATATGCCAAAACAAGCTTGGAAAAAACAAAGGATACAGTTTTAATGTTGATTGGTGGTCGCTTGCAATTACGATGTTTGAACTTTTGAGGCATAAAGTATGATATTTTGGTATTGCAATGTTTATGAATTGTAAATATATAAAATTGCTAAATTTGTGAAAAAAAGATGATAGTGAACACTGAATGGGGGAGTTTGTGTGGGAGCAGGGGGAAAAGAGCATATTCATGATTTGACCTCGCCATCCTGAGTGGCAGAATATCTTCTGCTCTAGTAGGAACAACAACAGAAAAAATGACAGACTACAGAAAAAAGGATTTATATCGTAAAGACTATTGCCATGTTTTGTAATAGATTCCTCGCCAGTAGTAGAAAACATCCACCCTTGAGGAGCATAATATATTTCTTCTACATTTTTAGAGGCCTTTCAGAATTTCAAATGAAACCACTGTGGAAGAAATGATGGAAATATTTTCAGAAGGAAAAGTATCGTTTTCGTCAACATGGTCTGAACCTCTCATCAATATATTTCTGGAGGTATATTAATCAGAAGGCGTTGAAAAAAAGATAGCAGTGAATTCTTTTTCTTGTTGGTTATTCACTTTAAACCAGATTTTGGAATGAAATTGCTAATATTCAATCATATTTTGCAGTGAAGGTATTGTTCTGTGTAAAATTTTACACCCGAAAATTTGACATGTACGATTTAACTGCAAAATAATCAGCTCAAGAATAGAATAATCAAAAAACTGAATGAATCTGAATTCTGATATAGGTACTATTGTACGATGTACGATTTGGATATTTCATCACTAACTGCGTCCAAAATAATATAGTATTAATAATTGTTGGTTAACTACTGAATCTTAAGTCTTAGGGCCGTTATCCATTAGACCTTTAGAACGATATTTCATAAAATTGAATGATTTGTTCTCCTATTTCACGTTGGTGATAAATTATTTAAGAAATTTTTGATGCATCTTAAAATTCTGTGGTTAGGCATTGGAAGAATTGTGTGGTGAGTCCATTGGAGGCGTTTGACTTATTCAGTTTTAAACATTTCTCATAGTCTCTAAAAAATATTTTTAAATCAAATCTTTTCATCTTTGAATCCATTTGAAAAAAAAAAACTCGTTAAACTTTATTAAGATACCCATCATACTATATCAGATAATATGGCAAAACCAAAAAAACTTAATTTGTTTGAATTCGAGCAACACTGAATAAAAACAAAATGGCTGGGAATTGATTTTTTAGGACTGGGTGCAATAGAATTAGCAAAAAAGTAAAAAATCACCATATAGCTAAATAATTTCAAACTGTTTGCTCTAAAATGCTCAAAATCAATTCAAATTAACATTGACTCGATTGTATCCGATTCGAAATTCTAAAACTCTTTTACGGGAGACAATAAGTGATATTTCACATAGTTCACTCGAAATATATATATATATAAGTTGATATGAGCATAAATTAAACATTTGCATTTTTATTCAGTTGTTCGTACTCGATGGAAGAAAAAGACTCTCTTCATTTGATAGTCTCCAAAATCATGACTTTAGTCGCAATACCAACCTTGAAGAAACGTCACCACATTTTATACCTTCTGTAGGTCTTTTCATAAAATTTCTCTGAAAATTTAATTAATTGCTCAATTTAATTAATTGCTTGGCTTAATCCAAGGTCGTTGATATTTTAATCATTAATTTTTGAAATGCTATCGATTCATTTTCTATACTTGGGTACAGTACTGTGTTTGTGTGTTGGACTGACCATGTCGGAGCTGTAAGCGATTTCTCAAAGTCATTTCTGCCAAATAATAAATGTGTTATAAGTAGAGATACCTCTTTTAAATTTAAGAGTGGAATTCGGATACATGTTTATCTAAATCTGAAGATTCAATTTTTTATTCCATGATTCGATATGCTCCACCATTGGCTGTTTTAAAAGACGTTTACTCAAAATGGAAACCTTCAGTATACTGAACTAGTTTATTGATGGTCAAGTAATTGTGTTTTAAATTATTTTATTTACAGAGTAAACAATTAAATTATGATCCAACGTATGAACTTGAAGAGATGATGATTGAATCTAAGCCACTTCATAAGAAAAAGCAGAGGATCAAAAAACACAAGGACAGCAAAAGACGTGAAATTAGCAAAACTGATGATCCTAACAACCAGGGAAATAATGTTTCTGATAAAATGGATGATGATAAATATTCAGATATGTTTATTATTTTTAATCGTGATTTACATGAATTACAGCCCTCGGACAGTGATTTAGCTAAAATACAACCTCCCACGTAGTATATAAAATTATACATACCCTATTCTTTATATTGTCATATTATTCAAGAATATTATTAATAATTTTATATTTTGGCCGCATTGGAAACTTTCTGTGGGGGGATTGAAAAATAGCATGCCCTCATGCACTGATCCATCAGTGAAAACGCACTTAAACATAATGTTTCTAGCTGGATGTTGGTGAGCCAACTTCAATCAAATAAAGAATTTTATATCGAGTGCGGCTTATGTACTGTTCTCTGATGTGTTGTTTTCAAGCTTCTCTGTATTTCTTGCAAATTCATACACACAGACTCTTGAAAATTTTGCTATTATAAACATTATAATTCTTCATATTTTACACTTACTGGTAATTATGCTAAATTTCTAGGTATAGAATTGCCGACTTTTATCTTGCCTGTTGTTATTTATCATTGTTCCACTTTTTTTTATTCAAAACTTCCATTTACTCTGCTGAGACCATGTTTCAACAATTTCATTTGTGGATTCCCAACAGTTATTACCTGAAATTTCTCATCATGTTCACCTTATTGATATTATTATGAAATGTTTGTCAATTTTTCCATTGGGAAATGCATTGAGAATATGCGATGTACAATGGATGTTGGAATCACTAGCCTATTTAGGGGGGCCATGGGCCTATGCCCCTCTCTCTGACCAAACAAAAATCCCAAAATGAACTTTAAGCGCTTTGAAACGTAGGTCTGAATCTGGTGGGGATGATTACAAGCAAATGGTCTGCTGAATACACAGTGGGTCATTTGTGTTGATTACAGCTTCATGTACCAATTAGGTCCGTGTGCAGGAAAAATGTCATGCTAAAAACCTTCACCGCCAATTCAGAACTTATCTGCATGAGAGGTTGTGGTTGGCCTAATTAAGCAGTATTCTTAGCTTTCCTCTCCTGCATGATATAAAATGAAATTCTGTCCATCTGTAATTCTTGTTCCATTGTCCCAACGTTGCCTCGCTTTCTTTGTTTCACAGATATTTTTATGGCGCTTTCTGGTCTAGTTCCTCTAAATCTACAAACACGTTTGACTGCCATTTCGCATCTATTAACTAGAAGTTCCACATGTCAGAAATAGTTTTATGCCAGAAGCTTTTTTTTTTGAACTTGCAGACTTTGGAAATCATTACCTTCATACTACGTTCCTGGTTGTGTTGACCTAAATGGCTCTAAAACTTGTGTTAATAAATATCTTCCATGGATGGAGATTATTCAATCTTCCTTTATTTTTGCATTTATTTAGCTCTGCACACTATTGGTTTCAGGATACTTTCATGTATATTACGTCTTGTGCAACCAGCTTTAAGTGAATGTTGAAAAAAAAATCTAACCATATATTATGTATCTACCCTGTGTGCTCACCGTTCATGTATCTGATATTGCAGTATTTTTTATATCAGATTTTATATATATAAATTTTTTTATTGCTATCCAAAATTTGCAAATCAGAGATTCCGTTAAACTTTAATTGAATCGGGTGTGGCTGGATGGTGATTTAAGAGTGATATTTGGCCCCCTGCTGCTGACATGTTTATATTTTGAAGTATATATAAATATCACTTTTGCATAGTCAAACATTTCACGAAACAATATGTTGAGTTTAATGTGTCCTTATCGTGTGTCATTATCGGGGTCGTTGAGTATCTTTAAAACAAAAATGCCTTGGTCTAGTATCTTATTCAGTTTGCAAAGGCAATAAATGGCAACAAAATTATCTGGGCTAGTTGATTGATGGGCATGTCATATGTTAATACAGATGAGAATAAATTTATATCCGAATTTCAAATGGCTGCGGTCATCAATTCTATCTAGTATTATTATATCATATATTGTAGCAATGTTACATGGATAAAACATCCGTAGTGATCCCAGGGCGTTGTTTAATTGGGGGCATACTGTTACCGCTGTTCATATGGGCAGAAGCATTATTTTATTTTCACCGACGGGACTGCCCGATTAGTTAGAGCGCTCGCAGGATATCCTAGGAAAAACTTATGCTTCTTTTAAAGCGGGACGAACGCCGAAAAATAAACGTACGTGTAGCAGTTAATCGACGATGTGAATAATCTTTACTTGACATAACAGAGACACGCAGAAGCATAGTTTGTGATAACGTTTTTTGGTAGCGCAAGTTGATATTTATTTTCAATAATATTTGTAAATTAACTTCCTCCGATGTATTAAATTCTCTGCTTTAAGCGAGTAATCAGAATTGTATTACCACTTAATATTTATCTGTGTATTGTAGGAGGAAACCCCTGAAAGGAAGCGGGCCATCCATCGTAAGTCTGTACAATGAACGGGACGATCAACGCGTATCTGAATACAAGGTGCCCCATTGCATGTTTTGGTGATATAAATCAGGGATCCAGGCCTTTATTTCCCTGTTTCGCCGCCTTGCGGAATCATCTATAGATCCCCATTAAGAGTTGATATCAGCAATGCGGAATTTCGTAAACAAATGTGCAATCTATCATGGGAGACTTCAACAACAATATTCTTGGTGAATCTAGTAGTCATTCTTGTTTATTTGCGGATATTGTGCATTCTTATTACTTTTTGGTAACTGCCCAACAAGAATAAGTCCTACTTCAGCGATGGCCTAGTGATTAAACATGTTGGCATCGCAGGTTGAAGATCTCGGGTTCGAGCCCCAGCTCGCTCACCAATGCCCACCACTCAACCCAGGGTGTAATAACTTGGGTAGGCTAAGCCGAACAGGAAAAGATAATATCTTTCCAGTAATTGTTACCCTGTCCGTCTATAAGTGACCGCTGTTACAGGGCCTTGGGCAGGGCAGCAATTTTTATCAATCTAAATTTAAACGACACAAAGACAACAGAAAAGAAATATGGAGAACACTGAATGGTCTTCTTGGTCGATCTAAAGTCAACATTTGCCTTCTTGTTGGTCCACAATCTTGTGATACGGAAATTTTTAACAAATCCAATGATCCCTTTCCAAATCGCAGAGGACCACTGAACTGTGGCTATTGCTGCAAAATTCGGTCAATGTACCAATCGCTCAACTCTTATCACAATGTTTCACTCCCTCCTACTCAGCCACAATAGATATTGTCACTCAGTCTGGCTCCGTGGTAATAAAAAATTAATAGCAAAGATTTCAAAGCACTTGCAAGGCGCGATGGCCTAGTGGTATAAAACATTCTTTTTAAAAGGCATCGTCACATTGTATTTGCTTAAGATTTCTGGATTCTTTTCAAGCCCCGGCGAGTCCAACGGAAGAATTAATCTGAATTTGCTTTTATCCACGCCCAACAATCATTAAGCTGCCTGGGTGTAATAACTTGGGTGAGGCTAAGTTATTATCACAGGAAAAGCAATGGCGCGATGGCCTAGTCGGTTAAAACGGCTGTCTTTTTTATGGCATCGCAGGTTGAAGATCTTGGGTTCGAGCTTCCCGGCGAGTCCGGCTACGCAAATAGGCACCCCCACGAACTGCAGGGCACTCCTCTTCCAGGGTGCTAATAACACTTGATTTGCCTTTGCATGCTTTGCTTTTTTGTACGAACAAAATTAAACATGTGTTTGATATACTTTCCAGTATTTTTTAACGAACCTGTGTCCGTCTATAAGTGCCGTTGTTTTTATGGGCCTTGGACGACGGGTGATCCACTGCTGTTTGTGTGTACTAAAAAAAAAAAAAAAAAAAACTAGTGGATGGGGATTGAATTTTTGGCAATAAAAACGTGATGATTAAATGGGGTTTGACCACTTGTATAAAACCTTAAATATTCTCAAAGTAGAAGATTTGGTCACTTTTGAGATTTTATTTCTAGCTTATGATTTCTGCAACGATTCTTTCCCAAGCTGTTTTGGTGAGGTATTGAGTCCAACAGAAGAGAAGAATTAATCTGAATTTGCTTTTGCCATAAATGAGCTGTTAGTCAACAATCATTAAGCTGCACTGGTTTTAACATATGAAATTCTTTCCTCCCCTGAAAGAGGTGAGGTCGAAAAAGGGTATTTTGACCTCACCTCCTTAGTTATTGTCTTGGAAACATACGAAATGTCAATACCATCAAGCAATGAAGTGGGTGGCTGCCGTGTAATCTGTGTCGTATTAATGTCTTATTTATTATTTCTTTTAAATGTTTTCTTCCTTTTTTATAATATTTTGCAGTATTCTGTTTCATTTTGGAATGATGGACAGCTGCTCTTCCCATTGACCTCATTTAAAAATACAAATGTCTAAGGATGTTGTGAAAGAGAGAGAGAGTGTGGAAGTATGCTTACCTTTGCCAATTTTATTATTTAAATGAGGTGAGCAAACGCGTGCAGACACTCATTCTGATATCTTTTAATATTTAAATAACTTTAAACTTAACTTTATGTTTTGTTAGCTTTCCTGACCTCCCTGGTCAGTATTTTTGCTCTTTTTTGCCGATCATCTATCGCCTTTATGGAGCCGAAACAAAATTACTTACTTACGACGAGTAAATATAACTCTTGGCCTAAATTTATTTTGTTCTTAAAATATTTTCTGATATTAATGCGCGGCTTGATTCAGCATCATTCCGTAATTCGTAATTGTAATTTGAGGTGTTTCCTCAGTGGGGAGGAAATGAAATTACAAGTTTTGGCTTCTAAAAATATGTGTTCATATGCGATCGTATTCAAAAGATTTTTGTGGTAAAAATTAATTCTGTACATAATTGTGATGTATCTAATTTTCTATACTGTTTATGTGAATTCGAATCTTATCTGTTAGTTGGTAGGTAATTGCTGAGTTACCGCCATGATTACGTGATCCTAAAATGGTGGAATACTTTGTTTACGTCTGGCTCACTTGTTTCTAGCATTTCTTTACTATTCAGTTCATTTTATGCTTAGCTGTGGAAGAGTTGAATTAAAGTACAGTCTTGGTTCTAGAATTGTAATTTAAATCGTATACCGCTGTAGGTTACCACAATTCTTAGTACAATTAACTCTGGCCAAAAGTTGAACAAATCATTGTCCTTGTATTTCTATATCGTAGGCTACTTACTTACGTTGCGCATCTTAAGGACTGGAATTGCTTTGCATATACGTAAAGAAGTACATCTAGAGACTGATAATCCGAGAAATTTAAGAGTATTGCACTTTATAGTTCGCGGAAGAATATGTGCTAAAGGGAGAGTTAATTTAACCATATAGTTGAAGACCCTGTGCGTCACAATAAGAATAGCACGGTCTGTGCACACGATGATAAACAAAAATGTCGTTATCGGGAGATTCACGATACTGCAATCCTAATACGAAATATTTTGATTAGATTTTTGTTAAGATGGCACATTCGTGGTTGATTCTTGGCAAAATAGAATTTCAGATTGGGATACCAGGATATGCCATTAACTCCTTCAAACGCGATCGTTTCGGGCAGAGATATTTCCTTTCTGTGGAACCATTTAAACGTTTTTGCGGTATTTCAAATAATTTTTTGGGTAATTTTGTTCAGTATTTTTTAGTCCGGTTTGCGTCCTTGCGTCAGCATTAACGTCAATAGCGTAACAGCGCCTTTGAAGATAAGAAATCCATGCTTACGGGCTTCGTCGGATCCTTATTTATTGAAAAATGTTTGTCGAGTTCGGCCTGGGTACGCAAATATGAAGCAACATCATTTCGAGCCAATGCTTTGTACAATCAAATTAAATTTGATGATGACCAGTATCGTGTGTTTGAGACAACGGAGAACTTTTGACGACGAACTCCAATATAAAAAATATGTAAAGCTTGAGTCCTAGATAAATTGAGTTTTGCTATTGAAAATCATTTATGTTGTGTGGTTCATACTAATATAATTCAATATTATAGTATTTTTTGCACAATTTTTGATATTTGTGTCAATTTTTGTTTAGAATATTTGAATACATAAACCGTTTGAATACTAGAATTTAAATTTCTCACATTTCCAATTCGGCAAAATTTATCAGCTTGTCGTAATTTCTGGATTGGATTTATTTTTCTGATTTCGTCTTTTCTAGACAAATCCAGTTAGTCGAGCATGTACCACGCACGAATATGAATGTCCACATGTGACTATATTGGAGCATGATTTAAATGGAAAATGATGTGATGGTAACAATAATTATGAGACGATAAAAACGTGAGCATTTCTGATCTAAACTCCGATAAAAAAAATTGCCGTAGATCGACTGAAGAAAAATATAAATATTATGCTAAAGATCGGGTAATAGTCCGATACCTTGCGACGTATAATGGCACGAGCTACTACGAAATGTATCACCAGCAACAAAAAGACAATAATAAAGTACAGTGAGTTGTATCTACCCTTTTGCCACTTCATCGTTTCGCTTTAATCGCTTTTACGATACGCAGAAAACACGTTAGAGTCCGTTAGCGCAATTATGATACCTAAAAATACCTAATGAAGGGGCTAAAAATTTGCAAATCGAAGGCCACCAATAGATAGGGAAACGGTCACCATCACTTCTTCAATTATTTTTACTCGCATGTTTGCACGATATCTTCGGGAAATCTAAAGCTTTCACGATTGTTCAATCATGAGTATTCTTCCAGCTAAATTTGTTTTGTGTCAACCAATGTCAACCAATTGTTTTTCGGCACGGGATAACAGATTAACAGTGCAGTATTAATTTTCCCGCAATGTAACCTCAACAAAAAAGACAAATTGAGGTGTTAAAAATGCTAAATAAGGATTAAAATAATGATGCTGGTGCTTTAAAAATTAGGTTTTCTGTTGCGAGACGCCAACATTGGTTAAGTCTCGAAATTAAAAAAACTCATTTACGTGTACCTCAAGTCTTCCCAGTCGTAAGAAGTGCCTAAAAGGAAACAGAAGTGGTAGATAGTTTTATCATCGTCCAGGGAAGATACCACTCACTGCATTTTATCAGGATGGTTTAGATCTGTATGAGATGTTTTTCAGTCATAGTGCAGTTGCTGTCACTTTATCTTAATATAGCTTTTTGCCATTAGAGTAGTCGTTAGTTGGATTCTTAAATAAAACATATCCCTGATCATGTTTTGTTAAGTGTGAGCCACTGATCTGCCGCCAAAGCGCTGTCAAATTATGGCCCATACCAAATAACATTTCTGATTGAGCTAGCTTCGTCCTCACACTCCTATGAGTCGGAAAGAGGGGATAGTTGACGCCAAAATCTCTGTTTTCATCGCGCATGGGTATGAACTACGTAAAATTTGAGGTAAATTGGCCCACTTTTCTGATTACATCTAGTGATATTCCTACTTCGTATGATACTTTTATACCAACGTTTCAAATATCTTTCAAATGTTTTTCGTTATAGTAAAGGTATTCAAAACATCAGTAAAACATTGTTTTCATTTCGCCGGTTGTGCATATAGCCTGATACAGATTGCAAATTCAACTATGTTAACGGCTAGAGATTCACCAGGGAATTGAAACTGTTTACGTTTGTAAAAGTTACGCCAATTCCATGACGCCTATTCGACAAGCTGAATACGAATCGGGATAAGTTCAAACTCCTTCAAATTGATTTATATAGACAAGAATACCTAATGGATGTACATTAAAATACGAATCTACGTTGCATTACCAGTATACTCGTTACACAGAGTGAGGTGTTAGCAACATCTATGTTGTTAATTTTGAGTAAAGTAAGGTGTATCTGCCCCGAGCGGTGATTAAACCCGTCTACCACTCCTTTGTTTTCTTTTAGGTGCCTTTAATGGCAGAAAATGCATTAGGGCAATTCTAAAGCCAGCACCAACAAGGCGAAAATACTCCAACAAACCCTCGTTCTGGTGGTCGAATCGCCTCCTCCCGGTCTATACCAAAAACACGTATTTTTTAAAACTGTAAACTTTATCTATGTATCGTTATGGAAAACGTGTTTTCTGGTTGATGGGTGAATTTATCCCCCATAACTCTCCCGCCTTGTACAATAGTATACGTGGAACAACTGTCCATTATAAAATAGTCAGCCTCTCCTGGCGGGCCTATAAGGTCAAGAACTCTGGGTTTTGAAGGTTTCATAAAATGTAGCCTAGTTGTTCTATGCGTCTATTATAGTGTGATTTGCTTCACCAATTTTTCACAAGTTTCTAAGTCTGTATACTGGTATACTACGTGCATCGTTGTCGCCAATCATGTATAGTTCTAAAATAATTTGTTGGAGCCGTTTAATTTACTTTGGATCTTTTTGAATATTTTCTCGGCAATCGTTCGAATATAAAACTAGGATAATGCCTGTCATTCGTGATCTCTTTTTAAACGCTCTTGCCACCTTGAAATATTTTAAATGATGTTCTAGGAACTGTAACTTAGGTACCTAAGTTATCAGCATTTTCAACTGGTCTTTACGAATGTTATCAAAATTTTCATCTCCCGTGCCTTTATTGTTCTGGTCTTCAACTCGGAGCTTGCATTTTATCCTCTTAATCGTCCTGTCAATTTTTAAACAATTTTACAAAGCGATTGCCAAGGAACCGATGAACTCCCAAACGAAGCCAACACGCGGATTGATCAGGCACGTGAACGGCCCTTCAGGGCAAATGCATGGACAAATATGCTTTATTAATAGCCCCAAAATGCTTCTAGCACTAATAGACATAGAATCTGCTATGGTAAGAACTCGTGAAATCCTTAATGACATAAACTTCGTTTAACGTTTTGCCCTTCCTCTCAGAATTCTCATATTTGTTCGTTTGTGCTTTTTGAAATGTTGTTTATATGGGTTTTGGAAAGAAATGTGTAAATACTGACGCAAAGTGTCTCATGGGCGCGGTTTCGTTTTCTTTGGCGTGGCAATTCAACGATGCGTGACAATGACGTCTATATACAACCAATGAGAAGCAGCCTAGTGTAAATTCATCAAGAACACGTCGAGATTCAAGATTCTGTACACTGTACAGTATAAAACTCCGACTGGGTCCGATGTAGAGTATCGTCAGCGCTGTGGTGTAGCCTTTCAGCTTGAGTTTTGGTTCTGTCTCTGCAGCCCGCCAGCTAAGTTCATGACCAATTCAAAAAAGTATTTTGTTGTCCAAGTCCCTTTCAAATACGGCACCGTACTGAACTGTGAATATAAGTTACCTAATGAACTCTGAACTGATGAAATTCTATCCCGGAGTGTTTGTCTGTTTGTGTCAGCGTTACAGGTTAGTCAGGAGTTGTGAGTGGTTAGTCAGTGAGCGCTTACTGTTCAGTGTTTATTCTCCTTCAAAAATGTGGGAATTGACCCTTTTTCGATGTACATTCTGGTGGACTCTTTGATAGGATTATATCGCAATTAGTTACGGTACGTTATCACTATTTTTAATAAGGTACGTACCGTAGCATTTTTCAGTTTGTTGCAGAAAAAGAATTTAAAATTATTAAAGGTATATTTCCATATTTTTTTAGCTCCCTCAAAGCATGAAATTTGATAAAGAAAACCATCTCAGGGAAAATATTGATTTTTTTTATTTTTTTATAGCCACTTCTTTGAGTGGGTCAACATGCACAAGGCCCCATAACAGCGGCCACTTACAGCTTATAGGCAGACAGGGTTACAATTACTGGAAAGATATGAGGTAAGGGTGCATTGCGGCGGAATGAGGGGGCCAGGAACATGTTCCCCAAGGTTTTGGAAGGCAGGGCCAATCTATCCAAAAAGATTTTGTAATTGTAACAAAAATTTCTGTTGATTTTAAAAAAATAGTGCATGCCCCTAAATGGTGTATTTTTAGCAGAAGGCTTAAAGGTGCGCTGCCCTGTGTCGGTGCATGAGTTTTGTTACCGTACCAAAAAATTTTAATACTATATTTCCTGTCTCATCTAAGTTTTTTACACCTCTGATTAAGAGCATTATTTTCATATTTGTATGACTCCCAATTTTAGGCTATGTTGAGTAACGTTATGAGACAAGAATTTGCCTGAAATCTAGTGAATTCAAAAAGAAGTTTTAAAATATGATGAATAAGTCTAGGTGGACAATTTAAAAAAAATTTCATCTCAGGGGGGAAAGTCAAACCACGAAAAGCACTTGAATACTTGAAGTTTGAATATTTTTTATCAAAATCACCTGCATCATCACCCCCTTCATTCCGGTTTGCCAGTATCTTATTCAGTATTGAAATTCGCAACAACTCAGAACTGACAATGGTTATACCATACAAAATCATGGTATTATCACTCTTAGATCAATCAATTTATTTTGGTACCTCTGCCATAAAACAAAACGTACAAAAACGACACAACAAAATGGCAGGCAGGGCGGCTGGAAGAAATGACCAAAATGACAAGCCAGAGTCTCTAGCTAGGCTAAAAACGGACATGTGGTGTATGTGAATTTGCAACAGTGAAAAAACAATCGGTTAGAACAGGATACATAACCTCAATTTGTCGTGGCTTCGAGTATGACTCCTAGCGTCTGTTCGTGTTTGCAAGAAGTCATTATTACACCTAACTGTAAGGTGGTGGATTATGCACGCACAAATATAAAACTCTTATATCTAGAGATTTTCTTAACAGTTCAATGTTCCTTGTAACATGCTATAATACGACAGAAAAATAGTCACGTTCCCTACTTGGTATTAAACACACCGGTAAGGTCACCGCTATGCATGGATCAGCAAAGATCCTTATATTACACTAACTGCGAGTACCATTTCCCACGTTTAAAGAGACTCATTCTAACCTGGGCATCAATGCAATATATCTGCAGCATTGGCGCTCATGGTTAAGATTAAAATAATATGACAATTGTAATTTTGGTGCTACTCTGAAAATATTGTAATAAACTTCAATAGCAATTTGTTGTTAGGTTAGCCCTGAAGCTGTAGTAACATAACATAGGATACAAAATAAAAAGTCTGAACCGTCAGTTTATCGTTTGGACGTTCGGAGTTGCATAAAGGTCGTACTGCTGTGCAGTCGCAGCAAGGCATCATCAAGAAGTCGGGTCTATAAGATAATCAGCGTTCATGGAGTATAGAGTTGTTTTTTTGGCCTTGTGCACCCTTTTTCTGTTCATCGATGTTGAAGCTGCCCTAAAAGAAGGAGATTGTGAAGGTAGCCTTATAGACTATAATATATTTCTATACTTTAGTCATTTCTTTAGAGTAACAAATTGAATATAATATGGTGATGGCTTGGTGAACAACTCTAAGCTGATTAATATAATTTGGTATTGGGTCACATCTCTAAAGGTATAATGTCGTAAATGCAATTGCAAATGGTTGACCAAATTTGCATATTCTAATTCCTATAACACGTAATAATGATAAAAGAAACTTCAGCAGCTGTGAAATCTGGAGTTCCATAATAGCACAATGGTATGGTGATTGAGCTTTTTTCCATCTTTTTCAGTATGCATCAAAATGGTGAATGAGTTTAAAAAATCCTTGGAAGATGAAAAAATTGAGGCTGATGATAAGGTTCAAGCTCGTATCAGAGAAATTTGTTCCAAAAAGAAGAATAAAGAAAATAGATTTGTGAGTGATTTTAACTTGCTTGCCCTATATAGATTTTTGTACAGAATTGTTGCAATTCTGTCCTTTCCTTTGACATTCCATTCAAAACTTAAATTAAAAATAAAACTTGCATGCACCTGGCATCTTACTCAAATTAATTCGTTATAAATTGGTTTCAATTTAATATTCCTAGACTTAAAATGACTCATGAATTATGTACCTTGATTAAATTCTATCGTATGAACTATCTTGAAGCCTTGATCAAGTTACTTTTACGTTTTCTGCTGACAGAATGCGTTCGGAGAATGTGAAAAAGTTGAAATAGAATATACATTCTAAATTCAGATACTATAATATTCGAATTAACTCCAGTATGTATTCTGAATTGCCTATCCCTAGTTGTTTACCCAGTTATTGCTTTGCTTGCAATAATTTCCAATATTATTCTGTTATGTATGTTGGTGTTTCCTGAGCACGACTGATGTTCTTCAATGCACTTTGACACAAGTTGTATTGTTAATATTAATTGGTTTGCTTGTTTCAGTGCTACTACATTGGCGGTACAGATATTGCTGCAACTGGTATACTATCGGAAGTATCAAAACGCCTTGTAAATCATTTGCCTTCAGAGAAAATATGTGAGAAGTTGAAGAAAACTGATTCTCAAATATGTGAATTAAAATACGGTATGACCATCAGCCATAATTGCTCAGTGTGAATTTCAATAATAAAAAAACTTTGTGCCTGCATTTATGCTGCACGTTTAGGCGCCCAATCGTTCTATTTGCTGCTAATTGTAACGAAATATCTCGTCCTTCCCTCGCATTCATAAAAGTCGAACCATTTTGAAACTACGGTACAAAATTTTGGCAATTATTCATCCAGCTGTACTCAGGAGTTCTAAATCTATTGCCAGTACAAAGATAATTCAATATTTACTGACGATTTGATATCACATAAGAATCTTATCGAGGTGGGTATATTCATCTCAAATCCATAATACGTGAAACTTGTTTTTATGAGGCTGTTAGAGCAGTAATCAGTGGTGTTTTTTTTAGACAAACCTTGGGACTGGAAGAATATCAACCTGAAAAAAATGAAAGTTAAGGAATTGAAGAAGATTTTATCAGAATGGGATGAAAACTGTAACGGATGCCTGGAAAAACAAGACTTTATAGATAGAATAGAAGAACTGAAACCTCTTTACGTCATTGAACCTAAACAAGAATTATAAGTTATTGAAGAATATTTGCTTGTACCGAATGATATTACGTTCCCAATGTGTTTCATACATGATATTTGTCCCAACCAGTTAGGTAGCTATTACAGAAGAACATCAAAATTAGGATATAATAGACACTGGGCATTAGTATTCAGATAGTTAGTGTATTTACGATTCATGTCTAAACTATTTTTGTTAAATTTGACGTAAACGAAGATTTTGCTACACAATGTGTGAAAAATGCTTAAATTTGTCATTTAAAAAGGTTTTTTGAATATTTTGTTATGTTGAATTTCGATTGTTGCTTGAACTAGAAAAAGCAGTGTCCGTCTGAAGTTTACAAAGATTCCAAATTTTCAAGGGGGAAAATTATACGCAAACTTAAATTTTAAAATGCCCAGGCCTATCTAATGCTGCTATCTTTTTAGTCCCGTTTGCCACGGCAGATTGTAACATGCTTATCACAGTACATGATCCCGCAGTATTTGGGCGAACTGTTTTATGCAAATCATGTAGCACTGTATCATCAAGTTTTGATCAGTTTTGTTGTGTTTGTTCAAGTTTTTGATTATCTAGGAAATTTCTCTAATGCTTTGTTATATCATAAAGAAAGTCTGCTATATGTATAGGGGGTGGGCTTGAATATAGTTGGCACAATATTCATAAAATAGACAAGAGATGGTTCCCCGTACTACATAAAGTCACTTCCTTTTAGAAGGTGCGTATGGCCAATGTCCCTTTAAATAAAAAATCATCTTGGCCCTCTGATGGTTGTAAGCGCCATGTAGTGTATGTGTAAGTTTAATAAAATAACTGGATTCGAAGCTATGTCAGCTACCCGCACTTGGGTTTTATTGTGTGAGTAATGGTTATATGCGAGAGGTCTGCTGGATGCCTCCCTGGTGCACAGCGATACGATGCTTTCTCCACCAACCAGGTCCATGCGCGGGAAGTATGGCAAGCCGAAAACCTTCACCTCCACCTGGTGTCTGCATGAGGTTCGTCATATGATAAAGCCTTGGAGAAGCACAGAACTGCAAGGGTACATACGGTATTTTAGGAACTGCCCTGTGAATTAGTGGTCGAACATTTAATTATTCTTATTTGTATCCCGTAGCCGTAGGGTACTCGATTAGCTGAATCGGTAAAGCGTTGGGAAAACGCATGATTATATGTGAGAGGTCTGCTGGATGCCTCGTCGGTGCACGGTGGTCAAGCCTGGTAGTACGGTACGAGGTTCGGTACGGTACGATTGAATTTTCCGGTACGATAGTATGGTACGATTCATTTTTCAATTTCCGTACTTGGTACGGTACGAATTTCGGTATTTATTTCGTACCGTACCGTACTCTTTTTCATACCTTCCCATTACACTTTATTCTTCTCAAATGAATTCGTAAAAATAACTTCATTTAACATCTATGCCGTTTCATAACGGGGCACTTGAACTGATTAGATGAGCTATGTCGTATATCGGTTTTACTGCAGTGGCGTAAAACTTTGTGATTGCGTGGAAATACATATAGGCCGCTGATATATGACGCCTTATTCTGAATGCATTTTTCTGTAATAACCAAAGTTGTGAAAGCCCAATTAAAATCGACAAGATTAGCAGCATTCATAATACTAAAAATCACGGTGTTTTCACGGTGCCCGAATATACCAACTACAATGGCGGATACAGAAAAAAAAATGGGGGGGGGCGCATTTTTCCAACATTCAAACACAGGCTTTGAAATTTACAACAAAATTAGGGTGCCGGAGGCGCGCAAAATTTTTTTGAAAACGAAACGAAAATACATGTTTTAAGCGTGAAATAAACATTACCAGACCGGAAAATGTATCTGCGCGCCGGGAGCCCGCTGAAAATTTTTGTAAAAATTGGATATAAATTTTTACTTTAAAGGCTGAATGCTACGAAATATACAAAATTAATCAGGAAATACTGCGCAACGCTGGCGCGCAAAAATTTTATTAAAATTAAATTAAAAACTCTCCCCCCAACCAACTATGCAACTAAGCTAACCAGTAACTACCGCTATTACGTTTTGTTTGTACTCTGACGCGCAGAAGTATATCATCAGAGCAGAAACATCAGAATATAAAGATATATTTATACCGTTTTGAGTTGAATGTTAGCTGATGCTCATCTTAAATAGAAGATATATTTTGTAAAAAAAAACAGCCAAGTCACAATGTAGACAATGGCATGTCGGGAATACGTCTGTCTGGTATAAAAAAATAAATAGCATTATTCAGTAATGTGAAAAAAACGTAAATTGCCATTTACCAGAAATAGCAGATGCACAATGATAATGCTCTTATAACCATGTCTTCGAATGAGACCGCACGAAACCCATGTGTGGTGCACAACAAACATTCTCTTTTGTCGAGAGAGAATTTCTTGTGACGACTCATGCCAGATTTTTCGCGAAAACTGTGCTCGTCCTACCATCATTTATCACCACCGGTCTACCATTCTCGTATTATACGCTATGTGAACAATGATATTGGAGTGATATATGCTTAATTACGCGCATGTTTTACTGTCCTGGATTTTAAACCAGATATCATAAACTGCATCACTCAGATGTAAGATGTTGGTGACGTTTCTTGCGGTGGCCAGATCTTACAAATAAAGCTGATTTGGACATTGGTAGTTGGTACGGTACGAAATTGCTGCCCAGCGAATCGTACCTGTTTTCGTACTGGTACGAAATTTAGTACGATAAATGACAAATATTAATACAACTTAATTTTGTACTGGTACGAGGTTCGGTACGATGTACGAAAAAAATAATTTCGTACGGTACGGTACGGAAAATTTTCGAAAGGTACGGTACGAAATTATTTTGCTGGTTCGAAGTACGATAAAAATTTCGTACCGTACCGTACTTCCACCCTTGACGGTGGTTCACGTAAGCGCTGCTTACGGCTTCCTCCACCAACCAGGTCCATGCGCAGGAAAAATAAGAAATACGATCATAAAAAAAACTCCATCCCGATTCGGAACTGGTATCTGCACGAGAGATCGTGGTTCGCCATTTGGTTGAGCTGTAGTCTGGGCTTTCCTCTCCCGCAGAATAAAAATAATATCCTATCCTAATTACAAGCAATGAAATAGCGTTCCAGGGAAAAGCATCTAACAGCTGCAGTCAATGGTCCAGTTTCAGATTGCCAATCAGCAGCTTTAGTATACGCCTTAACATACATTATATCCGCGTCCGTTTATATTCTTTAGTATCATTTCCACGCTTGTTATGTGAGGGTTGTGGAGTCAAGCTGGGTGACGTTTCAAATCCGCCAACCTGATCCTACTCGACCGCGACACCAACTCATACTCACCTTCTACTCTGAAGGGCTTGAAGTTTCAAACATCAGGAAAAATGGATGAAGTGATGATGTTGTACCAGAGTTGTTATGATCAGACGCAAAATTTAAGAGAATGTTATTGTCAAAATCAATAGCAAGCAAAGGGACGGTACTACCATAGTAAGTTCTGACATGCTTGAAAGAGAACTACTGCATTGGCTGGCTGGATGTTGAATATAGTCGAAAGGTCTGCTGACCGCCTCGCCGGAGTTCACCAAGTACTGCTTAATATGACAGGCAAAAAACAACTTCAACTCGATTCGGAACTGGTATCTGCACGGGAGGTCGTGGTTCGCCAGATGATTAAGCTGTATTCTCGGCTTTCCTCTCACGCAGGATAAAATTGAAAACGTATCTTACACATGTAGCATATTTTCTACCCTACACACTTTATATTTAAGAGTATTCAATCAACCGATTGGAACAGATATACGGAGTAACGCGGATGGACGGTAGCACTCCGACGTCTCTGGGCAGGCAACAGGCGTGGGTTTGCGATCCCACCCGTCACCTCATCCAACCTCAAGCCTATGTTTGAATAACATTTTCCCGACTGGTTAGACAACATTTGATATTATGTGAGTGCTTATATTTACTCCAAATAGTGACCTAATGCATAGGGGCAGGAATTTGCTTTCCCCCAATAATTAAACAAGGGGGGACGGATATGCCTATTCTCCCCAATATCAGAGTACCTATTTATATACAGAACAGCGCGAAATATGAGTATGGTAGACCGATGGTAATAAGTAGTGCTGTCTCTCGTCAGCTAGCGCGAAATAAGAGTGATAAACGCGCCCGCGCTATTTTAGTGCTTTTACAGAAAGTGGATGCGAGATGAAGCGTTTTTTGAGAAAAGCAATTACAGAAGCCTTTGTTATGAAATAAGCTGAACAAAATTTTAATTTTTAAAAAATACTCGAAAGGTTGCTGGATTCCCATAGACTTTTGTCCAAGCACATACCACCTTTTTCCGACTGGAAATCCAATCATGAAATTGTTTGTGATGACGTTTGCGATGACAAATCCAGAATCTCGCTCGTCGCTTAGGCAAATCGATTTTTTTTATCCAGCCAGCTTTTCAGGCTATTTCAGTTTTGTGGGCAAGGCAAGTCATCTTAAAGATATTTTTATATCGTTTTGCTGTATTTTTATTGTAAATAATTTGAAGGTTTACAGCGTAGATTTGTTATACTGTGATTTACACTGTAAAAAGGACATATACAAAAAACAGGCTTATTTTCTACAGAAATAAATTCATTTGAATGTTTAAAAGGGTCAACACATCCTTTCTAACTCAGAAGGTTGGAGAATAATTTGTGCATCCTGTGTGTTTACAGGTTTGTGCAATTGTCTTACCGTTGTAAATAGGTTCTTTAGTCTACCCATACGCTAAACTAAACAATTTTTTTCTTCAAATACTTTTTTTTTTCAAGTTGTTTTTGTGAGAAAGACAGAAATGTGAAAACTCTCCCTATTGTTTTTATTTATGTAAAAGCAAAGTCTTACCGAATTTAGGTACCGGTGAACCCTATTTTTATTTTTATGCTTTTTTATTCTGCGATTTCTATTCTATACTGGTTACTTTTTAGTGGGAAATGAAAAATAAATAAAATTGTTATCCTTCATCCCGTTCAGAATGAACAACTTTCACGCTCCCTTTAGAGGTTTGAATTTTATGTGTTCTGGGAACTATTTATGTCGCTGCTACAAAATAGCTCTCCTACCTAGTGGTCAGTTTTCAAAAAAAAAAAAAAAAATCAAACAATATTCTCAAATTTATTGCTTGGTATTGCCAGATTACATTTTATTGGAAATAGTTTTTGAATTTTGAAGACTGTTTGGGAATGCACACATCTGCGTATTTAGACTACTAGCTCGATTCAAAAATAAAAATATACTATCCCTTGCCTTTGAAACCATTTAAAAAAATCAGTGCTTTTTCTTGGTGGTTTTCGCAGTACACCATCCATGGGTTTCATGTAGTCTTATTCGAGGCATGGATATAAGAACGTTTCCATTAAGCATTTTTGCATCTGGTATTTCTGGTGCAATTTCAGTTCTTTTCACATTAGGCTACTGAATATTGCAATTCATTTGTTCAAAACAGTCAGACGTATTCCCGACACGCCTCGTAGCCTATATGGTGACTTGACTCTCTTTTGACATGTATATAACTTCGAATTGAGATGAGCATTAGCTGACATTCAACTCCAAACTGCCGAATATATCATATTATTCTATATTTCTGCGCTGATAATTTACTTCTATGGGTTATAGTATGATAGTGTAAACAAAGCGTGATAGTGGTGGTTACTGGTTAACTTAGTTGCCGGTCTAATAATGTTTATTTCGTTCTTAAAACATGTACTTTTGTTTTGTTATTTTGAGCGACTGTGGCGCACCAATCTTGTTTTTTGGAAGTCTTTGTTTGTATGTAGAAAAAATGAACCCTTCCCTAATTTTTTTTTCCGGATTCACCACTGTAGTTGGTATATAACGGGCACTGGTTCCTACACCATTGTAAATTTTAAATACAAACAGGTCAAAACACACCGCACATCGCCGATGCGAACGATATATTCAGAATTTACATCGTGGATTTTATTATTAGGACTTCTGCCTATCTTATCGATTTTGATTTAGCAATCACAACTTTGGTTATTATAGAAAAACTGTATTTAGATTATGGCGATGTGAATCAGCGGTTTATATGTATGTCCCCCAATCACAAAGTCCCAGTTACGTCACTGCCCAGAATTACCAGATGCAATATGAGCGATATAACGCCAAATGACGGGAGAATTATTTGGCTCAAATATAAAACCCTTTCTTGCAGAATTATAGATGTTTGACCAAGCCGACACACGTGAACAAACGAATGTATTCGATTCCATTCATTAAGTTAGAGTTAAAGTACAAGCAAAACAACGATTAATAAAATTTTTTTGGAGAAATGAGAGCAAAAGTCTTCCTTGAACAAAGACCATTATAATATCTGTAAAATAAACAGAGTGGGGTGGCGTTGTGGCAAACTTTGCAGACCAAAAGAAAATTTAGGGTCAATCCTATTGATCACACTCCGTTGAACGCGGTCGAGCACGCTGAGAACAGTGACAGTGGCACTGCTCCAAATTTGACAGCAATACTCTATGCAGGGTTGATTCAGTGATTTCTACAAATCGAAAATGATTTTTGGAGTGAGGGCAGTGCAGGTCCTAAATATATATCAAGAACAAAGTTGGACCAATAATCGATCACTGAGTGACACCGGATGAAATGAAATAAGTTCCTGATAGTTGTCCGTCCAAAACAACATTAATCCTGCGATTGGAATAAGAAATATTCGACAATTTAAAAAACTTGACCAGAAATCCCATACGATTGAATTTTCTGCAACAGACCTTGGTGCCAAACTCTGTCGAATGTTTCAGAAATATCTAGAGCAAACGACTTTGCCTCTCCGCAACGATCGAGGTCTCGAAATACTCGTTCGGTTATTCCTATAAACAAGTCAGCAGTAGAGCGAGAATGGCGAAAACGATACTGCTTGTCAGTGAGACAAAACAACTCCAGGTGTCCAGAAATTTTATTATTAATAGCGAGTCAGAAATTCTACTGATAATTGGTGAAAGGAGGTTTCTATATCAAACTTAAGATTATCTTACTTACTTCGCCCTTCGCTAGAAAAATGTTATGTCTTTGCTTTCGAATAAGACTGTAGGAAACCCATTGGCAAGGCTGCTAGTATAGTACTATTGAATTTTACGATATGAATAATTTTTTCGTACTTAAGATAAGATTTCATTTCTATCCTACGGGAGAGGAAAGCCGAGAATGCAGCTCAATCATACGGCGAACTACGACCTCTCGTGCAGATACCAGTTCCGAATCGGGTGAAAGTTTATGGATTGTTATATTTCTCACTATTCCTGTGCATGGACCTGGTTGGTTTATAGAAACCATAAGCAGCGCTTACGTGAACCACCGTCTCAATGTTTTCATCATCCCTCACGGGACTCGAACTCGCGTCATGACGACCAGAGATGAATAGCTAGAGCCGTATTCCCTTTCACCGATCGAGATTCGTACTGTACCGAACTTATTACACCATATTCTTCTCAATGCTGCCTTGCTAATCGTACCTGTTTTCGTTCTGGTGCGATATAAAGTACGATAAATGAAGAATATTAATCAAACTAATTTACTGGTACGAAGTTCGGCAGGATGTACGAGAAAATAATATCGTACAGCACGATATGACAATTTTCGAAAAGTACCGAACGAAATTATTTTGCTGGTTCGAAGCACGATCAAAATTACGCACCACAATAACACCCTTGCCCATGGGTGGTGTACAACGGACATGTTTTTTCATGAAAAAATTATTTGTGATATTGGGGGTGACAAAAGCATATCCGTCAAACCTTGTCAAATTACTGGGGGGGGGGCGTGCTCACCCCATTTACGCCATGTCAGGAATGCATTCAGTCAAATGACTTTCTACCCCAAATAACTCAAACTGATAAGCAGCAGTCTTGATAAAACAGTAATTTAACATTTATATTAACATGTTTGTTAAGTACAACCACTTTTTATTTATTACTGATTAAAAAAATATTGATAATAGTAGTAATATAATAAGATACGGGAACTAAACTCAATCGCTGTGTGATGCCTATTATTTGACAACAATTCACCCACATATCACACCACACTATTAAACACAATATATAAATATTAACAGAAAATTCAGTGCGAGAGATGATTTTTCTTAAATGAAAAATCTTTCCAATTGACAGAAATCTTCTTTCTTTGAACAATTTTGGTAGAATCCAAGCAAAATCTGAAAAGTTATTCATGATTATTATAATTTGAATCTCCCGATTAACAATTGACCAAACATGTTTTGCTGAGCGTGGATCACTGATGAATAACGCCGCTGTGGTGCGGTTCATATCTGGTTCATAGTTAACAAAATTGGATTTTGATCGACTGAAGCTTCAGGTAACGACAAGCAATTTGCAGTAATAATAATTAAAAAAAAATCTAGTGGGAATTCTTATATAGATATATCACAGATATCACTGGAATTTCAATACTCATTAAGTTATGGTCAATGATAAGAAAATCAGAAAACTAAAACAAAATGGCTAACTTTGTCATGCTCACGTTCGAAGTTATATATAATATATATATATATATATGCATGTACAATATTTAGTTTTTTTTGTCAATCTTAAAATGCTTAATTAAAGGATATTCCTGATCGAGTACAGGGGTGTAAGTAAGAATATATAAATTACAGATTAACTTGTTACTTCTCACTTTGTAAGTACCCACTCAACATCATCGTTATTGAGTATAAGAATATGGACTTCACAGCAGATCTATTTTAGAAAATTTGACTGGACAAATACAACACATAGCGTATTTGCTAGTCATGAGTTACGCAACAACTCACAATGTGTTTTTTCAAAGCCGATAGTGTCTACAAGTTAGGCCGGATTATTTTGCTAAGATGATTGAAATAAAGTTATCGAAGACTGCAAGTGTGTGATTCATGCAAACCTATAAGTATATGCATAACATCATACCTCTTGAAACTGTCAATTTCTTTTTCAATATCGTCCATCTCATAATTTTCCTGATTGTCTCCTTTGGGCATGAAAACTTGATCAACATGTACAGCATCATCCGCATCTAATGTACTTGTTGTACCTGCCTTACTAGAAGTATTTTGTTTCGGACTTTTCCTGAATGGATAAATAGATATCATTTTAACATCAAAATATAACATCGAATTCATTAGAGGATTAAAATATTTAAGACTAGTAACTCATATTAAGTTTTAACCAGTAATAGTTGTATTCCGAGTATTCTGATTTGAGTAAACTTGCAATTAATTAATTTATGACATATGTCAAATAGTTAGGATTGAAGATTTATAATTCAATTTAACAGTTAGTCATTTAGTTTGTTTTTTTAAAACAATTTCGCCTCAATTTCTTTTGGGTTATGACATATATCACAATTTTAGAGCAAAACAAGTCCAAACTACTACAATTTTGTAATTATCCTTGAAAAATTTCTGATCACTGATTCCACAGTATTATCTTTTTAAATGATTCATTGTGGACAAGGCCTGGCAAAACCGAATATTTGGAATTTCTAATCTGATTTGTACAGGTTTTCTCGAATCGAATCACTTATTCCATGAAAATAGCACACATATTCCATTTTTACTATTGCAACTTGTCTCCATCTTGAAAATCAAGAAATCTATAGCAATGAATTACTATGTTAGCGTGAACAAACTTGAAGGCAATTTATTTTCAATTACACACCATGTCAAGAGCGATAGTGTTCAGTTTTCAAGGAAAAATTTCAATCAATTTTGGTCAAATTTGTTAAAAATTTTTTAAAAATCAAATTTCACTGCATTTAGCAAGTTTTTGTTCCCATAATCATTGCCCAAGGAAGTTACCACTCACTGCAATTTACTAGGGTGGTTTAGTTCTGCATGGAATATTTTCTGCTCCAAGAGTGCAGTTTCTGACACTATATCTTGTAGTAGCTTATTGCCAATTGAGTGGTTCCATTTAGGTGCTGTTTTCGATCAGTCTCAAGATCGAACTTCCATGAAAAAAATGAAAACTGAACAAACATAGTCTGAGATTGACTGACAAAAAATCACATACTTTCCGCCTTTTCCTTGAGATAGTTTTTCTTTCACCGTTTCTGCTTGATTTTTACTATTTTGTTCACTCGATTTTTGTGAAATTCCTTTATTTTTTCCAACTTTTTCCAGATTTTTGTGAACTTCAGCTGATGTTACAGAATTTACTGCAAGGCGTTGTTTTACACCGTTTTCGTTAACTTGGTGGTGACCACAAGGAGCCGAGTCATACGATTTCGGGGATTTTGATTTAGTTGGACGATCAGAGTTATTATTCTGTATCAAAAATAATAAATTATTTCCCAACAAACTTTTATTATGTACCGGTAATGCAATTCTTCATAGCTCTATTAACGAATTACGAGTACATGATCTAAGATCATGATACTAAGATCATAGTTCAACAGGTAAAACAAGATACGACTTGTAAACAGCAAATACTTCGCTGTTTACAAGCCATATCTTAGTTTACTTAGTTTAATATATTTGTAATTTCATGGAAATGGTTCATGCTACTTCTGTTCTTTTATTTCTGAAATTCACAAAAATTCTTCAGAATGTTTACAATATGTAGATATTGCAATACCATTAAAAACATACCTGCATAGCATTTTTAACTTGAACTGAAGCTTTTTTCTGTTGTGTTTGTTGCAAGTTGTTTGAAACAGTTTTCACATCTGAAACATGAAAAATTACATTATCTTAACATGTCGCATAGCGCGACAAAGAGGGCAGATATCATTCACTGCACTCTAGTATAGCGGTTGAGATTGTTTTGAAATGCTTTCTGCGAGTTGAAATCGAAACACACCTTTATTCACATGGTTGTGCTGGTTTGAATTGGTTGTATTCTGAACAACAGGAGATTTTTGTTCAACTTCTTCACCATTCCCCTGCTTTTTTCGTGTTTTTCTTTTCTTATTCAAAGCCTAAAGAGTAAAAAGAGCTTGGCGTAAAAACACATTTTTGTTCTTAAAATAATAAGAATTGATGAATTGTAATTCTCTGCAGTTCCAAACTTCGTTGTCAAAATTCAAGCACAACAGCATGGTACAGCCCAGACCGATGGAAACCCGGCTACTCTACTACACATACACCCAAAGATTTAGTTCATGGCCATTATATAATATATCTGTGACAAGAAGATTTATCGTCTTTTTTGAGTGTCTGATAGTAACCACACTGCAAATTAAGGTTCAAGTATTTCACAGCAGCATCTGTAAAAATATAACATGAACTTTTTGGACACATGAAGAAAAACAAGATTGTGCCACCCTGGTGCATCGAACCTCTAATTTTAAATGTTCAAAGTAAACAGACATGGTTAAACAAGATTTCCTTTCGGACCCGTACCTGCTTATTATTCTGAATATTTTCAGCAGTAATATTCGGTTGCAAATGAAGTGCATCACTCGGTTGAACCTTTGTATCTTTCACTCGAATATTGGTAGTCTGATCTTGTTGTTGTTGCTTTTCTTTTTTTCGTTTATCTTCCTCTCTGTTCGTTTTTTGTTTTGATTTTTTTGCATTTCTCTTGATTCCATCATTTTGATTATTTCTCTCACCCTCGATGAAGGAGAGAATTTCTTCGAGAGGACGTTCATCGTGATGATGACTGTCATTGTTGGATGAGTCCTTACCTAAAACATAAAATGTTAGCAATTATATATATTCATGGGTTACTCGTTAACTTTTTTATGTCATTCATTTGCGTGGATCACCCTGTAATATTGACCACTTAAAACAGGAACGCCAGAGCCTATCCAAATTATTACAACCCGGATTGAATGGTGGATTGGCCTCCAATGAAATGAGACAATCACAGCAGACAAACTAAGTATAAAAAATTGATTCCTTGAGTGCATTTATTTGAGTAATAGATCTTGTTATTCTGCGTGTTTGATAAATTTTTTTCAAATGTGGCCATTGTTAGGTGCAGGGCCAGCTGTCATTTATCTCATTTTACCAGAGAGTAATTTTGTTATGACTACTGAATAAATCACTCACTTTCTGCTCTCGGCTTTTTATTCAACTTCGATCTCAATCTCTCTCTCATCTCGGTATAGTTCTTACTTGTAGGAGCAAGTGGAGGACCTCCGTTACCAAAGAATTCACAGTAACAGCAATCGCAATATTTACTTCCACCTCCGGAATTTCCATTCTGACCATTGTTTGCTGAAAATTTGAATATTCGGATTATTAAGAGGGTTTGGCATGATAATAATATTATTTACTAACCATTTATCTGTAATTTTTTTTATCCCATACCAAACTGAACGAATGTCACTTCTTTGTCACTGAGAGACATGAAGAAAAAAGGCTCCATCAGAAGGAAATTTAGCAAATAATGAGAAATACTTCACGGTATATCTCCTATTGAGAGTCTTGTAACAATCTAAACTGTACAACGAGGATCAAATCATCAATACCGCTATGAAATAGCAGTGTTGAAGGTTTGAAGCATTTTTGTTTTCCAGAGAAAATGACTATCAATTTTCGGACTCTAAAGAAAACCAAAAAATTATTCATCCTGTCCCACACCTAAGGCTGGGCAATTCGATTCGGTGGTGATTTGAAGCACAATGTATTCGAATCAATACTGAATCCTTCATAGGAACAAACACTTGCTAAATGAACTAGAATTTTCATTTTTAACGAGGAAAAGCAATCGATTTTGAATGAATTTGACCAAAATCTATTATATTTTGTCATTAAAATATGAAAATTGTTGCCCTTAGACACTGGGTAAGGATTGAGAATATACAATAAACTATAAATTTTTCGATTTTCACAATGGGAACAATTTGTAATACTAAAAAATGGTATATTTGTTATTTACATGGAATTTGTGATTCGATCAGATTCAAAAAAAATATTCAAATCAGATTCGAATTACAAATGATCGGTTTTGCCCAGCCCTACCCACACACATTAATTACACAAAAATTAATTAGTAACAGCTAAACACACATTCACACAGAGATTGTTAAAGTTTTTGAAGCTATAACTGCAAATCCCCCCAAGTTTGTTTTGTGAAATTTAGTTTCATAGTTAAGTTCACAAATGTGCTTTTTTAAAAGACGAAAGAAGAAAATGATGGCGTTACAATAAGTATAACATGATAATATATTGCGAATTCACATTGTACACCTACATAAAATTACCTGACAACTCAATATGAGTCAATTTACAAATTTGATTAAAACTAGAGTAACGTATTTCTTCATAGATACATACTTGACAAAACATTCATATCAATAATATTAGCTACTCTGTCACCAAGACACCCAAAAAAATTTACTGAAGTGGCAAACGTTATTCATCAATAAATCGAAATGTGTCTACAACCAATTCTACACTGCTATATGAAATACTTAATATGCAAAGTAGCAATGTTCATACTTTACACAGATTTGATTGCACAGATAAGTATGAAACACGCTAGACACTCAGATTCAATCTATCCATTTACCACAAAATATTTTACCGGCATCCGAACTGCATTCTTCTTGATTACAGCAAGTGGGTTCACCAGATCCTGTGCTGTTATGGTTATGAGAGTGATTGTGTTTCACTTTCGCGTTTCCAACAGAATTTGCGTGTGTGTGCTGTTCCGTGCTCGTGGATACAGTAGCTGAAGCAGAACAGGACGCTGCGGGAGTTTGAGGTGCTGTATTTGGGGTTGCTGATATTTGTCGCAGATCTGTATCTCCGGTTGCGATGTTATGACTATGATGTTGCGACGTACATCCTTCGTGATGTTCGTGGGTGATTGAGCCTGCTTTTACAGGTTGTTTTGCAATGTTTTCGTGAGTTGTTGTCGAATTATCGAACTTGAAATTTTTAGTCAGCTGAGGTGGAACTTTATCGTTCGCCTGCAGAATAAAGTGAAATTATGTGAGAGTCGGAATCAAATCTATTATATAAACTTGAAATGTAATCGTTGTGTGAAGGCAATTCAAAAATAATAACTATTCAGATACAAACACAATTAAATCTCAATTTTATCATTTGAAGACGAAAAAATCATGAGATTTAATTGCAATAATTTTTTTCAAACAATTATCATCGATGTTAATAGCAAAAGATGATTGCAGAGAATGATGAAATCAGGGTAAAAGTTACAGAGCATTTACCGACAATTAATGACAGAAAATTGTTTGTATTCACGCAAAAATTATTTTTTTCTAGTAACTTAGCGACTCCACTTTTACTCACACAGCTATTTCATGAATCTCAAATCAATCATCAAATATCATTTTTACAAGGGTGTAATACCTCGAGTAGGGTCGGTAGAAACCGGAAAGATCGTATCCTACCAACAACTGCAACCCTGCTCATCTTTAAGTGCCACTGATGCAGACCATTGTTCAGGGTAACCCACTCGATACAGTGGTTAAAAAAAATCAACCCAATCCCACCTGTGCTTCATTGTTCAATTCGAAGCGAGGCAAAGTAGAACTTGGTGTTGGAGATATAGTTGAAATATTTTGTAGAATGGAAGCGACAGCTTTCTTCTGCCCTTTTAACTTTCCATGAGGAACTAATTTCTTACGATGAGTTTGTGTCTGATTACTTGCGGTAGTCACAGGTGAAGTAGTAGTGACCGTGCATTCGGACACCGTAACACTGTTTGGAATCTGGCATTGAGCTGAAATGTTTGTTATAAAATAGGACATATAGAGAGGTGCAAATGAGATATTGTTTGCATCGTCTGCCCATGAAATTTAATTTAAACAATACTCAAAATTCACTGAACAGAATAATGTTTCAATGAACGAAAACGCGGCATGCCCGTACAGCATTACATGACATATCCTGTGTTTTAACCAGGGCATGTATGTTGCCGTTTCTGACGCAACTAATATAACTTGTAGGCAATATTTTTTAATTTGAGCTTTAGCAAGGGCATCCTATTATTGGTTTTTACTTCATATTTTATAATTTGAATTTTACCCAGGACACCTGGTTAAAAGAGATTACTTGGTAAGCTTGTGTATGTTTCGGGAGTCTCGAGTATCAAATAACAGACATTATACTATTTTAGGCGATTCTATGCTTCTAGTTTTCCATAATATCAACTTGAATTATCAAAAATTACTTACTATTATATTGTGATGTAGATTTCGTTGTAAATTGCGGTTGTTGTTGTTGAACAGTGGAAATGACAGGGTTTCCTGCCGATTGTAGTTGGAGAGGGTTGGAGTTCAAAACAAATAGACCTTGCTGGTGATTAAACTGACCGATGCTAGCTGGATTGAGAACTCCATTTGAAGTTGCTTCTAAGCCTGAGAACGAAGAAATACGAAAGCGATATTTATAAAGTTGTAATAAATAACATTTCGTCGAAGCCAAGGTTTTATTGTACTTGTAGAAGTGGAAGCCATTGCCTACGATGTACGCATATAAGATGCTGTATTGAAATAAATATCTCTTCAAATCAAAATTATCGAATCAAACCATTTTGTCGATGTTGTCTACAGAATAGTCCTAACATATTTCTACAGCATGAATTGACTAAAAGGAAACTAAGAAGTGATACGTTTACAATCGCCCAGGCCAGATGTGCTGCAAGTTAATATAGTGGTTCAATCGTGTATTTTTCCGCTAAGAGTAAAATTCCTGGAACTAAATTTTGTAGAAGTTAGCTCTTTGTTCTATATATCTTGCTATAAGTGCTGTCTTGTCCTTGCATAGATCGATTTTTATTTTAAAAATAAAATCTTTTTAAATCTGATTCTATTCCAATTGATAGAATTTCAGAAACCTGATGAATTTATTGCTCAAATCCGATAAGTATTGTGCATTCTCGCAGTCAGGGTTGTCTGACAATATGAATGATCTCAGGGTCATAATTTCACATCTTATACAGTTTGGCCTATTGAAGAATGTACCTGTAACAGTTGCAGGAACAGAGAAATTATTCTGATGAGTTGAAAGCATACCAGTTGGTAAAAGTTGTTGTTGCAATATTCTCGAACAATCTTGATGTTGAAAGTGCGGTCCGCTAGAGGTTTGAGGCATTCCAGAAATTGACGGAGGTTGTAGAGTCAGAGAATTAGTGTCAACGCTTCTTAGGAATTTAGGAACAGGGAAAGCGTATGGCGACGAAACACCACAAGTCATAGCAGGAACAAGAGGGTGATGATGGACGGATGGAAAAATAGGGTTGCTAGATTTTTCCATGCAGCTGAAATAAAACATCATAACAATTGAATATTTTAAATCAACTAAATATGTTGTCACACATGATCTACCTGTAGCCCTTGTTTGATAAATAAGAAAAAAAATACTAGCAAAATTGCTAAATTCAATTTGGGCTTGTATCAAGTTTATTAACCTTGAAACTTTGGAAAACTAAACATTTTACAACGCAATGATTTAGTGTGAATAGTGATAAAATAGTGAACATTTTTGCATTACCATTAAATCTTTGATATAATATTTCAAAAAACTGATTTTCGTTCAAAAGACTACCAAAAATATATGGTCTGACAAAATAGATAAAAAATTGACAGTTTGAGATAAAAAAGCAGTAGAAAACATACCCTGCTGCATCTGCACTATTTTCCGATGTACCAGGATCAACAGAATGGCCATAATTACCTGAAATATCAATGATTTTAAACATTAACTCGGGTTTTGTTTTTCTTTAAATCCAATCTATAATGTTTTTATTTCAAATGTTATATTTGATTCCAAGAGACAGCAATTCTACACATAAATAAAATATTGTTCTGAAAAAAATAAGTTTAATGCAAGCTTTCGTTAGAACTCGGTCTGACTTCTTCAAACAAGAATAAAGTTATTTTCGTTGGATAAACAAAAAAAGGGCTTCAAAACCATCAACACTGCTATTTCATAGCAGTATTGATGGCTTTTAAACCTTTTGCTCTCTACAGTTTTATTGCTACCAGACAGTGAAGAAATATGTTATAATGTTCTAGCAACATGTTTATCACAGGACATTGTTCATAAGCTAAATTTCTTCTGATGGTAACCATTTTCTTCTGGTGTTAGGTAGAAGAGTAACTGAAATTCTACCAGCCTGGCATGCACTAATGAATACTTCACAAAAATATTCAATTTTACATTAAAAATACTTCCTGAGTAAGTACTATTCTTTAGTTTACGATACTTACAGATACCAGAATGTGATGCTTGTATAAAACTCCATTGTTGAGCAGAATTGAGAGGAGATTCTTGTATTACAGGTGTATATAAATGTTGATGAACCTGACCAGGTCGTTGTGGCTAAATAAGAGACATGTTCAGCAATAAAAAATAAGCAATGAAAACAACAAATTTTGTTCATATACAATACAGGCATTTATTATAAAATATCTTAAAGAACTTACATCATTTATCATAAAGAAAAAAAAACTTCACATTATAAAATTAGGCATAACTCAAGATATTAGTGGATAATGATCAGATTGTTAGAATGCCAGCTACGCTGTTACTATGGAGGGACTCAGGATGTCCCATTAGAAGAAAATTTACAAAATGGAATATATTTCCAGACTGACTTAAAGATAGCGGTGTCTTTTTTCGAGTGTCTGGTGAAACCATAACTGTACAAGGAGGTTCAAAATCATTTGAAGCTTGGTTGTCCAGCAAAAGAAAATGGTATAAAAGGTTCAAACATCAAATACAGGCCGTTACCGACCCTAGTACAGTCTTGTTTTACTCTGTGGTTGGTTGATTCATTGCTTTTCTCGAAATCAACAGTATTTGAACCAGAATGGCCGCTTCTTTGTAAGCTCAGATGCCCGAATAAAATGGGTTCCATCAAAAGAAAATTTCACACACGAGCAATATGCCATGATATCTCTTTGGCAAAAAGATTTAAATAGCTGTTTTTGAGTGTCTGGCAGCAGCAAAACTTTTTGTCTTCTATCGCCCTGGTTTGAACAAGAAACCGCAACGTACAACAAGAATGGTAGGATTCAGTATACTTGGTACTGGCATTAAAGAAAAAAGATCTATTAAAATAACTTACATCAGTAACTTGGCTCAGTGTCGGATAACTAGCACGGAATCCTGCACTATCACATGAGAACGGTACATGTTCAGAACTAAGATGAAGAGATTTAGGAACAGCAGATGATGACGAACACTGAGTGCAATTACATCTTGGTTTGATTTTGTCATCTTCATCTTCATCATCAGCGTCTCCTCCATCTATCTCCTCTTCTTCATCCTCATCTATCTCACTATTTTCTCCCACTCTTCTTCTGATTATGCCATTTTGAAGAACTCCATGTCTCGCCTGCAAGTTATTAAGTGCAACACATCAAACAGAAATTTAGCATTGCACATATGTGGTTTGTGATCAGCAACTGACAAACCTTGAAAATTTTATTTCTAGAAAATTAACCATTCCACTGTAACATACCAGTTTGAGGTGGGCGGCATCAGGTATATTTTGTACCGGCATGCCAGTCGCCAAAATGCCAGTATTACCGGTACTATTACCATTTTCTGCTAACAATAACATGCTATTGTGTCCTTTTTAAAGTCACGTGATGCGCGACCTAGTTAAATAAATCAGGTGCGTACCTCTGAATGCGGGCAGTTGTAAGTGGTCTAATGACCAGTTTTTTTGTCATTACTTGACGCGATAATGCATCAACTTGCAACCATTTTAGGCGGTCTGTCACAAAATGCCCATATCACGGCAAACCGACATTGCGAAAAAACGCAATACAATATTTTAGAGAACTTAATACCTGGTATTTATCTTCCTACTAATATGCCGTCAACTCTAGTAGTAGCGTTGTTGATTTTAAAGCCCACCAATTTGTTCATTAAAAAAAAATACCATGGCAATATTGGACACCATGGAAAAAAGCTTCTGTTTTTTTTATTTTATTAAGCAAAAGTCTCATAGGTAAGTCAAATAAACTAGAATTATGGTTGGGATTTTCGTACTGGCTCATTATAAAAAATAATATAATTTTCAGATAGATAACCCATGAAAACAAAAGAATTTAAATTTTACGAATGTTTTACCTGCAGCATAGGACCAGTTATCAATGGAGAAGTGCTGAGAGTAGCTGGTAACGTATATGCAATATCACACGGATATCTCAATAGTTGAGGTTGATGTTCAAAATCAGAACGATTATTTTTGCACATATCTAATGCCTCGGACATCGTATCGCAGCCATTGAGATGTCCCATTTCATCACTGAAAAGCATAATATTAAAATTAGTCTACCGTACATTTCCACCATGAACACAAATAAATTTATAATAATTCAGAGTTCAGAAGATGTCTCTGGTAATGAACAAGGATTCATCTGTTATTCAAAATTTAGTAAATTCACCATAACATTTGAATTAGCATTATCCTGGTAGTGTTGATGATTTTGCTTTCTTTTGTAAAGTTTTCAAAAACCTGAAGGAGAAGCAAGAATCTGGCACCCCAGTTTCAATGTAATTGACTTTGGTTGCGCATTTTTAAAATATAATACATTGTTCGAAGAGTACCGTGCAGTTTACAAAAATCTTGCATAGACTTGTTTGAGATAATACAAAAATAGGTCAACGTTATTTTTGTTCATTAGCCGTGAGTATACTCACTATTGAAGTGGACAGGATCCATCCAATTTAGGCGGTGGGATTCGTCCATAAACGTATCGATGCAGATATTTTGGTTCGACTTCCTCATCACTCGAAACCATTGAATCATCAGATGGCACGCTCGGAGGATTAACTTTAATATCATATATTGATGGTATCCCTGGCAGACCTGGATTAAAGCCAGGCGCTATGTTCAATGCATCACCATTTGCACACATCTCACCTAAAAATGTTGATAATTAATCAATTAGATAAATATTGTCGTAGTGATGTCACTTTCAAAATCAAGATTTGAATAGATTAATAGCAGAGTTACTACAAAAACTAAGACCAGCAACTGCACTCAAGTCGAAAAGAGGATTGAGAGGATAGAACAGTTACAAGTGCAGTAAATGATAGATAAACTGGATGATGGTAAAATCATCTAACACCAGTTTTCTTTCCATTTAGTCATTTCGAACAACGCACAGAAATTATGCTACGACAATTCTAAAGCCTGTTACCTTGTGAATCAAAATTCCATAATCCATAATTTGTATCAGGAAATGATGAAAAGCAGCTGGGTATGGACAGAAAAGGTGCAAGACTTGATAAGACGGGATTGTTCTGAAATTAAAATCATGAAGAAATATTTTACAATAAATCATGAATTCGGTTGATGGTTGTTTAATTCCTATAATCCTCAGTTTTGAAAAAATTAATTCCGGAATCAATTGATATGAATATAAATAAACTCATCTTATTATTTAGTACAAATGCCACTATAGTATTTTATATTTCAAACGGAAAGGGACCAAATTCGTTGACAAAATTGAGCTCAAAATTTTGATTAGTGATACCCATATAACTACTCAAAAGAACAACAATGACACAAAAAAGCTTTCAAACAGTTCTATCTTGTTTGGTAGAAACACTAACCAATTTGTTTTGAAACAAATATGCAATCAGAAAATATATGTATATATTGTTGAGTTTGAGAAGTGCTAGATGACATTCCAGTATAAGGGTAAATATCAGAAGTGAGTTTTCCAAAATGCCGCACTGCGTTAATCTTTAGATTGCTGGTTTGTCACTTCACCAGGAGGATTTTTTTTTATAGCCGCTTTTGGAGTGGATCACCCTGTCCAAGGCCCTGTAACAGCGGCCACTTGTAGACGAACAGGGTTACAATTTCCGGAAAGATATATCATCTCTTCCTGTTCGGCTTAGCCTACCCGAGTTATTACACCCTAGTTGAGTAGTGGGCGTGGATAAGCGAGCTGGACTCGCTAGGGCTCGAACTCGAGATCTTCGACCTGCGATGCCAACATGTTTAACCACTAGGCCATCGCGCCTCATTGGCAGCATACTGCCCAAAATAATTAGCTTTATGCAGTATTCGACAAAAATCCAACGAAGTGACTCATGCTCGCGTATCTACTTTATATGAACTTTTTAAATCATAAAATAGCAATACAAATGCTTTTAAGAGAGATTGCCTGACTATACGGGTAATAGCGACTTTTTGGCAGCGTCATGGCAGTAAAAAACCAATGCCCATCTCTTTAGCAAGAATCACAGATGAAGTTTACCCAATAAGACGATTACGAATTGTTCATACTCAATAAGCAAGCACCTCAGATTTTCTTGATCAATACACTTTTTTTGAAATTTACCATAAGTAAGTAAAGACCAGAAATAGCGGCCAAACAAAACAAACCACTGACCTATGATATGCATAGCTATAAAAATAAAAAATATGGTGATGTTTCAACAAATGCATTCTGAGTCGATTCAAAAGCAGACAATTAGAATATTCCAGTCTGGTCAAATCACAAATTTCTATTCCAAAACTCTTTCAACACTTTCGACATTCGTATATATATATTTATATGTAATTTATTACCATTTCGAGCTTGAAAAACTTAATATCAAACCTGCATTGGATCTAATGGATGACATCTGGCAGGATTTTGTCGTAAACAATCAGACATTCCTACAGAACGATCAACTTGATGAAATAAACCATGATGTAGATATTTATACTTATTCATCACAGCAGAATGTTTCTTAGAGTGATCGTTGATACGAGAAAACGTACTTTCCCATTCAACCTGAAGTTGCATCATTTCATCTCCAAAATGTAAAAATCTGGTGAAAAAATAGGATGTAATCAATTTTGGGCAATATAACACTCAATAATGACTTAGAAATAATAAAACCGTTAATACAAATCAAACCTTCAAATTAAAAAAATCTATTTCATGATACTACAAAGCAAATAATTTCCTAATCCTCATACAATTTCATAAAAGAAGAAAAAAATACTTCCATATTTTATGTGAATTTCAATAAAAAGTCTAAAAGTTCATATCATATTGATAGATTTGGAATTAAATAATGTTTGCAAATCACAGAATTGCTAAGTATGGATAGTCAAAAGAGTAAGGAATGATTAAAAAACAGTGAATTTCAGTGTTTGATACCCAATGAGTATGATTGTCACGTTAGAAACAACCACACTTGTATTAAACTTTTAGAATTTTTCTGTTTGCCTAATTTATTCCATGTCAAGACTTTGATAATGATCTAAAAACCTTTGCATTCT
This sequence comes from Styela plicata, assembly GCA_963675895.2. NCBI lineage: Eukaryota > Metazoa > Chordata > Ascidiacea > Stolidobranchia > Styelidae > Styela > Styela plicata. The sequence continues at coordinate 3,583,800 of OZ023144.1, read as the reverse complement.
TCTTCTATAAAATCATTCTCCGCAATAAAGAGGAATAAAGACAAATGTGGGCTATTTGAAAATGTCCAACTAAAATTTATCACTTTATAGTGTGTCCTATTCTATGTCGCTAAAATTTGTTGTATTATTGAAAAACAAAGACAAAACCTGCAAATATTGATAAGTCGGTGAAATAAAAAAAATGCGTTCCAGCGATTCGAATATATGTTCAAATGTTCTTCAACGGGGTAATGAAGAACATCTGAATATATATTTAAAACATTTTCGTCAATTCACCGGTTGTGCATATTATAGACAACTAATGAATATTCCTGGTGGCAGTCACAAGAAAGCCAAAAACAATTTTATATATTCATTACATTCGAAAATGAACAAATTCGACATAGTAAAATATCTCAGAATAGTGACATATGGAAATATTTTTATTTTAATCGCATAAATTTGACAGAAGAGACGGTAAAATTCATTTTTGTTTTTCAGGTTGATAGTTTCAGGAAATGGAGGAAATTGTGTAATATACTTAAAAGTTTTTTTTAGATTTTGTGATTAACATTTTTCCTCAAAAAAGCCATCAAAGTTGACTAAATTCAGAATGTATTCGGTATTTGGAATTATTTTTATAACACATATTTAAAAAAATAAAATCTTCAATTTTTGACGTATCTATATTGATGTATACTACATTTCAAAGTGATATGTTGAAACCAATGGATATGTCCAACCTACTTCAACCTGAAAGCATCATACATTTCATATAAGGAAATAATGTACCGTACCATGACTACATGCTCATAATTCTCATGAAGTAAAAAACACACCCACATAACTTCAACTACAACTACAACTACTTGTGCCATGAATAACCATATTAACACAGAGACCCGCAGAAAAAGAGATAATAAAATTGGTTATTTCAGAAAGAAAATTTAGCAAATGACCATCATTTCGTGATATATCTCTTGATAGAAGATTAAAATAAAATGTTCATTATTAAGTGTTTCATAGCAAACAAATCGCCAAAAAGGTTCAAAGTCATCAACACTGCCGCGAAATAGTGGTTAATACTGTGAAACTTTTTTGGACACCTAAAGAAAATGACATGAACGATGTGGACACCTGAAGAAAAACAAGACTCTGTCATTGTGTATCAGCATACCCAAAATACCAATACTTTGAACTTTTAATAAGACATAAATTAGGATTCGAGTCAGATATAATTTATAATACCCACTACCTGATCCAAAAAATTTTATCAGAACACAATATTTTGTCTACCATGAGTATCAAATATGAATCAAGCCCTTATTAAGGCACATTCAAGTGACTGGCTTATTTTTGATAAAAATAAATTTTTGATTGCGCAACATTAAGGCAGTCCAAAGTAGCAGAACGTCAGCGATACCAGCCTTCCCACACTTTCTAACGTTTTATAATTCAAATCTAAACCCAGCTGTTCATGGTGAAAACCGTAAGCAATACGCAAATCTATAAATATATTTATTATATAGTACTGACTTGTGTAAAATATCACTAAAATTTCTGTCGTTGGAGTCTTTGGTTATTCCTTTCCTTAATTGTACAAGAAGTTCAGGAAGAGCATGGTGTACGAGTGGTTCAGCACATACGATATGTTGAAACAGACATTTACTCCATTTTATCAAAGTCGTTCCCAACTTGGATAGATGATGGGTATCCTGTATAAATTATAGGAATGAAAAGTATTCGATTCAAGTATTAACGATAATGAAATTTTTTTTCCAAGATGGATTTTTCCGAATTAATGTTTTACTACATTTCCAAATGTTATAAAAACAATAAAACTCGCAGAATGTTATTATCCTAACCAGTGTGGAATACCCACATTGTCATCACATTACTTCTTAGGTTGGAATAAGTTTTTGCTAACAGAAACACTTTGATTGTTGATGATATTTAGCAATATGTTGTAAACTTCAGGCTTTGTGAGCTTAACCATGTTGTCTGCAACATCAGCAGGAAACTTTTAAAAGATACTCGATGTTGCACATATATCAATCAAATTTTGGTTCATACCAGTCAGAATTATTCTGCACAAACGTTTTTAAAAGTTTTGCTAAATATTAGTATTCAAACCGGGAGAATTAGATATGTCCAAATTTGATTCTTAAATAAGAAAGCGACATTTCTGCAGTTGGTTACAGCAGTAAAAAAGCTCATATTGTCGATCGTATTGGTATCTCATTAATAATAAGCCAAATATTCAATATACATATATACCATTTCCTTTAGTATGGTTGATAAAGATTCAGCAACTTCAACAATATTTTCATACATATTTAGCAATGTATTAGCAACATCTAATGCAGATAATGGATTTTCATATCCTTGTGCGAGAAGTTTCAACAGCTGAGCCTAAAAATTTTAAGTTGATAGAAATGAAAGAGAAAAGCATAGAAATTAATTCCACTGCCTTGGTTAGTTGTGCGATAAGATGAAAATAGCAAATGCCTTTCTCCAAATAGTTCGCCATTTTGGAAATTGGAATTGAGTTAACTAGAAATGTGAAAATAGTAAATCTGACTTTTTTAATTCTATCGAGTATTCAAATTATTATTTGAACAAGTCGGGACAAGCAAGGTGCTTCAAACAGAATAATATGTAAAAATAGCTTGATTTATCGATATGGATATCGATATCTCAATTGAAAAAAGTTCCAGACGAAGCCTTGAAATAATAATTAGCCTTATCTGAATAAGCTCAAATTTTATTGACACAAATGTCTTCAAGCATCCACTAACACATGTCAACAGCTTTTTAAAAATTCTCAATTAAGAAGTAAATTTCTTCAAATCTGAACTTTTGTAATATCATTAATAAATGTTGGTAATTTTAGAAAAATAAAAATTCACCTTTTTTCCAGAAATGTATTGTTTGATACTGAGTTCAAGTCGTTGAAAAAGTAGATGCGGATTATATTCGGTTAACCTATAAAAAGGAAAAACTTGTCAGAAATGTATAGAGTTTTTACTTAGAATTTTAGCATTATTTTGCAAAAAGAAAACAGCCGACGATATCTTAATACTTGGAAATATCAAAACACTGTTTGATAAAAAATACACACAATCATTAATCTTGATGTCCCTTGTTTCAATTTAGATGAATGGACAGACTGTTGTGAAATGGGAAAATACTTTGCCAAGCATGTGCCACAGAGAAAAAAATATTCATGTGATCAGTCTGCAATTAAAATAATAAAATATAAAAATAATTTATTGACTGCATAGGCAGTTGCAGTGTCTTTAGTATTCATGTGTGTTAACATATAATTTCATTCGGTCAGCACATTACTCAATTAAATCCAAAACTAACATCCAGCCATACATGATCTAGAGCTATTTTCCTACTTCAGTTTCACGTCATATTCGAAATTTAGCAAACCAAGCGTTTTTTTTACTACTCAGCTGTTGAATTGCACTTACTTTGACAGAATCTCTTTTTTCTCAATCTTCTCATTAGAATTGTCACCTAATCCAGTAATAACTTCTCTCAGCATATCCCAACCTTTTGCATAAACTTTGTGTTGTTTCATTGCATTTGAGTTGAGCGATCTTGAAAATAATTTTTCATAGTTATACATTCTGGACTCTTAATATAGACTCTTTTTTTCCCCCAACTAATACTGGTGCCAATAGTTTCAGCAACCGATAGCAGACAATTGTGAAAACCCACTTGAGGGAAAAACCATGGGAAAGGAATAGGAAAGGAATATCAAAATATACCGAAAAAAATTCAACCAAAAGAAAATGCATCCATCTTATTTTTATATAAACAGTGCCAGTGACATCTTGTGTTTTTTGAAATGACCGATATTATTGATTGTTTTCGATACTATACATCAAACTCCAGTTATAAAACTTTCCAAACCTTGGTATTTTTATCCAACTAGAATTCATGTGTATGAAGATATGTTTAAAAAAAAATGAATATATATTCTACTGGAACCTATCTCAGCGAGAAAATCATAAAAATATTTAACTTTTCCTGATGGTACTAATTACAAAAAGAACACACAGAGAGAAAACCATACACCTTATGAATTTTTTATTTTGGGTTTTCTCAATTTTCAAGAACATTCTAGCGTCTAATTAATAGAGCTAACCACCAATAATAAAACAAATAATAGCACTCTGAACTTCTTTATTGAAACGAGTTTCATCAAGCAAGTATTACACATCAAGCTCATCACAGAGTCACAGTGATTTCGTGGTTTTAATAAAACAAAATTCTGATTGTGTAAAAGATTAACAAAGTTTCAGGAACATAACACATGATAATTGAAGATCTATAGTGACCTAACATTTTGGTACAAAAATCACTAAAATTGGTCAAGTAGCTTTCTTCTTTTTATTGCCAATTAAAAATCATAAAAGCTAATGACCTTCAGAAAATTTTCACATTGCGCGAGGAAAAAACCCAATGTGATGCAACAACTCATGGGAATTGTAAGTTATATAAAGCTATGCCGGAAATTTGACTGTTAATAATATATTTATGTTCTGAAAAAAATAATCATATAATAACTCACAAACGATGTAAACATGCTTCACACGGGCACATTGGTTTATTGGAAATAGTTTCATGAAATATTTCATCGCAATTCACTTTCACACTCGTTTCTTCAGCATTCACAGTCTAGAAAAAAATGATATTCAAAATTAGTGAATTGACAATATATGCTTTTTGTGATTTAGTTTAATAAATGGTATTTGAAATTCATTAAATAAATGTGTTTCAATATTTCCCCCAATTTCACTTGTTTGGCTTCCAATTCACAGGTTCCACAGTGTCACAAACAGTTTTACGCAAGATATTTTTTTTCCAAAAACTTCTACAAACTTATTTCATGAAGTGAAATAATTTAGTGGTAAAGAAACTTTTAATCAGATTTCTGGAATATCTGACAGACAAAAAATTGCTGCTAAGCTGTATCATATGTGTTCGATCTAGGAATGTCCCGAGGGTCTAGTTGATTCTAATTAGCATTTTTAATCATAAAATTATGCTAACAATAATAATATACCAAACTATCACAGTCCGAGCATATTTTGTCAATTGTACTGTAAAAATTCAGATTTGTGTCAATTTCAGAACATTGGCACTTTAAATTTATTTTTATATCACAATTTTTCATCTAAAGAATTTTTTTTGAATGATCGGAAACAAAAATTATTTTTAGGTGAGTGCTTCAGAATTGCCTCATCTTGTTTGCCTGCTTGTAATGAGGCAACAAAAATAAAAAACAAAAAAATGATATATGGTTTCAGGAAAGTGACAGCCCTATCGGAACTTTCATTTTGTCAAGCATGAGCCATTGATGGACCGCCTTAATAGCACAATCGATCAGTGACTCCTTTGTACAAAAGATTTCTGATTGGAAGAGCTCTATCAGAATTTCACAAGCATCCATTGATCAGCACAATCGATCAATGACTCCTTTGTACAAAAGATTTCTGATTGGAAGAGCTCTATCAGAATTTCAATTTTGTCAAGCATGCGCCATTGATGGACCGCGACTTAATGGTTCAATCGATCAGTGACTCCTTCGTACAAAAGATTTCTGATTCGTGGGGTATTACAGAGAAATTTACACGTAAGTATGTAATCCATTTTTCCCCATCACTCACCGCATTTATCAAAAAGTCCCCAAGAATGTTTCCACTAAGAATGCAGTTGGTTGCTGATAATTTTCAGGTTTGCATAGAGAAAAGTTCAATAATAAAAAATAATCTCAACTGTCGAAATTGCAACTACATATAACAGAAATTATGTCAATTTGATGCAGGGTAATTTCCAAACTGTACTGATCATAATATTCTGACAGGCTGCTCAAGATCATGATGGGCTGTTGAGGAGGGGGCTTTCCAAGTCAGTTTCGCTCTTTGCGGAGATAGCGGTTTGGTATATCTCACATACTCTGAAGAATATGTAATTTCAGAATTGTTTGTGCTTGGAACAGGCTTGTGTTTTTCTTAACATAGTTTCACCTACCCACCCAGCCAGAATTTTTATTTTGCCAGGCATGAGCCACAGATTGTACCATACTCTTTTCCATACTTTCACATTACAACATAAATAAAATATATTATTCAAATATAACTGATTTACTTAGTCTACCTCAGTTGAGTTAATGTCCTATATCAGGTTTTACTGCCCTCATGTTTAAACCTGATAGCTGTACAAATAAGGTTCTTGTAGCATTTATTTATTAGTAGTTGGCATGGTTTCGGAATCGTTGCCTAGCAAATCATACCTGTTTTTATAGTGATACCAAATTTAGAGCTTCAAACCATATGTTGTACTGGGTAAAATGAACTTTACAGCACTCGTATCCTAACAGGAAAACCAATGTGGACACTATCAGCAAAGTTCATCTATTACAGATGCTTGATCAGCTGACAGTTTTCTTTCTCTGTTAGGATATGCACGCTGTAAGTGTAAGGTTCATATGACCTAAAAAACTAATTAAGATAACGTAACGGATGGCTATTTCCTCATCTCTGGCCAACAAAACAAATCTATTAGGGTGAAATGGTTAATTCTTGGCTCCATATTAATATTCTGTCTCCCGTGCTTGTAAACAAAAAATTAAAGAGAGTTATGTGCACTTTTTTTTCTTGAAGAATGTGGATTCGTTGGCGGGCGACTTTGATAAGCTTTAATACCGAATTGTTCCACTATTTTTGATAGTGATAGATTTAAAAAATTTAAACTAGCCTCCCATATTTTTAACTCTCTTCAGACTTAAAATTGAATCCGGAAAACCATTTCAAAGAAAAACATAAAACGGGGACAAGGTACATATGGCAGCGGAACTAGCAGACTAGGGGGCAGCAAGAATGTTCTCAACAGAAAACTACAGAAACGACCCCCAGCTATACTTGGCCATTGATAATTAATCTACAAAACAGAGTTTCAAGTTGTCCCACCAATCTATCCTCACCAGGGTTGAAATTTGAAATCTGTGATAGGTGAATATAACAGTTAGAACAATAACATCGCAATGATGATAGATAATAAAGTGTAACACAATATCTTGCTTGTCCAAACTTGCTTGTCCAAACTCCAAATTCTTATAAAATAATTGTTTTTGCCTCATTATCATTAAACTTGAGTGTCTTTCATTATTTTTTGTGACAAATAAAATCCAATGCCAATCCGGATAATTTTTTCAATTATTTCGATGCCAAATTCTTATGTCCAAATTCAGATTAATTGACCAAATGATATCAAAAGAGCCCAATAATAAACAGGATAAAATTCAAAATCAAAGTATTATTAAGTACAAAAAAGTGTCACTTAATGGTTGGAGTCATCTCAAAATGTTAGGCTATGTTGCGCAATGCTGTGAGACTGAAATTCGTCTGGAACGTAGCGAATTGAAAAAGACATAGACAGTTACAAATCATACACATAGACAGCCTCTGCCGACACAAACTGACAAAAGACTATAAGAATAAAGGGTTTGTGAGTGAAGTTCAGTACCATATTCCCAAATGTCAACAAAATAAGAACTGGCAAAATATCCTCATCCTAACTAGAGGGCACCAATGCTTCAAGCAAATGACACTGTCTCCCGGTTTAGGATGAGTCGCTTGCAACATGGGTAATTTTTAAGATAATCGGATATATGGTACCGTACTAAACTTCACAGTTAATGAGAACCGAATAAAGATATAACATCAAGAGCCGCAGTGGCGTGATGAAAGCAACGATAGCTGCCGAACGTAATAACTAATGAAACACGGGGGTTCAAACCCTGGCAAAATATGGTCATGACCGAAGAACGAAAAAGCCTTCAAATAGCAATACATGCGGGGTGCCCCTGGGCGAGGCACTGTAGCCCACAGTCTTGGGACGATGCTCGATAACCTCACCGGTTCCCCATTGGTTCCCCACAGGATGGAATAGCAATACGCAAGATAAATTTCGTAACCAGGAATAATTGTAAACAGTGTTAATTGCATACTGTGAAATAAAGTTCATTTCATTTTCGTTATCAGGAAAGCAAACAAAACCTTGTGCCACAGAATACATTTAAAAAAAAAACACTCGAAACAGTGACACATGTTTGCTTACCTTATAACATTACTAATTAGACTAACGTGCTAACACCTGAACATACGGTACCGGTAACCTATAATGACATTGGCTATGAAATGATACAGAGGCTTTCTCGATTCACTTAAGTACCTAAAAATTTTCAGTCACACCACATGTTCAAAATAACTACCGTCAAAGTGGGTAACTTCGGACGTTTTTGTAGTAAATCTGACTATCATTCGGCCATTTTTTATCCAAATAGCACCAAATTTGGATGATGGAACAATGCCGCCGCGACCGAACGATTATAAAAAACCAGAAGTCGTTGCGATGATTTTTTCTCCCTAATTCCCCGTTTTTATTAATCTGGCATACCTCGCGATAAAAATTGTAACTTCGGATGCCTCGTTCTGTCTCTGTTGACGGGTTACGCAGAGAGAGAATATCGTACGTCGTGACAGTTGAGTGATCACGTATCTGCGTCGAGTCGCGACGTCATTTACGGATTAATTTGTCTTGCCTCTAGATAACGTAACTTGAGGTCGCATATTATCTTGTTTTATTGAGCATGGGCCACTGATAAAATAACAATTCAAAAATCATGAAACGCAAGGACTAAAAAATTTCAGCGATAATGAAATTAAAGATAAATGAACCGATGAGTAATATATGAAAGCACATTTCGGTGGCCATATGTAAATGTGACAAATAAATTGACAACGGAATTGGTCGTCGAGCATTTGATACTAAATAATAGGTCCATAGCGTTTGATTTCACATTTCAAATGTACATGATGCATTTCTATACGGAATTATTCAAAAACGTATGCTATGTCACCTACTCGGAGACGAGAACGGTCGAAAATTGACTATCGGCCGCACAAAGCTTAATTTTTTTCCCGACATAACATCATAAAATTTTCCTAATTATGAAAATATATCATTCTCGGCGTTTATCGGGTACGGTTTATCTATGGCTCGTGGTCATCCGGCAATATTTTCGCATTGGTCACGGTGAACAACAGCGCCACGATGTCCGTTTCCGCTAGCGCGGCGACATCACAGGCGGGCGCAAGCAGACCGGCGACATCAGACACTGACGCAGAGCGACGTTGACGCTACGTAAAGAGAATGAGAGATAATAAAACGACGTCATGCTGACGTCGATCTTGACGTAACCCCGAATTTGGGAGATTTGAAAGATTTTCGTCAGTCCAGAAAGAACACTTTTTCGCGGTCCTACGTCGACATCTAACGACCACTCAAATTTTAATTTGACATTGAGTACTCCCTCTAGCGGAATCAACAATTTTGGTACGGACATTACTTCCGAAGTACCGTTTTGAGCTGTTTGAAACGGCGCGCTGTATTTTTAGGAGAAATTACACGTTTCTAGTGATATAGAAAGACAGGGGTCACGAGTAATGTGTAAATGTTTAGCATAAATTATTATCTACAAGAAAACGTAGACTGACCCTTATACATGGCGTATTTAGTTGTTTATGGCCATTTTAAAAAATCGTCCGAAGTTACAAAGCATCCGAAGTTACCAACTTTGACGGTACCGTAAGTTAGGAATATTCAGGATAGTATAAGATTACCATGATAGAATTAGAATTCTTCCCATCCATTTTGTTAAGCGCCAGAGTTTTTTCTGTCAAACTGTCAGAATGAGGCTCAAAGTTGATGAAATGCTGCTAGCACCTTTCTTCAGTTATCCTGTCCAGTTTTACTGTATTATGTTAGTCTCCGTCAAAGTGATAGTCTGCACCTCTACCAAATACGGCTATCTGCAAATCAGATTCAGGATTATCATTATCAAATCATCCGAGTACCAAAGTCGACTGATAAAACTTCAATTTTGGACTAAAACATATACTGTGTAAGTACCGTAGGCTATAAGAATTCTAAAATACCAAAATCGAATACGGCCCAACGCCCAAAGAACCGAGAGGTCAATCAAGCAGCAGTCCGTTACCAACGTGAAAATTGTACTGGGTAAAAGTCGATCCGAAACATACGTGAAAATACGATTCAAAACAGAGTAAGCGCAAGCCTCGAATATTTTTGGAACGTTTGAGCGTTAATGCGTGCAAGGACATCTAACGATACGAGTGACCTATCGTGCTGATACCATTTCCATGGTTATATGCGAGGAGACTGCTGGGCCCCTCCCAACGCAGTTGCTCACGTGACCGATGGATACGGCTTCCTCCACCAACCACGTCCAAAAATCTGTAAATGGTGCGGCAAAAACCTCATCCCAGACTTGAAACTGGCATCCGCACAAGAGGTCGCGATTCGCCATATGGTTAAGCCGTATTTTTTGCTTTCCTCTCCCACGACATAAAAATGGAAACATACTATATTCTTTCTACAACCATTAGATAACTCTTATGAGAAAACACATGTAATTTCTTATTCTATCGATATATATATTTGAAATATTACGGTGGTTTATTCTTTCCTAAAATGTTCTAGCTTATTGTTCATGTGAGATGAGAAACACTTTCCAAAAGTATAACATGCCTATGTTTACTCAAAACACTGTGACTTTACTCGTTTGTAACCCACATGTTGTTATTATTGCTTTTTGAGAACGTAAGTTCGTATTTTGTCAGCACATTTGCACCAACTATCTTGTGCATAGAGTTCTTCAGGTAAAGCACATCACAATCACTATTAGTTGCAAAGTAATTTAAGTCGACCACTTTCATTCATTTTATTGCAAGCTGTATAGGCTAGACAACGATAAGGACAAACAGCACATGCAATATTGTACGCAATATTCTATGATGTTGTGAGCTTAGATACCAATACACTTGATCGAAATGTCCATCGCCTCGCGTTTGTTACACTGCAGAATGTTCACGCTCTGATGGACTTTTTCCATTGTGTCGTCACCTCAGCAATGCATTCCTAATCAAGAGTTAGCAAAAATATCCGATCCATAAAGTGTTTGATTTCTTTAAATAGAAGTGTCAAATAATGATTATCAGTCACGTTTAAGAGCATATTTCAAGGCTATTCCAACAAACAAAAAAATTATTGCGTTGTTGACGTAGTGAAAATCGAACTATCTCAGAAGAATTATTTTGTTGAAATAGCTAAAATAATTATTGTATTGTTTTGTACAATTCAATAATCATAACCCCCTCATTCCACTGTACATATTTTTGGATCTGCTGGTGTATGTACCATCAACTCATTGGTGCCACATTTTGTAGTTTTTTTGTAGGTGACCGTTAGTTGGTTCGGTTTAGGTAAAGTTTCCTTCCTTATTTAGAGAAGAATTTAATCAGAATAAAGTATCCTCTAGGTTTTCAGTACTGCTACGATCAGATTAAGTGAAGTATTTGATAAAAAGAGTCTAAAAAACGGATATTAGCAGATCAGAAAAGGAGATTATATTCTTCGAGAAAAATTGCTTTCGATTACAATCCACCAGTAAAGCTACGTAAGCAAACTTCTCTACTTTTTCTAAAGAAAACAGTAAACCTCTCCAAATTTGATATTTTCAATCTTTTAAATAATTTTTCATTAATTTAACAGGCTTCAATGCAGAAGTGAACTGTTTGTCAAAATCTAGACTCGACCAGAGCAACTGCCAGAGTAGAACCCGGTTATTACTGCAACACGTAATGGTCATTCTTGCGATATTTAAAGCATCCAAAGCAGTTTCAACAAATATATATTCTAGTTCCCACTGCTGGCCAAACGGCAACCGAACTGTTCCGGCAACTAAATGGATTTATCAAACAGTTTCAAGTATCAGGGGAAAAAACTATTACGTTTGTGCTTCCATTGTTTTTCCTAGAAATTAGTTTCGTATTGTATCATACTATAAAATAGCTAGAAAAGAATTTTCAAGGCATAAAATTGGTTAAATATGTGCAACTACCAAGGCGAAGGCGCGCATAATAAAAACTAAGTGACAAAGACATAATTAAAATGGGCATTTTAACCGTGATTTCATTAAAACACGCCATTATGAATTTGGCACGCAACATAGTTACATACAAAATAGTAGCGACATATTTTAATGGGCCCGTTTAAGCTTGAATTTACGAATAACATTCTTTTATAGATAGAGTAATTGTACAAAAGAATCAAATTACCTTGTTTGATAATTGTACAATTACAACGAGGCCCATCGGACCGCTCAGTGGGGACTTCGAGCTCGAGTGAAGAAGCTTGTGTAAAAAACTCCTCGCATAAAATTGTCTGTGACACTGTGGAACTTCGAACAGAGGCCATTATAACTTCGATAAAATAAAGTGAGGCAACGTCACGACGATGCGACAAGCGTTTCGGAACAAAAGTAAGTTTTTAACCGATCATGTAAATCACACGTCGCTGAACACGACCAAGCATATTCAGGACTGTCGCTGCAGCGGAACCTCGAATGTTACAAGAATACTCCATGCAGGGTCGAATAAATAAAGTATGATTTCAGGCAAAAGATAACGACGGGCATGATATAGAGAACCGGCTTTCATAGAAGCCGCCTTAGCAATACTCGTTACATCATCGTTCCAAGTAATATCCTTTGAAAGAGTGAGACCAACTAGTCAAATACTTGAAGATTCCTCAAGAGTACCGGATAGTGAAATTTGTGTTTCGTGTGGATTGGAGTAGTGATTACTCGGCAATACTTGGGTTTTCCTAAGTGACACATACCAAGTGTTACCCCACTCAGTTATTATGACCAAATCAGATTCAAACGAGAGCAAGGCCTTGTTTTTATCTAGAAAAGAAAAGAGTTTTATAATCATCGTAAATTACTAAGTCACAAATCAGTCTGTCAGGACGGTCATTATTACAAAGTAAAAAAAACATAGTTCGATATATGTGCAGACGCCAGTTCGGAATCAGGGTGAAGGTTTTTGGATTATGGTATATCTCAATTTTTGTGTGCACGCGGTTGGTGGAGGAAGCCGTAAGCAGCGCTTCCGTGAACCACCGTGCACCAGCGAGGCCATCCGGCACTCTCTCGCATACATCATCATCCTTCACGGGACTTGAACCTGTGCCATGAGGACTAGGAATGACTCGAAGCATATTCCCAACGCTTTACCGATCGAGCTAACCGGGCACCCCGCGTCAAGCGTTGTTCCTTATGACGATGGCGTCCGAAAGTGGTTTACCACAGAAGTTCGTCCGACCTCGAACGATCTATGATGTACGCAATGCGATTTAGCACAGGCACTCTGCACAGTATAAAATTCTAGTAAGCACTGGCTTTTTACCGGTACCTGTTAAGTTACTTCCAAAACGCACATACACAAACATAACAGACGAACATCGTTGAGCAGGTATGGCGGTCCGGTATGATTTTGTTGGCTGAATTCAGTGATACGGTAGGCCTAGGTTTGACGTTAGAAGAGATACCGGTACCTATTTGTTCTTGTACTAATTTGACGTAAGCAAACACGTAATGTAGTTATACAGTATAGGATATCATTTTTGGGGGATGCTCAGTTAAAAGCGCTTGGAATACGATCCGAGGAACGCAGAACGTCCTTGACACCTCGCCGGTGCACGGTTGTTCACGTAACCGCTGCCTACGGCTTCCTCCGCCAACCACTGACTATGCTACATTTCCATGCACAAGAAATATGAGTGCAATGTTAAGCCAACAACCCTCACACTCAAGCGAGATCTTGCTTCTCCATATGGAATAATCTGTATTGTTGGCTTTTCTCTCCCACAGGGTTAAAATGAAATCCTACATCGTACATGTACAGGAGAGGAAGCCAAGAATACAGCCTAATCATATGGCAAACAACAATCTCTCATGCCCAGTTCCGAATTCAGTGAAGGTTTCTGGATCATCATATTTCTCATTTCTCACATGCAGTATGCATGAACCTGATTGGTGTAGGAAGCTGTTGGCGGCGCTTTCGTGAACCGCCGTGACCGGTGAGGTGTCCAGCAGACTTCTCGCATATAATCATCATTCCTCACAGGATTCGAACCTGCGTGTTGCCGATCAGAGATGCGTAGTTTGAAGCATATTCCCAATGCTCTACTGATTGAGCTAACCGGGCACCGTGTTACTCTCTTCAAATCTATCTTTGAAACTTATTCTCTGGCACGTTTTTGAACTTTTTTAGATTTTACTTGCTTTCCTGAAAACTCTGTAATAACCCTGAGATAAGCTATATGCTGGCTCCTCAAAACATTTTCAACACTTTCAGATTTATTTGAAAGAGAGGAACAGAGAGTCGCGGCATTCTAGCACGTGGCATTGATGCAATCTATAATAAGCACAAGTGGATCTTGAACTTCACGGTTTACTAGACCCCATGGTGTTATAGATAGAGCGTGTCCAGCAATCAAAAAATCAGTCTATCGTAAATATTTTCAGGGTACAAATTGACTCAAGTGTGTCAATAACATGTACCGGGTATGGGTATGTATGTTTATTCGCCTCGTAATAATCAATATAAAATTCAAGGATACAGAAGAATAAAAGACAGGATAGTTGCACAAGGCCCTGTCGACCTAAAACACTAAAACATACCGTTTTCTAACCGACTGTCAACCTTCTCATGCAGAATGCTGTATGCACATTTTACAATATAAAATATTATGCATTTTTGGGGGTCATGGAATACCTTATTTCTGCATGTTAAATTTTCCCATGTGGATCTTGTTCTGCATTTTGTTGATTTCAAATTATTTCAGAATAATTTACGGTTTGAGTATTGTGAATCTGATCGAATACTTTGGATAGCCCTAACATTCGGGAGTACGGTACTAAACTTCTTGACGCCACAAATATGAACGAACAACATATATATAAATATAAAGATATATACAAAATCTACAAAATTATGAATAACATGGCAAGGTTGGAATATTCTTACTTTGTGTTGTCGTCCCACACTTGTTTTCTACCAGAAATGTAGTTTCGTCTCTATGAATATGATGAACAGATAAATTTTAGCCGGCATAATTTTCTAGCGGGTGCTATCAGAAGATAGTTCTAGAAAACCTCTGAACAAACCTTTTTCCAAAGTCATCCAAAATCTTGCTTGCTTGTTATTGCATAGCTAGTGGATCTGTACATAACCTTCAGCTGTCTTGTTGTGATAGTGCTTTGATATTTTTTATTTCGAAATGTAAAAGTTTTTTGTAAACTCACAGAGAGGTGTGAGGACAGCACTTCCATGGCTGACTGAAATACAATCCTGCTCTCTTGTTTCTGAAATTAATTTTGTTTTATTTTCCCGAGGGCATGTTAGAAATGCCTATTTAGAGTTGCCACTCAATGCTCAATGAATGGGGTTGGTTGTTATCAGTTCTCAATTAAAGTATTATATATAAAAGCAAGCATTGATCATTAGCTCTCATTGAAAAGGCGAATCTTTAGTTTTAATTAAGTATTTTATATGGTACTATTTAAATAAGGCAACTGATCGATAGTTTCCAACATAGAATATGGTTGCACACCATTATTTGTTAAAATCTCGATTGTATCCTTGTGTGAAGTTTCACCTGTAAGCTGTGCAAGTTTGCAACCATACCCAATATTCGAAGTCTGCTCGCTCAAAATATCTGTACTGGTTTCCCAATGAACCACAAGTTTTTTTTACAACTTCCCTGACTTGCTCCTGTCTGACAAGTCTTTACTACCATTCCCAATAACTTATTTTCTATCGCATTTCAAAGAACTCCACTTTGATCAAAGTTGATCAATATTCGGCATTAAAATTACTGTTTATTCCATTTTACAAATTAAAAATGGTTTAAAATATAGGAAACATATATTGGATTGCCTCAACTTATTTCCTACATTATATTTAAATGGAATGTCAGAACGAATAAAAGAATAATCGAAATTGCTTTCCTGTGTAGAATACACCCTGGAAAGATCAGGGTATTATAAAATGAGTCTCTTGAATTTATCTGGCCAACAGAGTGTGACTTATGCGAACACTTGAAGAAAAAATTATTGCGAAAGAAACATAAGTTTTGTAATCGAAAGGAAGACTGAAAGATTGGTTGGATGGAATAACATTGATCTGCTTCCGGCCTTACTCAGAGTGAATTTCAATAAAAAAATGATAAATCCACGAAATTACTATTGATTACCGCAGATTTTTTTTGTGTAAATTTTGTTATGCAGTTAAAACTGTATTTGACTTGTTCTCAATACTATTATTGTGACAATCGATTGAACTAAATATTATTTTCATGTAAAAAGTGATTAGTATCTAGGATATCGGCTTGTTCCATTTTTTGAAGTTAGAATGTGAAGATGACCAATAATGTTCCTTGATATTATGTTTCTTCTTTCCTATTAGAATATGTGAATTATATTGTTAGTATAGATAGATACAAATTAAAATGGCTTCTTCCAAGAAATTGGAAAGTACTAAGAAGATGATTCGAGCTGTATTACTGTCTTGCAAAGAAGGTGTTCAAGCTCACAAACTCCAGTCAGACTTCAAATCATTAACAGGTGGGGGAATACCTTTTCAAAAACTTGGCTTCAACTCTGTGAATGAGCTCATTCAATCAATGCCTGATGTAGTTCGTGTCAGTGAACGATATGGAGACATAATATATCATGCGGTTGCAGATGAAAGCACTCAGCACATTCAAAAGATGGTATCTAGTCAAAGATCTGCTAAGAAGAAAAAGATTAAAAGGGGCTACAAATATTCAAGACCAAATTTGTCTTCCAGTTACGGTAGTAGGTATACTCCGAGAGGTTCGACTAAATCCCATGGACAGCGAAAAGTTCTTTTGCCAACCCCCTGCAATCAGAAAAAAGGTCTTTTGCCTACTCCAGTAGTACGGCATGCTAGTTCTAATTCTAGCAAGCGCACAGCTGGATCTAATGTGTATCATTTACCTACTACTGGTGTTCGTGTCATGCACAATCAGCGACAAATTATCAATACATATTCTACTCAGCAAACTAAGAATAAAGCTATCATGCAGCCCAGTGCCAGGATACCCAGGAAGATTACCAGTGGGAATGTGAATGCCCATACTCCTTCACCATGCCTCAAAACTGTACAACCATCAGTGTCTAAAACAAATTCTTGGATATCAGAGAAATTGAAAGTAAATAATGATGCAAGCAAAGAAATGAAGCTGAATGATGTGATCAAGATAAGAATAAAAACGCTTCTTGGTTCAAATCCTGGGGGTGTTTTCTCGAACACTTTGTCAAAGTTATATTTTGATGCCTACGGGTGCCAACTTGCAGAATCAATAGTATATGGTCTTGAAGGAGGTGCCATTGCAGGCATAGCAACCATAGAAAAGTTGACTTGTGGTGCACGAGAAAAAACTATTCTTTATCCTATAAAACAAATATCACCTGTAAAATTGGCAGATAAAGCAATTCCGTCATCGGGACTGGTGAGGAAAGTTGAAGAAGTTGATGGAAGAATATCTGTAAATTTGATCCAAGAGAAAAATACTCAAAAGTTTAATCAGGATAAATTAAACAATAACAAAGCACAATCTACCACATCTCGAACCCTGACTAAACGAAATAACCCTGTCGATGCAACATGGAAATCTGAAAAACTTGTACTTACCCCTGAAATGAAAGAAATGGTGATGCAGGTGAAAAATTCTGTTAGGGACCGAATCAAAGCTATTATTTCTGAACATCCCTGTGGAATAAGTTCAACCGAATTTGAGAGTGCATACTTTAGCAAATTCAGCAACAAGTTTCCAGATTCCATTCTGAAAAATTTGGAATGCGGTTTGGTCGAAGGTGTTGCCACAGTTGAGAAGCTAACAAGAGGAAATCGTGAAAAGATTATATTTCACCCACTAATATCTGAACCCAAATCATTGAAAACTGAGAAAAAAAATGAAAGGGGTTTTGTTTCTAATAAAACAACTGATGAGAAAGAAAACGATTCAATGGATATTATAAAACAGAGAATTAAACGTATTCTTTCTGCCTGTCCTCGAGGTATATCTGCTTCCCGTCTTAGTACTGCTTACTTTGAAACCTTTAAGGATGGCCTTGATCGAAGTGTGATTGTCAAAATGGAAATGGGGCTTTTAAGAGATGTCACAAATATTGAAATAGTTGACAATGGCAGCAAAGTTTTATTTTTTCCACATCAAAACGAGATTCGACAACAAGGCCCAAAGTATCCAGCCCTTTCCTCAAAGATACTCAACAAAATTCCAGAAGCAAGAGTGTTAAGAATGGAAACTGAATATGACGCTCGTATAAGACATATTGTTGACTGCGGACAATTTTACGTCCAACTTTCTGAATTCGCAGATGATCTGGAAAGGATTCAACAAGTATCAAAGCATGCAAAGTTTGGAACAATACCAACTTTAAGTCTTGGAATGGAAACCATTAGCTGGATAGAATCTGGTGGTAGGAGAGGACGAATTGTCGATGTTTGTGGGAGCAAGGCTCTTATAAATCACATGGATTATGGTGACAAGCAACAGATGCACAGGCAACACTTGGCACCAATGTTGGATGAACTCAAATCTATACCTGAAATTGCTGTGCTTTGCTCTTTACACAAACAAGATGACAATGCTGATTGGTCTCAGAGAGCATCGTCAAAATTTAATCATTTGTTTCTTGGCAAGAAGATTAAAGCAGAGGTGAATTCTGTTAGAAGACAATCTATTGATGGTGCATTGAAAATTATTTACAGCGTCACTTGTTATCTTGGCTCTCTCAACATAAATGAACGGTTGATGAAAGAAGAGGAGCAAATTGAAGAATACCATAGTTATGAAGTGTTGGATCCAACTAATACAACTTTATCAGAAAAAGAGGATGACGGAGATACTTCGTACGAAACTATTGATTCAGAGTCATCTATAAGTGAATCAGAAATAGAACTTTCCATACATTCATCTCATATTGATCCAATAAACTCAACCAATATATGTCATGAAAGTATGGATATTAGCAACTCTTCTGTTCATTTTGATGAAACAGACTCTGGCGTTTTTCACATGCAAAATGTGTCTACTCCACCTGTCAAGAGTCTATCTAATACCAGCGCTTCATCCTTTTCTGTAAACAATCAGCACCTTTCCGGCAAACTTTTTTCAAAATCATTTGACAGTTACAGTTCTCGGGTTGAACTGGCAAGAAGCAGACATCGATCCAGTCCAGAACAGCAAATTGTCCCTGGAATTACCCATTCTCTTAATAAATTGTCTCTTTCTGCACTAAATAATTGTCCGAGTACACAGGATGAAACATTTAATTTTTTATCACAAACCAGCACTGTTAGACATGATTTATCTACCCCTGTTTCTATCAAACCTTGTACCAAACATGTCAGTGGTAGCAAAAACATTTATTCTTTATCATATGCAACTGCTAAAATGACACAATGGCGATACAGAGCTGGTGTGGAGAATGATCAACAAGATGAATTGAAAAACAATACTGTTGACTCAAGCATTCATTACATGACTTCACCTTTGAAACTTTCTATTGCACGAAGAGAGTTTGGAAAGCTTGTTCGTGTTATTGTGACTAAAATCCAGTCTCCTGGTACTTTCTACATGGTTCCATATGAATTGCTCCCTATGTTGCACAATTTAACCAGTCAAATGAATGAACATTACATCCCTTTGTCGACATCAACAGTAAATCCTGTTGCCATTTCAGAAGGTTCTCTGTATGCTGCACCATGTGAAGTTGATGGTGTTGTTCGATGGCATAGAGTAAAAATTTGCAAAATTGTGCAAAGTCTTGCAAGTGTGCTCTTAATTGATTTGGGTACAAGGGATTGTGTATCAATTGACAAAGTTCATGCACTCCTGCCTCAGTTTGTTCGTCCTGCGCCATTCGCGATTTGTGGTCGATTGGCTGGAATTAAACCTATCAATTTATCAACTGATCTTATCCAAGATGCTGCAAAGTTGTTTGAAGAATGGGTGACTGGAAAAGAGTTGATTGCCCATATTGTGAAAAAATCTGTATTTGATGAACGTCTTGTGTATGATGTTTGTCTTTATGATACAAAAGAAAATGGAGATGGGGAATGGTTAAATGATTTAATGGTTGATACCTGGAAAATAGCAGAATACATTGCTGATGTTGCTGCTTGAGGTATGTGAATGAACTTAAATATAGGTGTATGTAAAGATAATTTTAACAATCCAAAAAATAATGTGTTTGAATTTGTTCACATAGTTCATGATCACATGTTCAATTTGAGGATGAAATGATTTGTATCAATTGAGTGCATTTTTCCCAAGGGCCTTGAATTATTTTCGAACAAAATTATGGTTTAGCATTTCTATTTCTCTTTATACAGTCCCTGGGATGTCATAATCTGAATACTCCTGTATTCTAGAAATCTGGATCAAAGGAGTTTCGGTGTTTTATCATTTTTATATTGGTTCATGTTGCAATGATATAGAGATATGAGCCAGACCTTATGTTTGAAAATTTGACGTACATTAATCAATCAATGACACATACTTCAAGGGATGTTCTGACAAAATTTTCCCAAATCAGCTGAAATGCTTAAACATTAGTGAATTTCATAAACCATAAACTATATTATATACCATTATATATTATTGACAAACAGTCCTACCTTTTTTACAGATTGTTTTGAGATTCGAGCCTATTATCTGTAATGCAATCATAATAATAATATATTCTTTCTAAACTTTGATGATCTTTTTTATTGTAGATGTATCTGTTTTGAATCACATGCGTTCGTTAATAAACGCAAAAATTTCTGTCTGTTATAGAAACTCTAAGATGATTTTTTCTTGATTAAATGTTATCCACAACTACGTGGTACAATAATTTTTTTTTTTTGCTTTTTTAGTGTTAAAATGATCCTCATTTCTTTTTTCTTAATTTTCAATATTTTTCCCAAAACTTTGAATCACTGTACAGAGATAAAATATTCTTGATTGCCAACGCCGAAATATTTTATATTAAACAGATGTGGTGATGTATCTGTTTTTCAAAGTATTTATAGCAGTAAATTTCTGATAAATTTTGCACAATAGTGCCTACTTCCGAGCTATGATGGCAACTTTGCCTTCTCACCGGAAGTGTTCTTTGTGCAAATTTAAAGGGTTCAATCATACGTAGGTGAACTAAACGAAAATATAAACTAGGAGGTGATATCAGTACTTATGTCGGTATCATCGAAAATTTTGTTAGCATCCCTATTTTTCCCCAAGTTACCAAAGTTGCCCTTCTATTCTCCCATTTTTCAACGATTTGTTTTGCAGATTGAAATGAATCTTATCAGAGCACTGTGCTCTTTTCAACAGACATGCTTGAGAAAGTTTGCAATGCAGAAAGTCCATAACAGTTAAACACTGTGTTTATTGTTTGTAAATTTCGATTTTTTTTTCATTTTCCTACATAATCCAATTGCCTGGTAAAAGTATTGAGATTTTTTCATGTTCCGTTATGAATGTTGTTCTATCATGTATTTGTCATTTCCCTGTTTTTTTCTTTCATGTTGAGTTGGACACACACAGAACCTTGAGTTTAACCTATTTCTATTCTATACACTCTATTGGGGTAAAAGTGAACCATAATGTATCCCTTGCAGAAAGAAAATGTAGGTCGGATGTCGAAGAAATACGAAATTTTGTTATACTGCGACGACCAATTGGAGATTTTATATGTAGAATTTACAAAATGCCAGTTTTCTCAATATGCTCAAGAAGGTAGAGAACTCGAAACCTGAAAATGTCTATGAAGATGCGTCCTGATTTCGCTGGTTAGTCAGCAGCTCACCATATGAGCGCATGCTGAAGGTATGGAAATAGCTGTCCAATATGGGTGTATTTTTGTGTTTATTCCCCTGAAGATTCTGTTCCGTGGCTTTGTATGTGTACCAGTAATTAGACTGTTTTCAGTGTATTCGATTAATTATATTTTGAGATTTTCCTTTTACCGGAGACGAAACAAAAATACAGCCCAATAAATGTGGAAGAGAAAATGTTTAAAACCCTAAATATGGTCAAAACACTCTTCGGTTGACAGGAAAACATCCTTTCAGAGTAGGGTACCGGCAGTTCAGGAGAGTGAAACGTTGAATGAATGCTGCGTACGGGTGTGGCTACGTACCACGTGAGAGGACAGTCTGGAATAAGGCTTTGTCATATTGGAAACCCTGACCTCTTGCGCAGCTGCCAGTTTTAAGTTGGAGATGTTTTTCGCCTAACTCAAACATTTTTCCTTCGTACAGTTGTCCCACACGAAATTCTGAACCAGGACCGTAGGTTGTGTAGCTTGTGACAGTTTCGTGCGGTAACGATTTTACTTTACGATAACTCTATCTAACCGGCCATTGGTTCAATCTTATAACTTGTCTTAATAGACAAGCTGCGATGAAAGTTTGGCACTTATGCCTTGAGTACCCGTGCGTACTACCGTTAGTCGCCCGTTCGTTGAGTAAGCATGAATTTGATTGGCCCGAAACTAAGCTAATCATCCCATCGACATCCCTTCATTGGGGATAGGATAGAATTTCATTTTTATTCTGCGGAGGATAGCTGAAAACAGCTTAAACCTATGACAGCCACTTGTGCAGAAATCGGCTCCGAACGTCTCATTTTTCTTGTGTGTGGACTTGGTTGGTGGAGGAAGCCGTGAGCATTGCTTACGTGCACCGGCGACGTCTTCAGCAGGCCTCTCGCACATCATCATCTTCCCTCGCGTCTTGAGATCAAAGATGCGTGGCTCGAAGCGTATTCCCAACGGTTTACCGATTGAGCAGACCGGGCACAAATATTTTGAAGGCATCTGTTCGCTTTCCAATCTTGTCCAACCCGTAAAAAGTTCTGGACTTGCAGATAACAGCTTGCGAAATCCTTAAATGGAGGAAATTACCAGAATAGATGCAAATCGTAAATAACAGACTGTGGGGAGTGATTAGTTGTTTTTTCAGATAACCGACTTTCATATTTAGGGATATTAGTGTCCTAGTCGTTCCATAATCATATTCTTAGAGTGTTAGTCCAACGAGACGAATATTTAAGGATCCCCCACGAACATTACTCGATAGTTTTTCGGGTTTTTCAGAGCTAGACGTCGTTCCGAAACGGATTTATCGTTGAAACAAGAAAATACAGTTGTAACGTGGGCGTAAATTACCAAATCACCAAACAAATGATCAGGAAGTCCAATAATATATATATTAATATATATCAAGAGCAAAATTGGACCAAGAATAGATTTCCTAAGGGACACTGAATGAAATTAAACTTCCCCAGCGCTGATCGTCTAAAATAACGTTAATCTTGCGATTGGATAAAAGAAAGATTCGATAATTGAAACATTTTGACCTGAAATCCCATACGATTGTATTTTCTGCGATAGACCTCGGTGCCTTTTTTCATATATAAACTATAAACATAATTGATCATCCTTGACATCGATATGATATCAATTGGTAAGCGCTGGTCGCTTGGTGACCTATTCTGTCGAACACTATTTCCTAAACGCGGAATGGAGTTATTGACATTTTGTTCAGTATAACATCATTATCTCGGACCTTTCGTGGGGACGTGGTGGCATGATGAAACCGGCAATAGCTGCCGAATGTAAAACCTAACGAATGGCACTGGTTCGAACTCCAACTAAGTATGTCCAAGATCGATGAACGGAAAAAGGCTTCAATGAGCGATACACGTGGGGTGCCCCAGGGCAAGGCAATGTAACCTACTGTCTTGAGACTATGCTCGACAACCTAACTGGTTTCTCGTATGTTCCACACGAGATGGAATGGCAAGACGCAAGAAAAATCTCGTAACCAGGTATAATTGTAAACATTGTTAATTACATACTGTGAAAAAAGTTCATTTCCATTTCTGTAATCGTTGTTGGAATGCCGGCTATAGCAGTGGAAGGGATGATTTCTCTTAGCAATGGACGTTGATCATTCCGGTGAAAAGCATGGAGCAGAGTAGGGGTTCACTTGGAAGTACCGAATGGATGGTGGGAAACCGGATAGAATACATCATCTGGATCCAAAGCAAAACAGAGATCCAGTCAGAAAAGAGTGTAAGCCAGGTATAGGGAATTTTGGTCATCATTGAAATCTTATGCGCTGTTACAACTTTTAGCAAATTCATTAAAAAGGTTAATAATGCGAATTGCACTATTGGATGCACTGATTCCCAAAATCGGTAAAATTGTAACTGCGGCAGAAGGCATGTTTTGTCATAAGTAGCTTGTTGAGGCCAAAAACTTCCTATAATTTTCAATCGAGGCGCTATTAAGCTAAACTCGCCTCGGGAAAGGTGAAACAAAGCTAGGGACAATACCCCCACACTTCCGCTTGGCGACGCCACTGACTCTATACATATCACCAACTGCTTCACCCTAAATATAATGACATTGTCCATCATCACCATGATCGTATAACAAAAATGACACCTTGACACTGTCGGCGGAATCGGCGAGAGGTACGAGTCCTCCCAAGTTTTGTGCAAGCAGATTAAATTGATTTAAAGATTGAACGATATTATGGTACCAGGAATTATGCATGCTTTATCATATTGATAATTTAGCCAACACTTTCAGTTTTAGCCTGCTGTTCCATTAATTGTGATTCATCCAAGTAGTTTAATTTTTTTAGCCAACTCCATATACGTAGCATTTTCTCTTGTTGGTATCTTGCATATGATTCTTTGTCTTGTACAATATCCGGCTTGAGATACACTTCACGAAGTGGTAGATGGCGAGGGGCAGTTTCTTGCGTTGGTTTTGATTTTGAATTCTTAAATTTCTTTCCCACCTGTTTTCGTGACAGCGCAACATGCAATGAGATTTCCCCACCATATCGTGCAGATACCGCTTCGAAACTCTCATTCAAATTGACTGTTTTTGGAGTTCGACCGACATTTTCAACATTTCTTAGAACAACATTCTCTGGTGTTACGTTGATTGTCCTCTCAATCACTTCAGTTGCCTCGTGATACCTGTCGTCAACAGGCGATGTGCCATGCTGAACTGGTATAGTTACCGGTACGTCCATATAAGGGGTGGTGCTCGGTTTAAATTCCGGAAACCTTCCAGGTTGTGACTGAGTTGTTCGTTGCCTGTGATAATACGTCTTCTGTGGACGTCCTTTTTCCCATTTGTTGGTTTGTCTGTTTTGCTTGATAAATTTCGGAGCTGAGAAAAATTTAAAAGAGAAATATGAGTATACTGGAAAGTAAATACGAATGTCATTGAATATTATTCTCGAAACGTTTGCTAGCATATGTTACATACACTAGTAATAAATCTCAAGTACGTATATTGATGGGATACAAACGCGTGCCAGATTAGAATTATTTTATTTTGTCAAACATTAGCGTCTTGTTTTTGTGAACCGTTAGTGTAGTCAACAAAAATGCGTTTTCGAATCTTTGTTTGGATGACTGGCTCTTCTTGCACGATGTGGGATGTGGTATTAAACAATCACACATGCTGCAGTTAGAACTTTATAATTTTCATTCTTTGTCAAAAAATTTGAAATTTCAATGACTATATCTTTTAACCCAACAATGAACATAATTTCGTTGTTCGCCGTCACTATACTACTTTTGTTGGCGTCTCAAATAAATTTTCTACCTGGACAAATATAGATCTTTGGCATCTCTTGTGATTGCAGAGACCGAGATGTTTTACTTCTTATGGGAGGTAGCGAATAAATGTTTGCCGCTTTATGATAGCCTGTGAAAATATTTCTGCCTTGAGTCATCGATGAACCTGGAAGTGAAATGATGAAACTTCAGTGAATCTATCACACGAGCACAGTTACCGGAAACTTGTTACAAGCCAAACAAGAACTGAATTGCTAACTATAACTGTGTACACAGTATTACGAAGGCTCTCGCCTGGCAACGCTAAACACTGTCATAACCAGATCTTCCATGACTACTCATACATGCTCTAAAAGATGTCTCATAGGACACAGACGTCTGGACCAATATTCTAGCTGATAAACAAAGTTATTACAAAATCAAAGTTCAGTTGCCATGATATTAAATCAGGTCAAGCTGCTGCAATCCAAAGAAATCGTATGTGCACCACAGACTGCGGACGGTGCCAAACTAGTCTCAAAGCATCTTTACATGCTTTTCGATTGCATCAATATTGTATGTATGGCCATGTACGAAAATACAGGATGTGAAGCTTTGAAATTATAATTGGATCATGCATATCAAGGCAATGTATAATCACAAAGCACAGGAATCAATGATATATATATATATATATATATATATATATATATATATATATATATATATATATATATATATATATATATATATATATATGGGACATGCCTGGTGTGGAGTCTTGAAATTGCAATTAGACTATTTATGTTGAGACTATGTGACCATGTCAGATCAGTTTAAAGGAATATATTTACGCTGTTTTTGATCTATTCAATGATATATGTATAGGCTACTCTTTGGACAGGCATGAAATTATATTTGGGTTATTCATCTCATCACTGTGTCAAATTAGTGCATGGCCCATGATAGAATTAATATGTCATAAAATAGCTTTTAAACTGACAAAAGCGGCCAATTTGTAGCTCCTATATCGTAACAACCAAGATATAAAGCTAGAATCTGTACGGCAATCTTAGCTTGGTATCTGACTATGACTCAACACACACAGAATACTTTCAAGGCTTTGATGCAAAAAGCTATTTCGCATTACAGAAAATTTTTTGCGGTTGATTTTTGACGGAAAATATAGAATCTTTGAACAGGGATCCTTGAAACTCAGTAAAAAATATGGAATAAAATGTTTTCGGCCATACTAAGCCATACGTCCATACGGCCTTTGACTAAGATATTAGATCACTAGGCCTTGCAGCTTTGATGCTAGAGCCAAAAAGTATATTAATAACTAGCGATCGCTCAGACCACGTGGCTATGACATCAAAGAATGTGATTTTGACAGTCTATTAGGCCACTTTCAAATGATTGTATCTGAAAAACAGGACCTTAAGTACTTAAGTCTTGTAGAGCAAAAATGGAATAATAATAAAAATAATAGTAATAATATTAAAATAATAAAACGTAGAATTTCCATAGGACTTTCGCTTTGGAGCGAAAGCCTTAATAATGACAATAAAAAGCGTAGAATTTCAATAAGACTTTCGCTTTAGAGCGAAAACCTTAATTATTTAATTTTTTTGATAGATTTTTTAAAATCATTGTCTGCTTATTGAATTTTTACTTACTCTTGCTGTCGGCTTTTGATATCCGAGTACGGAACTCTTGAGTTTTACTGAGTTGTCCTTGAATTGAGAACTCCCTTGGTACAACTCCACTGCAGATAATACCAATGTTTTGATCAGGAGGGGGAGAAACTGGAGAATTCACATGTCGCAAAGAAAGTTGAGGTCGAAACTTCGGCACTCTCATACTTTTAATTCCATTCATTTATTCCAAATTTGCTCAAAAAAGTCAAATTAAACAAAACTTGCTGCCGAATTGAACTAATCTATTACATCTATCGATACCGGATCGCCTTTAAAAGGGTCAATACAAAAATGGGAGGTTAAAGGAGGTTGAGGAAAAATCATACGGACGGGATGAAGCTTTCGATCATTTCTCCTAGGCGAAATATATCTTTCTGATAAGTACCCAATTTCAAAGATATGAGGATCTATGGCAAGGGTGGCCAAACTGCGGCTCTTTGAGACTTTGATTGCGGCTCTTTGATGAAAAGATGTAAAGTCAAAATACCGATAAGTTTGGACAAACCAACACTTGAAGGAACTGCTCCGATCTGCTTTAACATCATATCAACCTAATTTCAAACATCTTGCAGCCCAGGTGGAGATTCACAGTATACCACGCAGCACTAATATTAATCAATAGTTACAGTTCGTTGTGAGTGAATAAATTCTTATTGTGATTGTGTTGTGGCTCTTTTAAAACTGGATTTTGTTATATGCGGCTCGAGCATGGAGCAGGTCTGGCCACCCCTGATCTATGGTGTGAAAATTTCAAACTGGTGGTAAAATGCTTCAAAAAAGGCCTACAACATTCTAATTTACTATTATAGTACCTATGTGATGCTGTGCACCAGGTCTATATAAACTATGGGCGTAAATATTTCCCAATTAGAAATTTTATTATTGCCTACATATTATGGGCCGCGGCTTAGTCAGAAGTGACTCATGCATGACCAAAACAGTATCAGGAATATTTTCAGATAAGAGTAGGTGAGCAATATGACTGGACAATTATGGGGCGATGATATTAGAAAAATTGATAGTTGTATTCTCACGAATATATAAGGTTTTACATGGTCTTGACACTGAAATATATATATATATATATATATATATATATTCACTTTCAGTTTTCTCGCACTGCTGCTTCTCATATTTACTTACCTTTACCTTCCCAAACCTTAACCGATATCTTGTTCGACGCAAGCTTCTTGCTGTATCATATTTTAAAAATTATATGTCCAGTATTTTAACAACAACTGACTTGCCTGTCGATACCGATATTTAGCTACCTTTTTATTCAGGATTCTTTAGGTAACCCAGGATTATATTTCATTTATCAACCAGTCCGTAATACGAGAAGGTGTTCATTCCCATTGTTTTACATTTTGTAAACAATACTTATGATATATTGTGAAGGCGTACGGACGCCAACATGTTTGTGGTGTTGATAGACTTTGCGTCATTCAATAGAGTGCTAATCAAGTGTGTCCCTTTAACTCATACTCTACAATCTTTTTAAATCAAATGGGAAACTGTCTCGTTTATAAATGGGAAAAGTTAAAATTTCACTATTTACAAATCTTTATGTCGGCGTCGATTAGCGATCAATGTAATGCACAAAACCTTGAGAGAAACAATCACGAACAATCCTTTTTATGTTTGCGAGCACAGAAAGCTACGCATAAACCATTTTCTAGAATTCATCAAAGTGATATTTGGGTACACTGGGGGACATTTCTACTTAATATTTCAACTATTTCCGCTAAAGTTTTGTTTGCGTAACAACCATTTGATGTCATTTGTATGGAAAGCGTAAAGATCTGCTCTTCACATTTTCCACATATGAGCCTACTTCGACGGAAAATAAACATTCGATTAGTAATTGCATTATGTAAAACTGCAATTGGCATTACGCCCAATTGTGCCCGATGGAATCGAATCCCTTGAAATTGCACCCAGTGGGATTGCAATCCGTGAAATTGCACCCAGTGAAATTGGAATTGCAACATGTATATTTGCACCTCGTGAAACCGTACCCCGTGGAATTGCACCATAATTAATTTTAGTAAAGCTCTGCTGAAAACCAAAAAAGCTATTCCTCTAGGTCAAATCAATTACTCTAGGCGTTGCATTTCAGCTGAAATCTTCAAATACTATTGTGAATGATTGCCTTTCATTCCTGTTTAGCGAAAGAACCATACATTCACCAATGACAAAAAATTTATTGAGCACAGTCCAGAGTTTTGAACAGCCTTTTTAACAGTGCAAAAAATTCTTGATATCCTTTGACACTCATAAATCTATATACTGGGATGTTTATTCAATTCCATATGCATCATTGTTTATCATCCTCAACCGACTAAAATGCGAGAAAATATAACCCACTCAGGAATTTTAATTTTTTAAGCACGAGTTACATATGACCGCGCCTCGGCGGCGTGCTCCATAAATGACTCCTACCAAACAAAGCATGATCTCGCTAACCGAAATAAATCATCGAATCCAGCAAATTCCAATAATTTCCCCCGTTCCTTCATAGCAAGTTTTAGCCAGTTTCAGGCACTAAAATTTTTTTTGCAACTTCAAACAAGGATGCATCTAAAATGGAAAAAAAATATGCGCGTCGGAGGCGCGAGAAAATTTTGAAGAAGTGAACCAAAATATTTTTTGTAAGAACGAAATAAATCGATTCAATCAGCAAAATAAATTTGCGCGCTAAAAATTTTATCAAAACGATCTTATAAGTCTCACTTTAGGGGGAAAACACTTAAAATTATTCTGTAAAAAGTAATTAGGCTCCAAAGGCGCATGAAATTTTTATGAAAATGGAGTAAAAACTCTCATATTAAAAACGAAATAACACAAGATGGCTATTTGATGTTATTTTCGTAATTTAACTTAAATATTTTTTTTGGGGGGGGGGGGGTGAGGGGGGAACTCATCCACAAGATCTGATGCAGTTCCAAAATCAGGAAATTGGGAGTTTTGGCAATACTGGTTCGGTTTTTGAAAACAGATTTATGTTCACCATAAAACAAAAAAATGGAATTATGCTTCACCGCTTTTGCATAATTATATAATATAGAATATTTTGGAAAGTTACTGCTTACAACGGTTCTTTTGATTTTTCAAGAATTTGTCAAAAAATCCCAGGGGTTCAGTAAAAAACAAGAAACGTGAAACATTCAGACACGGGCGAGACACTTTCAAGTTTAGTTGACGGGTTTCATGTTTTTGCCGTTTATATTCGAAAGTAAAGTCTTGTGCACAATAATATAAAAATATATCTTATTTATTCCCAAAGAATGCCATGATTTTAGAAAATACCAAAAATATTCATATCGGAAATATGGCAACTCTGGATTATTCAAAAACTTTATATTTTAAGGCACTCATAATTCAGACAATTTCCGTTATATAAATTTTGTTTCGTTTTATCTGTTTTTGTTAAAAAAATAAATGGGAAAATGAATTAGTAGTCTATATAAGATGGTTCTCACTAAAAAACAATTATTTAGTCAAAATTTATTGTTTATTATTGATTTTTTCACCAAATTGAGTTGATTCCAAGGTACCAGTGACCGTTAGCGCGATATTTGAGTGAGGTAATGTTTCATAGATTTAAAATATTAACAATATTGTGTGACGAGTGTTATGGAATAGAATGTAGAAACGAAGGTGAACAAACGATTAGAAACAGATTAGGACATTAGAATTGGATTCTACAGCATTAAACTAGATAGAAGTGTGCTTGTCCCTCTCATTTTGGGTATTGAATTGCGTGATATATATTCAAACAAACTTCTGCTCTACTTACGAATCTCACCTCATCAATTCAGGAGTAAACGAGAGCATACAACATTTAACGTGAGAGAGAAATCTAGGCCTTTTAGAAGATTCAGATACTTGATTATTTGGGTGTGACGCTTTTCATTTGAAAAAAAGATCTTGCACACAAGAAGTAACACCGATATACGTTATTCAACCATGAATAATATTAAATAACAATTTGTGATATATTTGTGGTAAATTTCCGCAGTATATTGATTTCAGAAATTTAACGTCTTTTCAACTTCCTGCAAATGTGGCAAAACTGACTCTATTCTCAAGAAAATCTTATTCGCTCGCGAAAACAAAATCTAAAAATAAAAGTGGCTGATTTTTAAATAATCGAACTAACGTTGCCATATTTCCACTGCGACTCAATTTGTTAATTTTAAAAATATATGTTATGCCAATTAATTCATTTTTTTGCTGAAATAGCGTATGTGAATAATATTTCTGTTGTAAAAGCCTTTATTTTCAAATGGAAATCTATAATAGAAGACTAAAATCTGTCAAAATTGAGAGGAAATAAAACACGCCAATTTTTAATGATTATTTTATTAAATTTTAACAAATGCCCCCTCCCTCTTTACTTTTTCTGGATCAGCCACTAGCCTGACTCCGACAGCACGCTAAGTAAGAATAGGCTCAAGGCTCATTCGATCTTGAAACTTTGACATCACCGTTCCTATCTTTTCAAACCATCCTGACGGCGCGATCCATCATTGTCCCTTTCTCACTAAAAACTATTGACTATTGATTTTAGTGGTAGAAAGAAGTATCGTGTGTCGCCCGATATCGACATTTTTATTTACTATCATGCGCACTAAACGTGATACTCTTATTATGACGTATGTTCATTTCACCCCTATATGGAAACAACAGCTGTAAAAAAGCCTACGCCTGAATATATTTATCCCACAAATATAGCGGACAACAATATTCTTATATTTGCCGAAAACAAAAGAGAAATTTAGTAGGGGAAAAAGATTGGCAATCCCTGAATATATTTCAATATGAAAATGTAAAGAAATCCTGATTCCCCCCGTACTGCAGCGGATTTCTTTATTTAGAGCTTTTTTGTGTTCACTGCCCACTGAATATTTGAGAAGTAAGCGTCCCTATTCCCATTGAACCTGGATGGTTTTTATAGTGAAAATCTAAAGTTCGAAACTGCTGTCACTAAAACAGTTTATAAAAAATTTAAAAGTTTATTAAAAATGGTTTGCATTTGAACGAGAATAAAAGCATATTGCAAAACTCTTCCAAATTTTTTGAAATTTTGAGCAGGAAATTCAATTGAGTGATGAAATTGGATTGGAGAATTTTATTGTACCTTTTTTATCGAAAATTAGTGGATTTCACTAGTATGCCCCCTTATTAGAATTGTACTAAATAGAATTGCATGAGCCTGTGGCTATTGCACCCAAAAAATTTTACCTAGTACGGGGATCTCTGAGGTGTGGTTTGTGTGTTAGTTTTATTTGTATTATCGAACTTTTCGTGATATCAAATTAATCGTACAGTCTACACGCCGCTGTTTGTTATACTTGAACATATGGATAAAGGCTAAGGGTTGCGACCTTCGCTATGGTTACGTGAAGCTATTGTCACGTGATCGTTACATTGCATCTGCTGTCTCTGGTCTGCACAAATTGTTGTTTGGATAGTGGTTGCTTTGGTTTGCATGTTAAAAGGCAGAATAAATACATACATAGTCTACATACACAGTACAATGCATAAACTGAATATAATTTTCATCCTACTAGGGGGAAAACCCGATATACACTGTACAGGTTACCGGTATGGCGGTAGGTAAACACTGAGCAACGTTAGGATACGGTAGGGTGACTTAAACAGTTCAATGTAAACTGGTAAATAAGGTACAGTAAATTTTGACAAGATTTAACTTTAGGAGTTAATTTACTGATTTATGAATTTTAGAATTCACAGTGACATTTAACCGGGTCTGAGTTTAAAACTATAAGTTAAAACCTGTGATTTAACTTACGGTACCACTCTGATGAACGATATGTTGATATGCCATTTTGTGATGACTTCGTACTGATTTTTACTTTCACTATTGTGCTGCAGCGAGTAATCAATCTGTCAGTACTGCAATACAAAGATGGAAAAAGGAGTCAGAAAACGTCCTTTATCAGACGAGGTAAGACTTCATCTTGTAAAATTGATAATAGGATACGGTAACTTATATGCTACAGCACGAGTATTCGGTATAATATAACTTATAAGTTATATATAACATTTGTCATTGTCTCCCGGGTTAGGATGAGTCGCTTCCAACATGGGAAATTTTTATGATAATCGGATATATGGTACTAAACTTCATGAGACCCAATTTTTGCGGACCCTTTTTTCTGTCAGTTTTTAAAAGTCGCATCTACTTCGAAGTATTCTACTAGTATATATAATAATTGGACCCGACTGTCAGTAGACAAGTGAGAGGATTAACAACTTTTGGTCATGTTTGTTTGACTAAATTTGAATATCTTTTACAGTTGATTGATCTTCATATATCAGTTGTACCACCTGAATGTTGGATACAAAGATTGAATTATGCGAGTCCCAAAGTCATTGATGAAACATTCTCAGCTGGTTTTATCAGGTGGGTTTGTAGATTATTCCATTAACATTCACTGATATTGTGAAAAAATTATGTTGAATTCTAATAGATAGAAATAGAATACGACTTACGAAAATTTTCGTGAAATGTAATATCTCTACACTCAACAAGTATTTAATTAAATATCAGAAAAAAACTCTTGTTTCTGAGTCTGAGTAGCAGAGCAGGAGGCATTCTGCCAGTCTGGTCCTCAATAGTATAAAATTTATATACCATTTCAGATTTTGTATTGCGGTAAAGTAGTAGAGCTGATTTTAACAAGAAAACAAAATGTTTTTTATTTATCTTATAAGAAAAGTGGTAATATAAAATTTGAATATGAATTCATTTTATTTTATGTTATTTCATATTTTAACAGAGTTCATCCTGATACAACAATATCATCTTTACGTACTGTGATATCAGAACAGATTGGTGATCACTTATTTCCTGAAAAATATGTTTTTCTAAAACATGTTGGGCGATGCTTAGCACTGGTAAATCAATTACGGTATTTCAATAATTCTTAAACATAATAAAAGGAAGTTCTTTGTATTTGAAAATCTTTAAAAAATTTATTAGCTATACCAGGAGTTTGCAAACTACGAAAAAAATTTTATTTGCGTTGCATGGCTGAACTTTTATGTCCTTTTCTTTTAGGTCCGAATCCCGTCAGGGATTATGATTATATACGAGAGGTCTGCTGGACGCCTTGCCGGTACATGGTGGTTGATGTAAGCGCTGCTTACGGCACCTCCACCAACCAGGTCCATGCACAGGAAAAATGAGAAATACGATAATTTTGTGAGGCACGATGGCCTAGTGGTCAAACATGTTGGCATCGCAGGTTGAAGATCTCGGGTTCAGGCCCCGGCGAGTCCGGCTTGCTTATCCATGCCCACCACTCAACCCAGGGTGTAATAACTTGGGTAGGCTAAGCTGAATAGGAAAAGATGATATCTTTCCAGTAATTGTAACCCTGTCCGTCTATAAGTGGCCCTGTTACAGGGCCTTGGACAGAGTCATCCACTCTAAGAAGTGGCTAGAAAAAAAAATCCAAAAAAACCTCCAAGGTTCGCATATGGTTAAGCTGTATTCTCGGCTTTCCTCTCCCGCAGGATAAAATGATATCCTATCCTATCCGTCAAGGAACCAAAATTTAGCTAAATGGATAGTCTATTTTTATATAAAAATTTTTTTTGAAAATGAAAAAGTGTGTAGCGTAAAAAACTGACTTTTGGCCAAAAATTAATTTCCGCACAGTTTTCACAGAGTATCCACCAACCACTAGGTGGATACCAAGCCCTAAAGCCCAACAAAAGGTCAAATTTAGTAAATCATTCATAACTCTGTCCCCTTTGGAGCTAGAAAGTTCGTTCTGGTCTCAAATAATTCAGAATATATAATTTCCTATTTGATCTAATTCAATATTTCTTGAAACTTGGCCCAAACTAAGTTAAATTACGAATTTCGTTTTTTAGTAGTAAATATCAATTGTTATATGTGTATTTGTGTCATATTGACCGCCCTAATATTGAGTAACATTGCTAAGGAATGGGAAAGGAATAAGGATATTAAAATATACCAATATCAAACAAAAAGGAATATTCTTAAATGAACAAGGAAGTGCAATACAAATAATGTATTGGCTCCGTGGACCTTGTAACATAAGATCACAATCTACAAGTAAATTAAAATGAAATATTTAAAGAATTCTAATTAATTTGCAAACCTTATTTTTAATCTTTATTATAACTTTATTCAATTTCATTGCTGAATCATTAAAAAGAATATGACCTTAGTAGAGATAAATAACTTTCCCCTTCCATTCACAAGCATAAAGTTGATTTGGTTCTAAAATGAGCAAAAATTAAAAGATTATTTTGACAAAAGGATTCCTTATGTTGGTCACAGAGAAAAAAATTATACTTTGGGGTAAGCTGATATCTAGTAAAAAGTTGACAACTGAAACTACTACTATATATTTTTCAATTTTTTTTAATATCCCTTGTTAGTTAGCAGTATGGAAAACTACAAAATAAAAGATATAAGAATAGAGTTTTACAAATCCGTCAGTTTTATTTTAAAGTATTGACTGTTGCTTTATAGCGACAAATGTGTTAAATTAAGATATTTGTATTGTTTTCTCAGAAGTTTCCAGAGGTTAAACACAAATACTCACAATACTACAGAATAAAACTATGTTCCTATCAATTTCTTTTAATTGGAATTCACTCCAAGCTATGCCAAAAGCAACACCAAAAGGCAATTCAATTTGTGGTTACTAATAAAGCAAATGTCTCATAAGATATGAAAATAGCCAATTTTTTTTTTTTTTTAAAAACTTCTTTTTTAAAACTTGCATCTTATACTCATTCTATAGCTTGTTTCGTTAATGGCCATAGTCTCAAGATTAGAGCATTGAAATTTGTCGTACACTTCAATATCATGCAAGATATTTTGAGAGGCAAATGCCTCCGAAACAAATTTTGTCTACAGGAACATAGATTATATGTCTTCATAATGAGTTTACGATTTTGTGTATCGTTCGAACTTAATTAGATCCGTAAACATCATTTCATGTTCATTTACAATATATTCTTTTCAAAATAGGTAAATGACAAGCAAGAACAGCAGTTAAAAGCCAAAAATTTTGTACCACCAAGAGTAAGTTTTATTATAAAATTATTGTTATAAAGACCGTCAAAATGTGCTTGTTTACTTTTTGTCGCTTCTTACGCGGGAGATACGTTAGGACTATTCGGATTAGATATAAAAAAGAACTATAATAGTTTAACAAAAACTTTTTCAATTCAAAAGCAAAGAAGTGGTACATTTTTTATCATAACCCAGGGTAGATACCGCTCATTGCACTTTTCCATGGAGGTTCAGTTTTGTATTAGGTGTTTTCTAGCTTAGTGTACAGTTGCCGAAACTGCATCTTGTAGTAGGTCTTTGCCATTTGAGTGGTCATTAGTTGGGTCCTTTTGGGTGATGCCTCTGGCCTTGCTTGAAGGGAATTTGAAAAACAAAAAATTCAACATTCAATTTTTGTTTAGAGATGGTCAATTTTCAAACTAGTCACTTAAACATATAGCATATTTGTGATTTTGGCTTTCTATGGATTAGAAATAGAAAAGAAGGCAATCTTGTAACCAAAAACATATTTA
This sequence comes from Styela plicata, assembly GCA_963675895.2. Taxonomy (NCBI): domain Eukaryota; kingdom Metazoa; phylum Chordata; class Ascidiacea; order Stolidobranchia; family Styelidae; genus Styela; species Styela plicata. Next base: position 3,546,895 of record OZ023144.1, on the reverse strand, counting down.
TATATATGGACCATTTTTGCATAAAATTTTATTTTTCATAAAAAATTGAAATATGACATTGTGACTCAACTTTGAATCAGTTTTGTTGATTTGATTAGTCATTACTGTATATTCTTGGTTTGAAAATTTGAACAGATAAGGATATACTTCCTATGCGGGATACTTGAATATTCATGTAAGGTAATTCGAAGAATCTCAAGAAAAAATTTCACAGGGGTTATTTTACATTTTCTTCCAAAATTTTCAGAACGCGAAAATGGACCTTTCATTGAAGGTATACTGCAATTAATTTATGCTTTTGAATCATATCAGTGATGCGATTTATATCCATAATTCAAAGTTTTGATTAAAAGATAAATACATTCGATAGTAGCGATGTTACTTATGCCGGTGATTGTTTTCAATATTTTTCCAACACATATAACAGCACTTCCCTCAGTTTGTATTTGTTAGCTGACTTATGAAATCAAGGATATATATTAAAAATATTTGGACTTTATCTTGAAGTAATATTTGTTTATTGTCTCTCACATGAGATTAAGACAATGTTTCTTTGTATGAATAATGATATATTTATTAAATTTTGAAAGGTATAAATTTGATATAAGTGAACAATTGTGTCCTTTGATAAGTCTACAAGCGGAAATGTAATGTTTTTTATTTGTTCAATCACTATGTGTTATTGACTAGTCATTGAGTATTGTCAGAATAAAGTGATTTGCTATTATTCGCACGGCACCTACTTGTGTGTTTGGCGCATCAGAATTTGTTGTTTGAGCAATCTACTTCAATTCAATTTTGTAGTCTTTGTATCCTAGCATAACCATACATGTTTGTGTGGTCAGCGTGAAGGTTTGGCATATGCATGGCTTTGCATGGCTGATTGCCTGTTATAATTTTTGATTAAACTATTTAATAATTGAATGAGAGTATGTAGTTCGCCAACCAAGTCAAAAATATTTCTCACAAACACCGCCGCAGAGGCGCGATCAATCAGTGGCTCATACTTGACAAAAACATAATTTCTGATTGAGAAACTGTTAAGCGGGTTGACAGGTGACGTTCATGGAACAATCAAAATTTTATTTTAGTTTTTGTTTCTTTAAGATGAAAAAAAATGCTTATAAATATAAACACAGCCATATCATCCAGGACAGATACCACTTACTGCACTTTATTTTATTACAACGATTGAGTTCTGTTTGGGATATTTTTGTTTAGATGGCAGTTTCTCGAACTATATTTTGTAGAATCGTAGCTCTGATTGCTTAGAGGGAATTTGAATGAAAAAAAAATCCAATAAAAGAAGTAATATTTTTTAGAGATAAATTGTAGAATTGGATTGCTGGGCACCTCGGCGTAATTCTAAGAGTTATATGAATTCAATATCATACTCAATATAGTACCGGTGTGGGGTTTTCTTCTTTGTATTTTTTCAGAATACTTTACCTGAACTTTTTATCCTGCCAACTCAACCAAGTTCGTATAGTCATCAATCTTTGCCACCAACAAAACTTGCCTCAGGAGAAAACAACAATAGACGAAATTCTGTGAAAGGGACAAGGATCTCGAATAATTATGGTTATGGTGACTCTGAAAGAGAGAGTAACTCCTCACACTCAAAGTCCACTGAGCATCGAGTCCCAAAGTATGATCCATATCAACAAGAGAAAATGAGACGGCAACCTTCTGGTTCTCTTTTAAAAAGTACTGACACGGGACAATTTTATCATGACAGTCAAACTCTAGGAGAAAGATTTGTGAGTGGACAAAGTGTGATGGGAAAGCATGCCTTGACTTCTAAAACTTCTCGGAATAACACTCCTAATTTGCGATCTTCTGTCCATGACACAAATGCTAAGCATGTTGCAACCCATGAAGAAAAGTCGAGAAGAGTATCATCATCAAAAGAGGAACAGGATCATGTGAATACACAAAGACGTTATAAAAGATCAGGGAGTGATGACAACACACCTTTGCCAGGTAAAAATCTCTCAATGTTGTAATTGGGGTTAGGGTCACTGACAGTGAAGGATCCGGACCCCCAATGGCTACTGTTGTAGGATCTTTCGTTAGTACTTATAGCATTTTCAAGTTAATATTGTCACTTGTTCTGATGAATGCAATATTATAAATGGTATCTAGTCATGCAATTCTTGTGGAACGCACTAAGAGCTACATATCTTCATCCCTAACGAAAATCTTTTGAAGAATTTGATAATTTGATATAATACTATAATCATTTTGCTCTTCCATTAGGCGGTATGTCATGAAATACCAGGGTCACAGCAAACCGGCATTGTGAAGATTAACGTGATGTCGTATTTTGAAAAAATTCACTACGGGTATTAACCTTCTTACTGATTTGCTCTAGTTTCTACCAGACACTTGGAAAGAGACATTGGTCATTTGCTAAATTTCCTTCTGATTTCCCATTTCGTTTTGGTGTCTGAGTTGCAGAGTAGGTGACATTCTGCCAGCTTTTATAAAGCCCAGCTAGATAGTTGAATGAAACTATTTTGAAATGTAGAAACAAGTTAAACTGCTTTTGTCGTTTAATTTCAGATTCTGGTATTGTCGTTGAACAACATACACCTGATAATAAAGGTAGAAACAGAAGACATGAACAGATGATACGGGATCCAGAAAATATTCAATTTTATCAACATTCATCCCCTGATTCACAACCTCACCAGGATGTTGCCCCATACTATTCACACCACAAACCATCCACTGATCCAAGCGGCCTTCCAGTCAATGACCAATTTCACCATTCTCCACATGGACATCCACCACGACAATACAACGTGGAAAACGAAAACATGTTACATCCGCACCATTATTCAAACCATGAGGAAAATAATGGTGCTTCGCCAAGCATATTTACTGAAGTAGCCAGTGATGAGGGATCAAATGGGCACCTTTTGCATAACCAACGAAAAGTCAACATGGGGGATGACGACCAGCGTTCAAATCCGAACCATAATGCCAAATCAACCAATCCGTCTATTTTGCATGACGATAATCCTCATCTTCTTACGGATGCTGATGATGATGATTCTGCCTCATTTTCTGATCCAAGATATGAGAGTGATGTACGAAAAGTTCAGTATGTAACGAATCCTGATTCTGGATTCAATGATAGATCACATGATTCAGATGAAGAAAATGGATTTTTCCAAGAAAGGTGAATGTAGCCATGTAGCCGTTTCTACCGTGATCGTTGTTTGAGATTATGGTTCAGATTGTGAATTTTTCATTCAAATTTTCTATGAGTCAATTTATAAATATGATATGAGGGTTGAATTTTACAAAACATGCATTGCCACAGAAATACAATTTCCTACCACACATCAAAAAAAATTTCAAAACTGATTTTGACTTGACAATTTTTTCTAATTTCTTGATTTAACTGGATTGCGATAATACACCAATCAAAATAATACTTACTGGTAATTTTTGAGAAAATGTCAAGCACATGGTGCAACTTTCTGTGTGCCATTTGAATCTAGCAAGGACATTTTTTAAAAGAGTTTGAAGACCACTCGTCTCTCTAATATTAATTCACAGTGTTTTATACCCCAATGAGCCATGCTTGACAAATATATCAAAACAAATATATTTATATATATATATATATAAATATAAATATATATAAATTTGATCCAATTTGTCAAGAATATTTGTCATGACCGGTACTAAGCATTGATTCAACATCAGCTGCAATTAGCCACATACGAATTATGTCACGCTTAGGTCAAGTTCATTCCGATTCAAAATTTTGTGCTATGGAATGCTATGGAAATCCACCGTGAAAAAAACATTTTTACAAAGCTTGACTCACTCAAAATGGTCGCATTAAAAAATCCTCTTTCAGAACCAAATTATGTTTACAAATGACCTTTTTTATTCGCCTAAAATTATTTAATTTATCAACAGATCAGGAACAGTCCAACAGCAACATCAACATGCATTATCAAATGATCGGCATAGTTTTATTAAAGGAGCAGCAGATGACAGGTAAATAAATAATAAACAGAATATTTGTTCAATACTATTTGAAACAATTTCTGAAAAAATTGACCAAGACATATTTTTGTTATGCATTATTCAATGCCAAAGCAAGATCCATTTGTTTCTAGTGCCTATCAAAATTGGATTTATGAGAAGTATCTCTCGAGTTGAGCATTCCATCAAATCGTTTTTTTTTTCTATTTATTCAAATTTATTAGTAAAAAGTGAAAATTGAAATTGAAGTCGTGAAATGCATTATATAAATTGTCTGGCTATTTTTGTCGACTGAAGATGTATTATCGCATAATTATCATACCTTGTTTGACAATTTATTTTCTAGACTTTTTTTTGTTTTACAGGTTTGATGATTCAAAGATGAGTTATCGCCAAGTACTTGAATCAAGACCTGAACATATTACAAATAGTCATGATATAGACAGGTTATCTCCCGGATGGCACACGGATGTTGCAAGTGGTAGTGGGAGTCAATACTCTGTTCGAGATTCTGACAACGGATCTTTAGTCGATCACTATCAACCACCTCGAATCACTTCTCAGTCAAAATTTTATGATGAGGGAAGTGGTTTGGATCAGAGCTTCTCGTGAGCAACATGATAGTCATGAATTTGTTAACAGTCATGAAGGAGTGAAAGAGTCAGAAAAACAAGGCTTGGGTGGTTTGCATACTCCTAGGACGTCAACAGGAGAAGATCCTGATGCCAAGAAAGCAAGATCAGTATTCAAAACCTCCAACGAGGAACAAGAAAACTTAACTGGAAAAAACACTAAAGATCGTTTTCATGAAGAAAATGTATCAAATAACAATGATGGTCCAAATGTTGAAATGGTTGCTGGATTTGGGAATTCAACTGAAACTAGTGAACCAAGTAAAACTCACTCCCGTTTTTCCGAAGTTCATGACGCACCAACAAACACTCAACCCGAAGAACTTGATCCATTGGGTCGTCCATTTCTCACAACATCTGGAAGACAACAACATGAAAATGAAAAAAGGGAAGAAAATTCATTCCATTCTTCCAATTTCCGAATACAAAGAAGCGGAAATCAAAACGAAAGCCTCATTTGGTGATGATACCCCACATGATCCAGGACAAGGTAATCCCATTATGAAAATGTTTCCTTCAACCAATACATCTCGGGATTTGCAGCATGAAAATGAAAAACTTCGATCTATAGCTAGCGATCCAAAAGAAGTTGACCAGTTCAGTACAAAGAATGCATCCGATGCCAAAGATAAAAGAGAATTTACCAAACAGAGGACATCCTGACGGAATGCCAATGGTTTTTTGCAGCACACACTGATGCGGAACAAATGCAAATATCAAATGAAAATGGAAGTAAGCCTGTCTATAATGCAGAAAAGCCTGTAAGAGTTGGAACTCCTCATTCAGAACATGAGATAACAGGATTTGCGACTCAAGTAGGAATTGTAGAATATTTGCTAAAATTGTAAAAGAAGTTTTTTATTGAACTTCAAGAGAGTGGTCTTTCAAAATCGAATCTGTTAAGTTATGAAATTTACCTGAATATTGAATTCTTTCAACAATGAACACTGGCATGTTTTCATGACCGTTTGCTTCTTTGTATTACACAATCTTTTAAAAAGATTTTAAATTTTAAAGATTTCAATTGTACCTTTCGCTGCATTAGCATTTACATTAACTACCTGTAATGTTTTTCACTTCAAATGTTGCATTTTTTCATAAAACCTTTACATTATTTCATTCAGGAAATGGAGTATTCACGTGCAAACGAAAGTGCTAGCAATGATCAAGAATTTGGCAGGCCAGTTCATAATTTTGCTTCATCAGACCAATCTGTTCCACAAATCCTACAAAAGAAGAAAGACATGGCGATTAATGATTCCGTAAAATCACGCTCATCTTCGATGCAGGAAGATCATAGCAGATCTTCATCTGCTGAAAAAAGAAATTTGTTGCTTCAAAGTAAGTAGCCCGGCTCATTTCGCACAGTCAGTTGAAGCTTTAATTCTTTCATGTGGCCAGTATGGAGGTTTGATGTTTGCTTAGTCACCAAACATAGCCTTCAACACGGCATTTCATAGGCTGCTGAAACAGTGCAAAGCTAATATCTGTTGAAGAATAATAGACACATTTGGTGCAAAATCAAACCAGTTCTAATGTGGGCAAAACAATGACAAACAAGACACTCGAGAAAAATGTTTTACTTCAAAACAAAATTGACATACATTTTAATATACCGGAAAAAAAGCTCCGAACACTCATAAAAAAACAAGAATCTTTCATGCTGATGTAATCACAAAGTTAATTAAAAAGCACCCTGAATTTATCACCGGTATTATCTGTATCTTACATATTAAACGTAATGAAACTGCATGCCAATTTATGCCAGTATATAACTTTCATATTTGTTATTATGTCTAATTATCATTTACAATTCATATATGATCGAGCGCTTAAAACAAGGGTCTGTCTAACAACTTACATCAAATACTAATGTATGTCGTGCTTGTGAACATACATATAAACATGAAGATTCTTTTATTCAGTATTTAAAAAAAAATTGTATTTGAAATATGATCAATTGAAAAACACATATCCTTTTCAGAGCAAAGATTATGGAATGAATTGCTGCGTATGAAGGAAAATCGAGCTTTTTCTGAAAAACAAAGACAAGAATTGGTTAAAAGAGCAAAAAATACATCAGTACAAATTAATAACAAAAGAGGAGCAGGTAGAAAAATTCAAACAATTTTATTTCTTAATTATCTTACTTGAGATGAGAAATCATAGAGAAGATGTTAGGGAGTATAAGTTGAAAAGATGGTAGATGGTTTTATCATTACCCAGAGCTGATACCACTCGCTGCACTTTGCCATGATGGTTCAGTTGTGTATGAAATGTTCCCCACTCGGTGTGCAGTTTCTGGCACTACATCTTGTTGTAGCTCTCTCCTATTTGAGTGGTCATTAGTTAGAACAGTTCAGGTGTCATCATTTTTTCAGTTTGCAAAGCATTGAACAGTTTTGAATCCTGTCGTTGATAACTACTATGGACGCTAGGAATTCTGAATATGATATTTTATTTTTAATTTTATAGCCACTTCTTAGGGTGGATCACCCTGTAAAAGACCCTGTAACAGTGGCCACTTATAGACGGACAGGGTTACAATTGCTGATCTGATATGATCTTTTCCTGTTTAGCTTAGCCTAACCAAGTTATTACACCCTGGGTTGAGTGGTGGGCATGGAGATGCGAGCCGGACTCGCTTGGACTCGAACCCAAGATCTTCAACTTGCGAGCCAACATTTTTAACCACTAGGCCATCACGCCCACAACATATATGAATAACGTACCTTACAAATTTTGACAGCTTTCTCCATTATTACATGTGCACAAACTCTTTTATATCCCTAGTTGCAATCATTTATAAAGTGTTTTAATTCCTCTATACTATCTTGAATTGCACAGGTAGAGATATGTGGAAACGACGTTATTTTAATGAAAAAAAGAAAACAGCTACATTGTCTGAACTTTCTGAAAGACTTCATCAACAACATGATAGGTGAGTGATAACACTGCCGCCAGTAAATAGAGAACAATGCTGGAGTGTATTTTGTGAAATATAAGATATTTTGTAATTATTGATTTTGTAATTTCGAGTTTCAGGTTTGAGCAATGCGTCATCGGCATGTTCCTATTTTGTCTTTAGATATCTTGGGGGATAGGATAGCTGAGAGGCTTAATAATATGGTGAACTCTGACCTATTGTTCTATCAACATTTCTGAGTGATTGAGATTCTACTAAAGTGATATTAACTTCTTGCTGACTATTCCTATAATTTGTCTTGACATTATGTTTTATTATTTACAATTTCATTGTATATGTAATATGTATAAACGACTGACCACACATATTAAAGCGGAGGAGTCAATTCAGTTGCCCCGATGATCTCCCCGATCTTGCATATTGACCCACACGATATTGATACCCTTTATAAGGTTATCTTTTGTACGGCTTTGTTATTTGAAGAATTTGACTCTTATGATTACAATTATTGCCAATGTAATATTTTATTTTTTTCCCATATCACATTGATTCACAGAATTGAATGTTTTAATCAACCGTGTCAGTTATTTTCCGAATTGTTTTGAATCTTGAATATGTATCTTTCGATTTAAAAAATTTTACCTACAATCCCATTTTTTGGTGATTGTTTCAGTTTCCGCAAGAAATGGCCAACACATCAAGCAGCCGTATTAACACATCCAAGAGATAAAAGGACCAGTATTATAACAAGACCTGATGAAAGACCATCTATTAAGGTATTTAAAACATTTATTACAATAACAAGTTCAGTTTTAATGAGGTTTTTTTTTTCCATCAGTGTTTTATTACACTGTGTAGCAATGAAAATATTTTTCATTTTCTTTGAGAAATTTTTTTTCATTAAAATTCACTCCATGCAAGGTACTGAAAAGTGCAGTCAGAGAGCACTATTGAATATTTCACTTAATCATAAACTATAAAGGGGGGGCCCCTTGCTGTCCCTAGTCTCTTTACCAAATTGTATCTATTTAACAAAATATATAGCAACTAACCTGTCTGTTATTGCTTCAGAGTAACAGTAAAATACAAGCTTCAAAAACACTACAATCAATTGAAGATTTGAAGAAAAAATTGAATGCTGCCAAGATCAGATTGACTGGAGAAGTTAAGGTAATATTTTTTTCGAATAAACTTCTGTTTTAAAATTGTGAAAACCTTTTCAACAATAGATAGATGTTGGAAAGATATGAATTTTCCGAGTACTTCAAGCCTACCCTGAAACAGACTGGTAGAATGCCAGATACTCTGCTTCTCAGGCAGCCGACGGAAATGGATTCCATCAGAAGAAAAATTGGCAAATGGGTAATAAATAATCCATGCCATATCTACAACTAGAAGATTTTAATGTGTTTTTTAAGTCTGGTATCAATCAATGGTGTTCTTGAAGCTTTTTTTGTCTATCCGAAAAAAAGGCGAGAACATTCCAAATTCTGTTGTCCTAGTTTAACTAGCGCAAGCTTACTATTAGACAGTCACCCATCATAATATTCCTATTATATCTGTTAAAACTGTATATAAAGGCAATTTGACTTTTTATACTGTTTGCTTAACTGGTTTTTTATACATCAGTATGGATCTTCATTTATCGCAGCTGTTTATTGTTGAATTAACCATAATATGACAATCAGAAACCTTTCATGTAGATGCCATTTCCAAGTCGAAGATGGGGAGTGGAGTTTGTGATGGACTGTTTGCTGAATATTCCTGTTATATAAAAAGAACATTACGGCTTGCAGAAATAGTTCTACTCATATGAGGGTCAAAACCAATTTAGTATTTATCTGACAACGAGTGTTTTGATGACCTGCGCTGTAGATAAAAATTCGAATTAAAAAAATATGTTGTGGAAAAAAGTGGATAAACTGATGCATCAATGCAGACTTTTATTAATCATTTCCACTCTCACCCTTATTATCACTTGAATATTTATCCTTTTTTCATTCCCTCTCAGTGAAATTAACTCAATATCTTTTTTTATAAATTCAGTTGCGACATGAAGCAGAGCAAGAACTCAAGAATATGAAACAGGGATTATTGAATAAGAAGATACAATCTCACGTTGCATTCAGAAAGATGAATAAATACAGGAGTAATGTATATTATAGTCCGTCTGGAAGAAATAAAAACATGGGTTTCCAATCTCAACTCAGATGAAAATATTCTGATAATATAATTGTATTTGTAATATATAGTACGATATTCAGAATGTGCTAAATTCCACATCCCAGAAAATATTTACGAAAAGCATGTGTCGATTGAGGATGTTTTGAAATTCCAGTTTAAATAACATACAAAATTCAATTGGTTCATGCTCAGATAATCAAAATCATAGCCCCCTGCACCTTTTTGTTCATTGTATAGCATAGTCATGATTCAACACATATATTATTTAGAATTATTCAAAAACTAAATTTAATTTAAATTAAGTACAAAGATACATGGGTATCGAAGACATCCATTCCAGAATACCAATGTGATATATTAGTTTATTTGTTTAATACTTTCTTGCCCGATTTCAATTGTTTGGCTTTTATGTGTGTGATGTTGTTCTGTAGAAATGAATAATCAAAAATCTAGTTTCGGAATTATGAATATTATTTGATACTTCTTTCCGTCCATTCCACCAAGATATCCTCAATAATATACCGTATCTTAGATTGTATAAACAAATATAAATGATCAAGATCAGAATCTAGCCTATTTATATCTTGTAGATACTTTTTATGCAATGATGTCATTACTGATTATGTAGGTAGAGATTCTGGGTGACAGAGTCTTGTTTTTCTTTAATTGTATGAAATGTTCATGTCATCTTTCATTGGATGGACAAAAAAGCTCAAGAAGAAACATTTTAATCTCCTGGTAGAAGATTCATCATAAAATATTACCCATATGCTGAATTTTTTTGTGTGGCAGCCATTTGCTACGGGTTTCTAAGTAGAAGACATTCCGCCAGTCTGTGTAAAATTATTTGGATTTTTTCCCATGTTCACTCAAATTTTAAATATATTCCACTGTAATATTCAAAATGATATTTTTGTTAAAAACTTATTTGCTCACCCTTGTTTATTTACACGAATCGTAAAATACATTTGTTAGTGTTCACAGATTAAGCATCAGTGAGTCCCATTTCCAATATTCCGAGTACCATCTCATTCTAAGGTAGGGGTATTAATATCAGCAAAAATATGCATTTCGTACTCAACGTTTTCAAATGTGCAAATTCTGCGTGCAAATGATGGATCCCTGTTTAATTTGCTCAATGCTCATGTCCAAGAGATTAAAAACAACAAAAAGCTGTCTAAATTATGTTTACAATTCTAAGAATTTAAACCTAAACTCTCAATAAACTGTTTTTTTTTCATTTAATTAGAAAATGATAAACAGGTTTATATATGAAATAAAGAAACTGTTTTCCCTCTCTTTGTACTAAATGTAAAGTAAATGTTTTTGTATTTTCATCTCAATAAAACACAACTTTTTCTATTATGTTTAATAAAATTCATTTTTCGTTGCCTAATATTGTATATTTAAAAGCTTCAAGTGTTGAAAGTGTTTTAATTTTTTTCATACCTTCGAGTGTTTTTGTTAATTTGCCATAATTTTAATTTAGCCGTACTTTTATCGCTCTCTACAATAACAGTCACCACGAGTAAATTTCTTGCCGTATCTATTATTTTTCGAATACAATGAATAGAATTCAAATATAGTATATGGTGGCATGCACACCTCGAAATTTTCTTTTTTATCCAATTTTCTTTTTTATCCAATTTTCTAATTCCTTGACAATAGTCCAATTAAGATAAAATTATCAATATAAGCGTTTTAAACCTGAAATGTTTGTTTCTTGGCAAATTTGGCACTCATATCTGTATCGTACGAGATTAAATCAAACTTAAAATTGATGTCTGAAAACCAAAATTTGTTTACATTTACACACAGCTTTACAGTATGCCTGGTGACATATTGGTAGAATTTATCCTATTGACTTCGGAGATTAAATATCTATGTAAATATAATCGAAATATGCTTTGTTAAGTGTGAATTGCTGATGAATTGTGCCGATAAGGCACGGCCCATCTGTGACTCATGCTTTGCAAAATAAAATTTCTTGGCAGTGATTCTGTTCATCCCTACCACTAAAACCACTGTAAATCTCAACTGAACTGGGTTTCTGCTACATTCCTAACAGCACTTGTGGCTGCCAGGTTAGACCTTGATCAGGTTGGTCCACTAAAATAACTGATCGTAAGATTCATAAGATAGGTTTTTGGGTCCCATTCACAAATTCTGTCAAGGGCCCATACATATACTATACGACAGAGTTCATCAATGACTCATGCTTGGCAGAACATTGTTTTTACAAAAGCATTTGTTTAGAAATAAAACTTGTTCTTTTCGTTGTTCCAATAACTTTAATGGATTTGAGGTTGCTTGTGTGCCATTATTATTATTATTATTATATTTTGCAATAAAAATAAAATATATTATTCATTGTCAAAAAAATTGGCTTTATTTTTGCAAATTCAACCTTAATTATGCTTTGTCATGTACGGACATAGATAATGCTTATTCCCACACACAAACTATATTTCACACATCACCTGATATGTATTATATTTTTTGAGAATTATATATAAATGATATATATATATATATATTTGTAATAATTTTTTTGTGTTCGAATGTGTGTGTTTTATATGATAGCGTTCATGATGAAAAAAAATTTTCACATTGGTATTTTAGATGTTAAGTTTTGGCGGCAAGGATATACATATATATATATACATATACATATTTGTGTAAATGGTGTTGAAGAGATGGTTATTTTTTGCTCAACCAGTAAACAACTCTTCTATAAAATATTCCAACGGTATAAAACCGCTCCTTTATCGCTAACCAGGACGCTACTCCATTCAAAATTTTGTCAAGTTTGGGCCATAGAATGAACGCGCCTCGTAGGCGCGATCCATCTATTAGCCCACGTTAACAAATCCTGTCTGGTCGGTATTCCTCTGAATGGAGCTGGGTGCAAAGTCCAATCTCTTTTCAAAACATCTTCGAGACGGTTGGGTGACAGAACGAGGGTTTTCTTACTTATACGAGTTGTTTGTGTGTCTGTGAGAAAAAACACAGACTATTTTTAAAAAAAATATTTTTTTCTGTTAGGGATCGCTGATGATTCACGCCTGCTCCTAACAAGTCGTCCATCTGTGGCACATGCTTGTAAACAAAATTTCATAACTTTCTACAGGACCAAAATTATTCAATATCATTGACAAATGCGTAAAAATTGTTCTCTGAAATTCAATATTTTATTTTTGGATTAGTAGTTCTATTCTAAAAACAATGACCTTGTGTTAAATACATCACTTTTGTCAAAGTCAGTCGCATGTGGCGCCATTGAGCAAGGCAAAGGAATTCCCAAATAGAATATAACAATTCAGGTAGGTATTTCGCAAATGAATGTAATGTGACAGAACAAACTGCAAGTACACGAATATATTCAGATATTAAATATTAGCACAATAAAATCGTAATTAAGTATTTTATTTTTCCCCTACTTTATACCTTTAATTTTGTTCCCCATAAAAGGAATTTAAAAACTCGGTCACAGTAAAACATTTTCACTTCGTCATGCAGCTGCCACGGATGGACCGCGTCTCGTCGACGCGATCCATCAGTGACACATAGTTGAAAAATGATTCTTAACATAATTTTCCCATTGGGGTTCGCAGTTGTGGGTTAATTAAAAGTCATGATCCTACATTTTATTTACTGGTAAATAAAACAACGATGCTGGTATGCAATAACTATAGAATGACGTGATTTTCTCCATGTGTCTCCCACTAATTGACTGAAAACAACTTATGCAATAATGTGTATCTATATTGCAAGAAAAAGACGACAGAGTTTGCCTTTGTTTAAATGCATTCTGTTAATTAATTACTGCCAGATTGTTTGCTTTAACTTAGGCTTATCTGCCAGAAAATTAGTCAAATAAGAAATTCATGAGCTGGCATAGTTTCCCACCCAATGGAATTTTGGTTCATGCATGAATATTGGCGTGTTCTGCAAACTTATTTTCTTTTTGCGTTGTTATAATTAGAACGCTTGAAAATATATAGTATACATTATCCAAATGATAACCAAAAGCATTATTATTTAACATTCAAGATGTTCCAGATTCCCTACCTCTTTTTTGTGTGGTTGAGCGGTGAGTAGGCCATATATCATAGTGTACAATGGTGTACGTAGGGCTGGGCAAAACCGAATCATTTGGAATTCGAATCTGATTCGAACAATTTTTGTCTGGGAGCGGAAATTTTTAATTTTTAACGACAAAATGCAATCGATTTTGGTCAAATTTAACCAAAATCGACTGCGTTTGTCGTTAAAGATAAAAAATCCTCCCTGGTTAGCAAGTTTTTGTTCCTATGACCGATTCACGACAGCTCCGAATAATATGTACTTCGAATCACCGAATCGAATTGCCCGGCCTCGAATTGCCCGGTACGTAAAGTGTTCACGAATGTACGAAAGCATTGCAGTATATCAAATTTTCTTCACCCTTTTTTCGTGATTGGGCAATGAGCAAATATCATAGTTTTCACCCAGGTACTCTGTAGAAGTAGACGAATGTATACGGTGACATAGGATCAGTGCACAAATTAACAGGGTTATGTATGTCCATTTGGGTCCGCTTGATATTACGCTCCGATCTCCGAGACTTGAGAAAGTTGAGTTAATATTAACATTTGCAAATTAAAAATTTCTTCCTGCTGTTGTAGTCGAGCAATATTTTGTTATAATTTCCAATTGAGTTGTGAAATATTGCTGTAGCTCACACTTGTGATTACACCAACGACATATCAGAGAACATACGCAACGTTTGATATTTGTGAATCTGTGATATTTCACGAAAATAATTTCGTAATATGAGCGTAATAAAAAAACATATTTTGCTGCTTAGTTAAAACTAATCAAAAGTAAAAGCAGGAGAGGCCTTTTCGGACGCGAATCGCTGGCAAGGATGTGATAATCATACCCAAAAACTCACGTTAAGTCGCTTTATATTTCTTTATATTCGAAAAAAATAGCTACATTAGCCGAAGGGGCTATTTCGCCATCCTTCGTTATCTAAAACGTATCTGGTGTCTTGTAGGTTTGTAATAAACTTAATTGCATATGCAAGAAAATACAAGTTAATTTATCCATATATTAATAGTTTGTTTACTGGGTGGGACGGATTTTAAAACAATTATTGTTTAAATATTGATTTTTAAGCTGAGGTCACATAATCTCTGACCCAGCTGAAACTCAGCCGCATAATCTAGAAATATTAAATAAATAATGAGTGTGCATGAAAGTTGTCATGTTTCGTCTCGTATTATGCAATATTTACATTATTTACATTATTGTCATTCAATGAAACAACCGAATAGGTAGCTCTTTGTTGTAGAAGGGCCGTTGGTTGGTTCCTTGGTTCCTTTCAAGAACTGCTTCCGGTCTTTCTCAGGGTGAATTTCAACAAAAATATCCTAAGAAAAAAAAAAGTCGTTTTAAAATACGTTTTGTTAGGTATATGCCACTGATGGATCGCGTCGATGAGACGCGGTCCATCTGTGCGAATATACTCGACAAAATGAAGTTTGTGATTTTAAAAGTCACTCAATTGCACATCCTAGATTCATTTTCAATATAACCACGGCTGGAAACTTTCATTCTCACTTTAGTTTGGGGAATTTTAAATGGTCCATTGAATTGAGAATATCCGTTCAAAAACGCATTTTTATACGTTTTCGTTATTCGATTATTCAAAAAAGATTGCGTTATTCAAAGAATGATTCATCATCTATAACCAAAAATAAAGCAAAATATGTTTTCGTGAATTATTTTTGATTGCGTTGGAAGAGAAATATTACATCATATAACTATGATAACTATTAGATTCAAGGCAATTCTAGGCTTTTATATGGAGTCTAAGGCAAGCTTAAATCAGAGCAAACACCTTTGAATCCGCCCTGAAAATATGTTCTGGTCAGCAAACTACCAGATAGATATATTCATTAATTTATTTTTTATTGTTTCGAATTCACGAACCGGGCAGCTTACACCCAACTACCGATAGACACGGACCTTTTTAGTAATTGTGTGTCTACGTCACAGCTACCAGCGACGTGTCGTGCTGAAGGGCACACCCGGTGTTGAGACGGTCGAGCATCGAACCATCTACAGTACGATCGCGATTGACCGACTTAGACACCGAGCAGGGTTGGTTATGTCAAAGACAATACTCCTCTGCACCATGCGTCATTAGAAGGACAAATCGCTTGGTAGCTCTTTGCTATTAAGTGGCCGTTAGTTTGTTCCTTTTAAGGTCTTCTTCCGGCCTTGCTCAGACCGACATTCAAGAAAAAAAAAATAAAGAAATCTAAATGATTTCATGTTGAGTGTCTAACTCTAACAAACAACCGAAAAAGACCCGCATATGTCCAATAATATTTACACCGCTGTGTCTATGAACATTGCTTGGTGTCCATACATATTTGACTAAGTATAAATTACTGAGAGAAGAAGAGAAGGCTGAATGATCGAATATGCCACCAAGCGAAGATGTGAGTTATGGGAGTGCGGGATTTCAAAAGAATGCTTCGAAAAAAAAATGTTTTGTTGTATTGCCACAGAAGATTCTCGACCCGTCTGTGGCCCATGCCTGGCAAAACAAAAATCATGAGTTCTACAAATAAACCATAAAATATGCCGAGAGTTTCGAATATGGGTTTCAGGGTTGAGTGCATCATTGTAAAGATTTTACAACCGCTAACTGAATGGACAATATTTATAGCTACCATAAATATCCGGCTAAATTTTGGCATATATTCTACCACGATAGGCTCCTAGCACGCTACTCTGTTTACTCACACACCCGAAGAAATTATTTGTTTTATGCTACTAGGATTTTTGGCTGATATTGGGCACGCTTTCATCATAGGCCTGTCGTATATGTCTTTTGCCGATATAGGATATTATATATGCTAAAAATCCTAGCAACAAAATTCATCTCGGGTGTCGAAAACGGCCCCGTGCTCCTTTTGGGTAAGGTTCTGCCACTTCGTGTTTTGTTTTAGTTCTTTCCTTTGAATTTTTTGTTATTTTCAAAGCAAGTATTTGATAAATTTTTTTTTCCTCGTACTGAACAAGAATAATCTTGACCAAAGAATTCTTCGAAGTAAAACAGCAGCCACGGGCCGGACATTTTTAGAGCGATTCTGGAATGCGAAATTATGGGCAATTCGTGTCTTGAACCTCTAATGCAGAGGTTCAATGAGTCACGGATGATCATGTTAATGTGTAAAAGTGTTTTTTCATGAGATTACGAAGCTAATATGAGATCCTATGGCTGTTTGGTTAAATATGTGGAATAGCGTCAGGAGGGCGCGGCTTGAAAAGCTCAGAACCCCTCCTCTAATGACGACGAATTTTAGCAAACATTTGTCGCGTTACTCGCCCTCACGATTGACATCGATCACCGAGCAAATTTTTATTTTGCGTCGTCGAACTTGCTGTTTAAATCATGCTTTGAGAATGGGTCACAGATGAATTACGTCAATAATTTACGGCCTGAGTTGGACTCATGCTTGTCAAAAAAAGTTTCGCAATTTAATCATTGAATGTACCGTGAATCGCGAAGGTAAGCTTTGGGTATGTTGAAGAGTGCGTCGGAATGAACAATCCTACAAGCACGGGTTGAATGGTGATTAGATGTACAGCCACCACAAACACCCGGTTAAATTTTGGTATTTATTTCACTTAGATAGGCTTCCTTCGCGCTACTCTGTTTACTCAGATACCCGAAGAAAATATTTGTAGAGCTCGCGAAATGTCGGCTTATTAATTGTCGAAGTCTTTTAGTTTGATCATAAAAATGTTTTAACTCAGATGATGCTTTTACTGTTTGGTTATGTTTCAGTGAATAACCAGAGGAATTTTCATATAAATATCTGTTGTTATAAAAAAATAATTACAACAACAATATTTACAACAAGCGTATGTTGCTGAACTGCCATATGAAAAAATTGCAGAATGACTTTTTAAGCGCTTTAAAACGCAAGAAATCCATCAAGGCATTTTCAATATCTAGCCAGTTTCAGACCCTGAAATATCTCCGGTAGGGCTGGGCAATTCGATTTAGTGATTCGAAACGCAATTTATTTGAATCAATCGGAAATTGTTCATAGGAATAAATACTTACAAAATGAACTAGAGTTTCATTTTTAACGACGAAATGCAATCGATTTTGGTCAAATTTGACCAATATCGATTATATTTCATCGTTAAAATATGATAATTGTTGTTTTTAGTATGAATTGGAAAACACTACAAACTCTAAATCTTTATTATTTTCACAATAGGGACAAGGTAGAATAGTAAAAATGGGATATTTGTTATTTACAAAGAATCAGTGATTCGATCCCGATTCGAAAAGTTTATTCGTATCAGATTCGAATTCCAAGTGATTCGGTTTTGCCCAGCCCCAGTGCGAATTTTAGACCGATTTATATTTATATACTGTAAAAATTGCTGGTTGTGTTTAGCAACACATTTTTACTGCGTCCATTATAACGTCATAAAGAAACCACCAACATTTTTCAAAATTTGTCACCCCTTTTCAAGATTCAAAATACGCCTCTTATCCAAGACCAAAATTTCTTATCAAAATATCTTTTGCCAAGCATGGGCAACTATACGGATAGCGCCGTTGAGGTGCGGTCCATTTGTGGCTTATTTTTACAAAATTAAATACCTGCTCGGGTCAGTAAAACTGGTTTTAGATCATTTAGGGAAAAGTGAATTCTTCAAGTGAATATACACAACCACCACAAATGCCAGGTTATATTCCAGAATATGTTGAATCAAGCCAAGTTTCTCGTCGCTACTCAGACACCCGAAGAGATTCTTTGTGAAGCCAGCGTTCAGCTGGCTGGTTTAGTTGTTATTTTGTTCGCAAAGCTTGTGTCATGTTCCGCCTGAGTGCAGTCCTACTACTTTGCGTTTTTGTCATAATTCTTTCATTTGAATCTCGTATGGTTCTCAAAACATATTAATACTTGTTTTCTGCTTTTGCTGAACAAAGATATTCCCGAAAAGAGTTTTTCGAGATGTTATAGTAGACATTCACATTTTTAGACAGATTTTGAAATGCGAAATTACGGGCAATTTGTATCTTGACCTCCTTATGAAAACAAATAGCGAATATTAGCAAATATTAGTCCCGATCCAAGCCTGTTCAGAAATTTTATTCTGCCAAGCATGAGTCACGTCGACGCGATCCATCAGTGACCGTACATAATGTTTAGACAATACTTTTTCAACTAGGTTGAGAAACAACAGTGGTTTACTCGACTTCCTGGCGGTCGACTGACATAAAAAGTTGGTTTTCTTACCATTAATCAACCTCAAGAAGCCATTGCAGATAAAGTCTGGTGAGCAGAATCGCTTGGTCGTTGTATTCTAACCCCAGTAGGTAAGATGCAAAATAAAAGCACGCCGGGGCCGTCTCTAAATCAAGAAGAAATTAAATAACCTGGGACACATTTATTTAAAACGATTAATTTGCGTTTATTCTCACAGCTCAAACGTCATTTATCCGAATGAGTACCCCCAACAAAACCGAAAATGAATCTCAATTGGGCACTCATCCACGCTGTGTATTTGAGAAACCCAAACTCACCATTTTCGATGCCGTCTTTGTACCCTATGTGATAAATCAGGGGTGGCCAGACCTGCTTCATGCTCGAGCTGAATATAACAAAATCCAGTTTTAAAAGAGCCACAACACAAACACAATAAGATATACGAATTTATTCATTCACAACGAAGTGTAGCTATTGATTAATATTAGTGCTGCGTGGTATACTCTGAGTCTCCACCTGGGCTGCAAGATGTTTGAAATTAGGTTGGTATGGTGTTAAAGCAGTTCGGAGCAGTTCGGAGCAGTTCCTTCAAGTGTTGGTTTGTCAAAACTGAACGGTATTTTGACATTTAGCGGGAAAATGCATGTCTAATTAATCAAAGAGCCGCAAGCAAAGTCTCAAAGAGCCGCATGCGGCTCGAGAGCCGCGGTTTTGCCACCCCTGTGATAAATGATAAAAAGGTAAAATAAAAAATAACAGGTATAGTTTCAACAATATGTTTATATATGCATTTCTTCATTGCAAAATTGAATTTCATATTAATATCCACAAAATGGTTAAAAAGGTCAAACGCAGAATATCATTTCTTCCCATAATTTTATCAAGTATTGATTACTGGGAAAGCATGTTGTGGTTCTTACGTGAATATAATATGAATATATATATAAAATCGTCGCGGAGATTTATCCGTGACCCGTGTTTTGCCAAAAAAATTCGTGGCCAGCATATCCATAATACAAACTTTTGTGCAATTTGCAGCAACGACTCAGCGAGCAGCGAGGCATTGGTATTGCTCTGACAGACTATAATTGGCCTAGGTCACATATCACAACTGCTCGTTTTGAAGTATTCTGTAAATCATTGAGCTCCAATTCAAGTTTTATTGGCATATTAAGTGACTGTGGTTTCCTCTGGTTTGGAATCTCAACCAAAGTGCGTGACAAATGGGACAAGTTCATATGATTAATATTTTTTATCAAGTTGTTTTGGTTGTAATTTCTATTCATACCACGGTTTTCGATATCACTTTTGTCTTAATCTTTCCAAAAATCGGCTTTTCTGATATGTTTAAAGCAATGCTTGGAAAAGTTTTGCACGATGCAGTTTTTTTGCGAAATTTCAGCTGCAGGATGTATCCTCGCACGGAAAATATAAATTTCAATTGATTATGCATTATGCAGAGTGCTACCATACGTTACCAGCTTTAATTTGTATCAAAAACTAATGTTGTCCTTCAGACTAATATTACTTGGTGTCGGTGTCCTCTAATCCAGTCGAAAATAAATTATCTAAATGGGCGCGATGGCCTAGTGATTAACAAGTAGGCATCGCAGGTTGAATATTTCGAGTTAGTCGCGGCGAGTCCGGCTCGGTAATCCATGTCCACCACTAAACTCAGGGTGTAATTACTTGGGTAGTCCAGGCCGAACAGGGAAGATCTTATCTTCCCAACAACTCTAAAACCCTGTCCGTCTATGAGTGTTGAAAGAAATTATTTTAACGTTTTAATGCCACCATTCTTTAAGTTCTAAATGTTTTAGTACAATCTCCATAATGGTGTTGTACTTGTTTGTAATCTATACGGTACAAACAACACAAAACACCTTTGGTCAAGGTGATCCACTTCAAGAAGAATGTTCAAGTATGATGCAGTGTTGGATCGTGCCGTAGAGGCACGGTCTATCTGTGATTTGACGAAAGAATTTCTGCCTGGGAAGATCGCGCCACGAGACGACCTTCTGATTCGTCGATTTTATTTGTCGATTTTATTTGATATTACTTTGTATAGGAAATTCCTTAAGTCTTCGGAAGCAGCAGAAGTTCTTACTGAAATATATCAATGTTTTCCATGAAACATTTTGAACCCAATACGAGTTGATTCAGTTTTTGATACACATAAATTAAATGGTGAATCCATATTTTAGTTCGAATATATTTTCATATGTCCAAGCACATTTTTGTTTAAATATTTTCGATTTTTAAAGTATTATTTAGGAAAATAATTTGTAACAAAAATGGAAAGACGAAAGAACATTTTACAAGTTTTATTTTGTTTTGTTTAACGAAAACAGTTTTATCGAAAATCCCCCAAAAAAATGTCAGTTGAAATGATCGCTGTGAGCAAATTACATTACGATCCAGACGTATCAGAAAGTGTTTAATGCCAGTCATAATCTCATAAAACGTATAAATCGCATGTAATTACCACTCGTCTCAGTTCAAATGTAAGCAATCGAGCATGGACACAGAATAAATCTGCGTCGATAATGCATGGCCCATATTTAGTTGAAACTTGAATTAAAATTACTCTCCCTAAGCAAACAATTTATTCGGCCAAGCATGTGCCACAGATGAATCGCGCCTCGACGGCGCGATCTATCAGTGGCAAAAGCTTAATTGAAGATTCCAGGGTAATTATGCAATTTATCTAATTCCAGGGTGTTCTTATAACTTTAGCACAAAGTCGAACTTTGTACTCTGGTATTAAAGTCCAATTTAGTTTCACAGAAACGAAATATTGTGAAAGACAACGTGACTTAAAGAAACAGGCATTTGATTGGTGAAAATTACAACCTTGCAGCAAAAAGAATTTTCGAGTACGCCATTTTGTTTTTAAATTTGAATAAAAGTCAACAAATGCGAACTATTATTTTGAAAGGATGAAAATTCGATTATTTCAATTTTTTTGCTTTGAAATGGAAACTAACACCATTCACGAAGAAACGAGTATGGTTATATCTTTTTATATTTATTTTTAAGCTTTCAAAATGCAAACAAATTTGGCGACAACGTTTTTATGCAGCCTTTCATTATAAACCGCAGAAACCGAATGAGGAGCCATCGACTCTCGCAATCCAACCTATTCCCATTTGTTGATTGAGGTATCAGCTATAGCCATGTGGGATAAGTGCGAAATGGTACATGTCCTAATATTTGAAAGTTTGTGCTAGGAAAAAGTATCTTTTTAAATATTACTATCGGGTGCGCGATCAAACAGATACTCATACTTGAATTCAGATATTTCATCAGAATATTTATAATAGACATGTTGACATCCAAATCCGAAATCCAATATATTCTACAGTGGGCATACAAGTTATCCTTTTTGTGATCATTAAACACAAAAAACATATTACTAGCTGGAGATAAAATCCCGAAACAGAGTTTGTCTTACAGTATAGAGTGACTGGTTTCTTGCGCCAACTATATCACAATAATAACGTACATGTTCGGTTTCTCTCATTTATTTCGATGTTTTAAATAAATATTGTAGATGGAAAAGGATACTTTTTATTCGATTTTTTCATATAGCTGTTGGTTATATGAGTGACTGTAAGTTGTTAGTATGTGCTTATCCCAGCCATACCTGTAGTGAATTGATTTGAACAAGAAAATACGACTATTTATCAAATTTTAGCTCGGAAAAAATGAATTTGATGGAGCATGTTATTCAAGCAAGTATTATTTATCAATAATAACTTCAATTTGAAAGTGTCATTCTTGCTTATAAAAAAATCAGTACAACACAACTTTTTCAAACCCGGGGAATTTTTCGAACATAAAAGAAAAGATCGAGACTTCGGACTTTGATTTGCAATAAAACTCAAACCGCTATTAAAAAATAACGACCCCTACTCTTGTTACACCTTTATCAATATTTGCATTGTTCAAATATACTCATAATTTGTTTCGATGTTTCATGACAGCTGTGTCAGATTTGAACACGTCATTTTGGACTTTTGTACCCAGGATCCTATGTTGTTTTCTTACCGCGAGGAAGGAGCTGAAGTCCTCTATCAGAATATAATTCAGTTTGAATGTTGTTTCTAAAAGCTGAGTCACTGATAGATCGCGCCATTGAGGCGCTTTCCATCCGTGGCTTATGCTTTGTTGAAAGAAATTATTTTAACGTTTTAATGCCACCATTCTTTACGTTCTAAATGTTTTAGTACAATCTCCATAATGGTGTTGTACTTGTTTGAAATCTATACGGTACAAACAACACAAAACACATGCTTTTGGATGATATTCATCACCTTGCCTAATGGTTTTGATTTTTTAAAAACATGTAACGTTTTGATAATCAGCTTTCCACCTGCTGTCCTAATGGTTTTGACGTTTTTTCCAAAAACAAAATGTAACGTTTTGGTGCACAACGTGCACACTAAAAGCGTTTTCCACAATGCTTTATCATCAACCAATTACGATACCTGCACGTTATTATTGGGATGATTTTCCGCTCAATTCTTAGTGTAGCCGTAGCTTTTCGATTTATCAGCTGTTTTCTTTTTGGAGGTACTGATCATTCCTTGAGGGTAATTTCAATAAATATTAAATAACTTTCGAGTCAAAGAAACAAAAAATTTATCACATCACAATTTTCAAGCCATAAAAATAGAAATGCATGGGACAGAACAATTCGAAAAACTCGTGCTCTTGGAATTACGAAATCAAAATCAAACTCTAATATTGATAACGTATATTTTTATGCTGTCAGTACGGTCATAACAAGGGTCATTTGAATCCAAAATAAGTCGTGTATTGGACTGAAATGAATTGATTGATGCTGGACGGTAGGTCATGCAGCGACATTTCATGCAAATTGTCTGCAAATTTGCAATGTTGCAAAATTTTGCCAATAGATACTAACTTTGATCAAGTTTGGGTCACTGATAGATCCACGCCGTTTAGTCGCGGTCCATTTGTGGCACATGCTTGGCGAAATACTTGCTATATTCGAATGTGCAGCGACGTTGTGCAAATCACAAAATATTACAAATGAAATATAATTAAAAACAAAAAATCTAATATTTCAATATCACACACAAAATAATGGCGCATTCTCTGACAAACCATAAAATACCCAGGAGGTACAAAATTTGAGAAATTTTTGGACATGACCTAACAATGAGCACCTCAGGCGTGAAATATTTGAAAAAAAATATCAAATTCGCTATGAGCGCAAAAATATTGAAAAGTTGTGAGTTTCAAAACATTCTGACAGCAAGTTTCCTTGGAAAAGAACGTAGGTTACCAGAAATCCGGACCCTTGACCAACGGTCAAAGTTGCACCCTAACAAATCCCTGTCCAGGCTATTCAATAATTTTTAAGACCCTTGTTATAGCAATCAAAATTTTCCTTTTTAACAATAAGATACAAACTTGACGCATTGTATAAATAAATTCAGCTGATGTATACGGAAATAAGACAAAGAAAATATATAGGGTTAATCAGACTGTTGTTACGTAACTTTGTTGTTTTCAAATTAGTCATCCGAGGTGAAATTCTAAATAAAACTGACTAGTTCAAATAAAAACTTAATATTTTTCTTACATACCACCCTTGTCCCACAAGTTATAAATGAATCTTCATCCAAATAAATATTTTCGTGTTGACATGTTTTGTTGAGCATGAGTCACAGATGGATCGCGCCTCTGAGGCGCGGTCCATCTGTAAATCATGCTTGGCAAAATAATGTTCCTGATTAAGATAGGAAGATGATAAAATATATTGCAGATTCAGCATAAACCATAGGTCAAAAATCCACTTTTTTATCATACATGGGACACTGATACAGGGCGACTTTATGACACGGTCCATATGTGACCATGTTAAACAAAAAAACAAGACAAGCACAACAGGTCAAAGTCCGTCGGTGTCGTCTGCAAACAAAGGCTCGTGATTCGCTGAAATCTCGTTTTGTAAACCAATTGTGTTGCAAATCAATCCGGACTTTACTCCTTAGCACAGATATTAACTCTTGAAGTATTTGTCAAAGTTCTTAACCGAGTTTTGAACTATCTAACGAGTTATCGAAAGCACTCATTGGTCGAGCATGGGCCGTGAATAGAAAATGAATAATACGGGTTGTATTGTATCAATGTATTCCGTAAATTACAGTTAAATCCATTTCCCACGTCGTCTAACGGATTTGAATAAAAGAAAGCTTTAAAAGTGAATAAAACCAAAAAAAAAATATGAAACGGAATAAGTTGTACAAAAAATGTTGACTGAAATAATAATACCAAAGCTTTATTTCGAATTCGGCTTGTAAACCCAACACTCAACCCAGGGTGTAATTATTTCGGTTCACCCGAACCTGAAAATTCACGACTTTCAGAAAACTTTAATACTGGTCATCTTCAGGCCATTAGTATAGAGCCTTTCTCCAGGTGACGAAGTCAAATTGGTAGGTTCTAAAACATGGAAATTTTATTTGCCTCCATTAAAACGGTTATATGTGTGAATTACAAATTAATATTGCTTTATCCCAGATACAAACATAATTTTATTTTGTCAAGCATAGGTCACAGATGGATCGCGTCCAGGAACTAGTATTATTTCTACAATATTTTTCTGATTACACACAAATATACTTATAATCAGTGAGAATATTTTTGGATTGTTAAAGAGCAACGTGTTGGTCCATTTCTGACCATGGCGTGTTGGGCCTATCCAATCTGAAATTTTAAAGTTGCCAAGCATGATTCACAGATGGAGTGCGCTTCGGCTCATATCGGCCTGCATTGCAAACGTTTGGAAAATAAAACATCATTTGCACAGGAGAGCATCGGTAGGGCAACTGGAATCAGCTGGAACTCGAAATATTATCATTTTTTAATATTGATCTATATACCCACTCCTGTCCAATATTCAGGAGAATAAGTCTGAGTCGGTCGTTTTTTAAAATTAAATTATTTGGAGTTTTGTGGAGGATCAATTACAAATTATTGATAAAGCAACAGTTTTTTGGAAAAGCATAATTTTCTTATATTTTGTATTTGGCATAATTTTGTGAGGTAAAATACAGTTCTTGACTTACTCACTGACTTTAAAAAACTGGCAAATTAAAAACAAAATAAAAAAATAATGACTTAAAAAAGTTTTAAACGCAAACTTTATCACTGAGTAAAATAATTTAACAACCATAAATCATGAATGAAACGGAGATGCCACCACCAAATTGTAAAATAAAAATATGAAGGTGTTCGGGATAATGTTGGTTGTTTTTCAGTCAAAAATGCACAAACATACTCGTCCATATTACGTTTTATCCTAAATATTTATAAATATCGGAGGTGTGGGCAATATAAAAACTATTGATACATTTTGGAGAAATGGGCAAAGAAGAAAATGTCAGATTTTTGCCTTGAACTTAGGTTTCAATAATGTTATGCCTTTCAATATCATGTTATATCACTCTTGCTTAAAACATCTGTTACCATGTGTGAACCATACGTGGCATCAATAAATATAAACTTACGACAGTTTAGACTGGACTTCGTCTATGTTATGACATAATAAATCGTAGGTCGAAGTCGAAAACGAGTTTATTTGTCTGTTTGTTTGTTATTTAACGTTGAAACAACTTAATTTGGAAATTGACCATACACGGACCATCGATGAATGAGCACGATCTATCACTGGTCCATACGTGAGTGAATGTATCTGTAAATATTTTCGAAAAAGTCTTGAGCAAGTCAATCGCAACCATGACCGCACAAGAGAGAGAGGGGGATGTTGCAAAATCGAGAGAACGAGAGAGCTGAGCGCTGAACAAATTTTGCAGAGCTATAAAAAGTAGCTTAGCACTGAATCGAAATTGTTACCGTGGGCGAAGCGAAAGGCGATACACGAACGCGAATATGGAAATGCACGCCCTTTTGTTATCTATTTTACTTTTAACAATTCTGACTGGATCAGATGCAAGTGAGTGATTTTTTATGCAATTTTCCATTTTTTTTTGTTCTATTTTTTAGTCCCTAGTGTTTTAAAACTTATGTTTCGTGGTGAGGTTAGAATTTTTGAGGTAGGATTAGGATATTTTATGGTCAGGAGCCGTGTTTTTTAGAACAAAAAAAACTTAAAAAACCTATTTTGAATTATTAGAAAATTTTAAGAGTTTTATCGTAATCGTATTTTTTATCGTAATTGCTGAATAGTTGTGTATGATATAAATAAATTTAAAAGTGAATTAATTATTGTTGCAAACGATATACCATTCATACATACATTTTTCTTACGAATTTCAAGAATTCCTCATTCGTGACTTTAAGAAATTGAAGTGCAATAAATTTCGGTTCAAACGACTTATCGAAAAATTTTATTTTATATAGCATGTGTCATGGATGGACCGCGCTTCCACCGCGGTCCATCATTGATACATGCTTAATAAAGCATGTTTCGACTAAATTTCTGACCAGCTGCAGGATCCGAAGTTCAAATCGGGCAAATATAATTTCTTTGTCTGCAAATACCGTACGCAGTTTCGATAAACTGGTTTAAAGTCGAATCTATCTTTTCAACATCTCTCACCCTAAAGACGACCATGGGCCATGGATATATATAGGGTCGCCAGGACGCAGTTTGTCTTTGGCTCATGCTAAAAAACCTCAAAATTTCCAACGAGTTCGAGTGACTTATCTCGTCCTAATTTCTTCCTAATTATCCCTCGTCAACATCTACAAGTCTCTCGAGTTTTGACGATGTTTTTGTCGTCGCAGGATAAGTCAGTCAATATAACATAACACAGCAGACGTCCGATAAATAACTTTTCCGAGAAACTGGGTCACCCAGCTGAGAAGGATCGTTAAAAACATCTTACGTTCGCTGAGCGGTATTGAATATTGAAAACAAAGCAGAAAATTTTACTTGTATTATTGATGCCAACATTTTGTGTCATCCTTGGCGTGAAAATATAAGCGATAATATTGGCAATCTTCGAATGCGATCAATCGTGTGCTATTTGCCAGAACATTTATATTTAATTTTAATCGTGTCAATGTCAAATAAATGTATATAGATACACTAGAAAAGGGTATTCTTTTGAAATGGAATTCGGCATATTGCTACTATCGTACCCAATTGGGAGTTTCTGTTGCGTCAAACGCGATTCGCAAATCGACCGCGCCTTTGTGGCGCAATTCATCGGTAGGCTAGACAAAATACAGTTTTGTAACCCTTTTCAAAGTGAAGAAATTCTTCCGAACAAATTATGTGAAATCTTTTATATCTTGTAGTTTCTTGTGACGGTTTATTCAGTTTCTTTGTTTTGTTTCGATAAGCGGGTTTGAAATACGATTTTCGTTTCATACATTTCTTGTATTCCCAGTATGGATGAATAACTCTTGCACCAAATGTACTATATTACACCCCAATCAGTAATTTTATTTTGTCAAACAATGTGCCACAGATGGACCGCGTCCCATCGACGCGATCCATCAGTGACACATACTTAACAAAAGGTGATGAACGTATAACAGCATTTTTCATGCTATTTAGGACGTAATTTTGTTCAAAGCGTTGTAGATAATTCGGTAACCGCTAATTTCGATTTCCACGAACGAAAGTTGTACTAACTTTACTTTAATCAAAATGAAGAAAATTGAACCAAAATCGTGATGAACCTGTCGAATTGCGCAAATCTGATAAATAAAAAAGTAAAAATAGAAGATATTTACGCAGATGATTAGCAAATGCATTTCGAAATATTTTAATCAAACATTGTGCAACAAATATCTAACATTAAGATCAATCCAATCACGCGGTCGTATGATATGTCGATACACGACATAACATTAATGATTGGTGATAAATAAATTTATGTAAGTCGAGCAAACAAATCCAACCTTGTTTGTTACTTTATTTTAACTTTAGCTGAACCGAAAAGATGTTACTGATTTTTGTTAATTATTTAACTCTGATAATTTGTGTTTATTTTATTTGAGTTACTTAAGCGTGGGATACTGATAACCTTTTATCGAGCCTGGCTTATCATTGGCCTTTTTGTGGGGATAAGAGCGTACCTCTGAAATCGGCCAAGGAATCGTATTTATCTCCCATTTGGACTTTGCTCAGATTTGTTGTTGTGATCAATTTCTCTCGTTTTTCTTTGTTCGCTGAGTTCGTTTTCTCTCGTTTTTGAACGTTGACCAGATTGCAAAATTTGAGCGGCATTGGGAGCGGCGATCCCGAAACAAGAAAGTAGCGGCCAATTGATCGTGTTTAATCGCAAAATTTTTAACTTTCGAGAAAATCTTGTGTTTGGGGTTGAATTTTCTAAGAAATAATTTTGTATTTTTACCCAATAACAAACTAAATGAATTAAATAGACAACAAGAACGGATTTCTATAAGTTGATTTTTTTTTCTAAATTGTTAATTATAGATCATTTCGATAATATATTTTTAATATTTAAAAGTTAAAGGGATAGTTTTGGCGGTAATTAAAGCTAATTATTAGTCAAATTACTTTCATATTTTTTACATTTTTTATTTTTTAATTCGGCAAACACCGATGTACCTGATCAGCTGACCATTTCAAATACAGAAGAAAGACATGTTGTAGACTCAATAAAACTCTTTGGGGGCCTTCTTATGACGTCAGCGGTCTATGGTTTTGTAAATAAATCCTTTTCTCCGAGTACTGTTTTCGCGTCGCCGCTGATTTCACCGCAAAACTTGTTTTGATCCGTTCGGTGTTTTGTTCCTCGAATTTGTTTGGTATTCCCCGCGTTTGTGCACAACTGCATATCACACAGGCAATTATGGCATGTGTGTGTTTTGTATTATTTTGCTTAGCGTAAATCACGGATGAGTAAATCGCACATGCGAGCACAAGTTTTTTTCGATTAGTTATTTTTGTCGCGTTGATATAAATATTTGCAACTGGGAGACCTCAAAAAATTCGTATATTTGTTAGTTTTTCCAAACTTTCATCTCCTTTTAATAACAACAGTTTATGATCAAAACACGGCAGCTATAAGCCACAAAAACCATGGTGGGCGGAACTGGAGAAAATTGTTTCGAAGTTCACCGCTGATGTAATATAAACACAAGTCAAATAATAAAATTCATAATAATCTTTAATTTTTTAATATTTTATATTTGCATCGAAAATTTTCTGTAAGCAAGGCTGTAAACGGCGCCCAAATCGAACTAACTAACGACTTACCCAAAACTTTTAAAATCAAGCTACTGTCTTGCCAAGTACAGAACAATTTTTATTGAGGCATAAGATAAATGCAAATTCGCTTATTGGAAATTGATCCGTTTCAAAGACATAACCAAGGCAAATTGTATTTGCACTCAACCGCATCACAAAACCTTTGGAAAATATTAAAGTTCTTTGTTCTCAAATGTCAGCATTTATGACTCAAACTATTTTCAAATCACGTGACACGTGGTGACTGATATTCGTTGAGAATAACAACAACAAGGAGTTCTACGATTGCCTAGCGCCCTAGGCTGATTTTCTGCAAATAGAAATCGCTAATTACAGAGTTAAGAATTATTTAAAATCAACCATGATCGCGCTTTTATAACAATTTTTATTTGTCAGCCATTGTTTCCAGGCTGTAAGTCATTTTAAGCTTATTTTTCTCTCTTTTCACAGAGTCATTTGATCAACCGAACGTGTGCGCCGAAAAATGTATACGTAAGTTAAAGTTTGTGATATGTTTTAGTATTTTTTGTTACGACTAAATAATTCGAATGTAATGGGTTGAGACTAATTATTATTTCTTCTTCTAGAAGCAATTCATATTTCTAAAAACTTAAATAATGGCATAATTTGGTTCTAATTTATAGGTCTTAACATATTTCTGCAGTCCAACATGATATGACTGATCATGTTAGGTCAAATTCTTCTCGTTATGGTACCACACATGATATTCTCAATCCAAAATAAAGTAAGGTCTCTTTTAAATGTTTTATTTATATCATTTCAGCTGGAAGGAGAAGCTTATTTGAAAATGATGGATATGAATATTCATATAGCTACAGAACTGTGATTGAAAGCAGTTTCCACCAGGATTCACAGAGTGATCAAAAGGCGCAATTAAGTATAGAAGTACCTTTTACGATACAGGCCGTTTCGGATTGTGATCTGGTTTTACAGGTAAATGGTTATTTTTTTATTGAATCTGGTTTTCAGTATATATGTTTTGACTTTAGTAAAAACATTCCACAAAAATAGAATGCTGCAACTCTGAGCAGAAATTTAATTGGTCCCAATTGGATAAAATATTGGCATATTTTATTAAGTATGTAACTTAGGAATCATGCCATCTGTGCCTTATACTTGTCGAAATAAAATTTCTGAATGGGGTGCCAGTCTTCAGCCAAACCAACAAAATTTATTCCAGCATGAAAATATTGATAAACAACAATTAATTTGCTATATCACATATTCATTTATTGCAAAATGTGATTGCAACTTATGCAATAAACTATGCTACTTTTATAATTTATGAACTGCTAAGAAATGCATAAAAAATGGAATACAACAAAAACTTCTAACTTTTTCATTAAAATAATAATTTTCACATATTTTTGCTATTCAGATTCAACGCGGAATTTATATAGACAATGCGACACCACGAACGGACGAGGAATTGGAATGGCAGGAAGCGATCATCGCTGATCCATTGCACTTCAGCTGGCAGGACGGACTCATTGAAAATATTTGTCCAACAACCAATGAGCCTAACTGGGTTCTCAATTTCAAAAGAGGTATCCTCTCTGCCATGCAAATCACATCAAGAAAGAGTGCATCTGCTGTTCAAGAGGTAATATAACTAATTGCTTAATAAAAAATGATGCTTTCCCTCATGTTAGTTATTGATTTGAGTATGAATTTCTGTATCTATATGACCTCAATATTAAAAAATTTCTTAAAATATTTAAAATTTATATAATTTTTGATTATGCACTGCCAAATTTATCATAATCAGGATTTAATGTTCAATTTCATTTTGTTTAAATTTTTTTCTTTTTTTATTCAAGCTTGATGTGTCAGGAAAATGTGAAGCCGATTACTTCATACAAGGCGAAGGTACAACGATCATCAGAAAAACGAAGGATTACACACAATGTGAAAACAGAGATAAACATTTGTTCTTCTCATGGGCGACACCTTATGAAATCAGCTCGGTAAAATATTATTATAATGACTTGAAAATCAATATAATTCTGAGGAGGCGTTGATCTAGATCTCTTGCTTTTTGTTTGCAAAAACTTCTAATGAAAAACTATATTTTTACCGAGATCGTCAAAAAACCAGGAAAAAAATTGGCTAAACATGAATTTTTACAAGTCGCTGATGAATCACGGCACAAACTGGTCATGACTTATTCTTGACTGAATGAATGTTCTGAAATATTCAGAATAAAAGCAGTAACAACAAGGAAACTTTAATATAGTACGTTCAAAATATGTCATATTTATTTTTGCTGTTTGAATCAAATTTTGCAATGACTAAAATTGTTTTTTTTCTTTTTTTACTCAGCCCCGACAAAGCTTTATCCACAGCATGCAAACTTGTGATCAGACAGTAACAAATGTCTTACAAGGAGTAACATGCACAGAAGAACATGTTTTCAGACCATTCAGTACTGATGAAGGTGGAGCTCGAACTCACATCACACAGGAAATCAGATATCTTCGACAGAGACGAAGCTCTCGCTCAACATGTAAGAATTTTCTGAGTTCGGTTATTATGAAAATATTACTAAAATGTCTATTACATTAGTATCCATTAATATAAACTGATATGAGTTAAAATTCATCAAAAATTATTCAAAATTCGACATACCTCAATATCTACTTCCCCTCTATTATAGTCACTAAATCTTCTCTCCGAAAAACAACACTGGCATATGAAGACGCACAAATTGAAGAGAGAAACATGGCTGAATCCACTCGAGCTGGCAAAAATTTGATGGACAGTTTGTGTGCCAACATGCGAAATGAAGACTATCAAGAGGTGAGAGAATCAGCTTTCTTAGTACTATTTTTTCAGTTTTAAGCATTTCTTCTGTGCACATGGGGAAAAATGTATTGGCCTGATATTCTCAAAGTTTTGGAGTAGGAAAGTCATGTATAATGATGCATAGAATCATATAGGGGCCGCAGGAAATATTTTGCAATATGTGGCACATTGGATCGGTAAATAGAATTCTTGAGATACATTTTCACCTCAAACTGGTAAAAAGTAACTTTTACCATATAAAGTTACAAAGAACATCAAAGACATTTTAAAATTTTGTTATTTTTTACCCTGGGATTACAAGTCGATGATGAGTTACGGTTCCTAATGTCTTATTTTTAGTATAACGCAATACTGTAGGATTTGAAACTTATCTATATACTAAATTTTTTATTGTCTTCACAAAACATGAATTTTTATCAAAAAATCCGTTATTTATTCAGGTCAGCAAACAGTTCATGTCTCTTGTGTTTGCAATGAGAAGACTCGATTTTGATTCATTATCTGAACTTCATTCATACATTGACAGATGTGAAAACTGGCATTCAACACTCAGGTATAAAACAAAAATAAGTCAAGTTATGCTTCAATCTTCTTCAACAAAATATTTCTAATAAAGCTTGTTTACCTCCTTGTTTTTTAATCAAGCATAAAATTATTTTTAATCGCTGTATGCCTGGCAAATCTGCGTACAATTTTTCAGTTTTAAAACTCCATAAACTATTTGAACTTATTCTATGTTGTGTAACTTTCCCTGTTAATCTGAGTGCACTCAAATGTGTGACTATGCTAAAACTCTGTCCCAATCGCAAAAATCCTCAATTGTCAAAATTGATATTTCAAATAAAGTATAATTTTTCGTACAGAGAAATGTTTGATGATGCTCTACCATTCTGTGGCACTGAAGGTTGTGTGAAATATGCTTCCACTCTCATCATGAATAATGAATTGAATAAGAAAATTGCAGAAAGATGGTTGACTGGATTCAGTTTCATCAAAGAACCAACTGCTGAGATGATTGCTTCATTATTGGTACAAATAAAAGATATTTTGATTGTGCATCAACTTGGAGGAGAATTGGATGATTCTAAAAATAGCTTTATACCATTTAAAATTCTAATGTTTTCCATAACCTTGAAAACTCTGATGATCAGGTATAAATTAGTTGCAACCTTGGATAAAAACAAGCCTCTTGTTTTTACTTCATTTTTATAAATCTTTATAATGATAGTTTGGAGCATTTTTATGATGTTACAATTGTAATCTTTTTATTTACAATTTCATTATCAAACAAATTGAATACTAAATTTTACAGGATGTTGTCGAGAGCAAAAAAATTCCAGAAAGATCATTCTTGACTGTCGGATCTATGATTCATCAATACTGTGAAATTTCTGAAGATAATTGCATGAACAACCCAGCTATCAGACAAACGATCGAAATCTTGATGCAACATTTGGGAACAAATTGTAACAGTCCAAACCCAGACACGAAAAAATTGGTGAGTATTGCTTCCTCCATTTCATTGGGGTCCCCTTCGAAAATTTTGTCATGCTTGAACTCATGCTGCATTCCACTTACACAGAAATTTTTTATAAAACTTTTTCTAATAGGCAATATATCAGAAATATGAATATTTATTATGTGTATTCAGATCATCTATGCTCTTCGTGCCATTGGAAATGCTGGACAAACAACTGATCCATCTACTTTAAGAAGATGTGTTTATGAGAATGATAACTCCATGGAAGTCAGAATTGCTGCCATTGATGCTCATCGCCGCTTGTCATGCAGTGAAGATGTAAGTGTTACTGTAGTTGTTCTATATATCATTCTCAATTTTCTGATAAAGGAAAACTTACTTTTCTGGACTTTTCCCTGTTGTAGCCTATTTTCCCTCGAATTTTTCAAAAATATTTCTTTTACCGTTTTCATACTGGCTTACTTCTTCTTATGACCATTAAGAACAACAACTAACGATAAAAAAGAAGGACTTATGGTATGAAAATATAATTCCAGAGATCATCATTGATGACAACTTTGAGAAACGAGCAAGAAGATTCTGAGATCAGAATTGCTGCTTACAGAGGTCTCATGCAATGTCCGAAAGTAGAACTTGTCAAGGATATCAAAAACATTCTGGCAATTGAACAGAACATGCAAGGTTTGGTTTGCTACAACTTTTGAGTATTAATTTATATCATAGCACGGATCAATCACGCCTCTACAAGACAACCCACATCATTGGCGCATACATCACAGAATATGTTTTTGCACAAATTTCAGGATTGGAAAGAGCAATATATCATACAATATCAAAAATCTGGATACCTGTTCGTGAATATGCCCTATTATCACAAGTTTTAAAGCATCAATGAATTTAAACTATGCACTATAGCTAATTGCTGTTCGCATTTTCTCCAATTTTAGAGAATGTTTTGTCTTGTTTTATATATTCTTTTAATTTCTTTTTTCAGCCTCTAAATATCATTTTTTTCATTTCTAATTTAGTTGGAAGTTACATCTGGTCACATATAGCACAAGTTCGAGAATCACAAGATCCATTAAAATACATTTTACAAGGTGCTTTGTTTGGACACACCTTTAAAGAATTCAGTCTCGATCCAAGAAAATATTCTAAATATTATGAAGCATCTTTGTTCTCTGGTAAGTCTTGCATATTGTAATAGATGAGGTATGGTATAAGGTTTTTGTAGAAAACAAGTTCCGTTTTTCCATTTGTTTGATCTAAGAATGTTGGTGAATCCTAACTATTACCTTTTATAAACTACCACTGTGTCTAAACATTAAATATAGAAATGTTTGTTAGTTATGACAAGTCAGTCCATGAAAAAGTAACAAGAAGGGTCACATTTGGATGCAGAAAAACCAAGCAACGCAGGTGTAGGTTAAACATGAGTGTTATAACTTTGGTAGCCTCAGCTTTACCAGGAAACTATTGACTTTCCGACCTAAGTAAGATTGTTCATTCATAGGCTTGGCACTTTCAAAGTAGCTAATTAAAAAGTAAAATGCCAATTTTATTCATTTTATTTTTAGAAAAAATGAACTCTGGAGTAACTGCTGATGCAAGTTTGGTCTGGTCACCGAAATCTTTCATCCCTCGTAGTGCATCAGTCAACTTAACTGTTGATATCTTTGGACAAGCTATCAATCTTCTTGAGGTAATTTTCAGATTCCAGTATTGTGATAGAAAACTAAAAATAGTAAAGTATACATTGCCTTTTAAGAAATATATTCTTCTTAATATGTAGTATTCAAATTGGAAAAATCTAATATGAAATTTATAATTCAATTTTCATAGTTTGGTGGAAGAGTCCAGGGATTCGAAAGTTACCTTCAATCTTTCCTCGAACCAAAAGCTTTTGAAAAACGACAAGAAAGAAAGAATGCTCAAGCTGGCAGAAAATTGGTAAGTATTGTTTCAAACAAATATTGAACATTTTTGTCAGAAAAAAATTTTCGTGTTCTGTTCTGTACATGTTGATTTTAGAATATTGTCATAATCAAATTCTTACAACCTCCTACATTTATATCTTTCTTGTTATTTCAGAATCCCTTGGATGAATCACAAGCGAGTTGGTACATGAGAGTTGTAGGAAATGAAGTCTTGTACGGAAACACTGAAATGATGCCAAGAATTGAGGAACTCGAATCTTCAAATGTTTTGGTTGACTTTGCTGCCAAATTCATGAGCGTAAGTTTGTAAAATTATTATTTTTTTCAGTAGAATAATAGAATTTAATAAAATATTTTGCATTCATAGTGCATCCATCCAGTATATAATAATGATGTCATTGCACTGTCCATGTTCGTAAAACGTCATCTACGCTCAACCTTGATATATTGGAATTCAATAATGGATACATAATCCCCCTCAAAATTTTCAGACATTTATCAGCTTTTTTATCTACTATCAGAAAAAAAGATCAATGTTTCGTTTATTTTGAGAGATTACGATTAGCTAGTCCTTCAAACTAAAATCCTGGATGTACCTTCGTTAATTTTAGCAATTTTTTAGGATCAAGGATACAACTACCATGACGATTCTCTGCTTTTGAACACACTCAATAGCATTCCAACTGGAATTGGTATGCCACTGGAAATTGCATTCAATGGAACAACCAGTGTTGATATCAATGCAGCAGGGAAATTCAACATGGGATTCGGTGCTTCGCCAGAATATTTGATCAAAGGAAAAGTTACACCAAGGTGAATGTTTTCCAAAATCCCTTCACGCTTTTACAGCACACTCAGTTTCTGAATGAATAATGCCAAAAATAATATATTAGGTAATGTCTAAAACAGCATGGGTCGCTGGTCACTGATTCCCATTAGATTTGACTTAGCTGACTTTCAATTATTCAAAGTATTATACTGTATTTTTTATGAAACTACAAATTTGATTTGAAATGGTCTTTCAGAAGTTTAGTCAAAATTTTTTTATCTTGAGATATTGTGAAAATGGATACACAATTCTCATTCTGTATTCACAGTAGAACTATGATTACTGCACGGTAATTATATCATTTAAAAAAAACATCATTTTCAGTTGAATCAATTTTTAAAATCTCTATATTGCTAAATTTAAATACTATTTTTTACTCTACAGAGCTGCAGTTACCATCAGTAGCACAATGCTTATTGATACCCGAGTGAAAAAGACTGGAATTGCTACATCAAGTGTGGCCTATTCATCAACATCAATTAGTGGTCTCATCAAAGTTTTGAACAACGGACAAAATGTTGAAATGGAACTCGATACACCATACGACAGAAATGTTGTATTCAGCACCAGGTATACTATTCGACTTTTGCACATGCACTAGTATATCTAACGGCAGTATAAAAAAGTATGTTCTATTATATTTTCTCGAGTGTGAGTCACTAGTACACCTTGCCACTTAAACGTGATACATCTTTGACAAAATAAGATATAAGATGAGCAAACATAAATCTAGGTGAATATAAAGTATCATTTTTTAAATCCTATCATAACCAAGAAAGGTCTTTTTTTATCACAAAAAAACAATTTTTTTCAGTCACAAAGTTTTGAGAATTGAAGGAAACACCTTGGAGGAATTGAAAACGCGTGAACGTTATCCAGCTTATAATAATATTGATGATTGCTCAGAAGAATTCCTTGGACAAAGAATCTGCTACACACATACTTCCGTCAAAGACAGATACTCAAATGTGAGTTATACATATATTTTTTACATGTTTTCGTGCCAGGAATTTCATTCAGAATTTTCCAGATATTTCTTCCATGTTCATGTACCATTGGACCAATATAACAGAATGCTATCTTTTTGATGTTCGCAACTTTGATGTAATTTATTTCTGATGAAAAAAGGGCTTCAAAACTATCATAGCAGTGTTGATAATTATGAAGCCTTTTGTGAAAGGAACAGTTTTGATCATTTAATAAATGATATATTTTAAATAAATCCCAATATAGATTCATAATGATACAAACAATTCTCATTTTTAGGGTGCACCGACGAACTGGATTTACCCAGTTGATGGAGGAATAGAATTTTCAGTCTACATGCAGAAAACTGACCCAGGTCTGACTAAATACACGATCAGTACAACACAAGAAAGCATCTATGTAAAGGTAAATTGCATGAGAATAATCTTGGAATTTTGTGTAGCAGCGTGATACGTTGGTGATACTTGATTCAGCACTCATACTTAACAAAGCATTGTGTGGTCCATCTTTATCAAATACACAAAGAGGTTTAACTTCTCAATACTTCAAAAATATTTTTAGGAGCAGTCTAATTCAAACAATATTTGTATAGGGCATGACAAATGTGCATAAAAAAAAATAAAATATAAAATGGAAAACACTAGCATTTAATTACCATTAGTGGAAATAAAATGTTGTAGCCAATAATTTGGCCTCAATGCATTTTTTTCTCCTTTTAGGAAGATGACTCAATTCCATCTGAAATGATGATCCAAGCGATCTTTGATACTCCAGGATCAAGGGTCAACCGTCAAACAACAGCTTTCTTGACTTACAATCTTCCAAAAATGGAATTCTCTATTATGGCCCAGCAGGAGGAAAAAACATTGCAACTTGAAGGTATAGCCTAGCTATCGACAAGCATGTAAAATTCAAGAAATATAGGAATATGAATTAAATTCAAGACTGTAAAATATATTTCCCTTTAATCTTTGTTCATTTTCTGCTTAGACATTGTCTATATTTTAAATATTTTTGCTCAGATATGGATTTTTCTATTATTTTCCATCGCAGGAAGTTACAAAAATGTTGATGAATCACATGAAGCAACTATGAAAGCACAATGGAATGAGGACGTTTACAAATTCAATGTAAATAATATCAATGTATTTATATTTTTCTAAAAGTAAAATAATTTTTTTGTGCAAGTCTCTATATAATTTTTCAAAATTTTGTTATGAAACACGTATAGGAAGTTTTTTGCAGTTGCATTGATATTTATCGAAGCTTAAGCTGCAGACCATATTTTGTTGTTATGATCCATATGTGGCTCATGCTTAAATAAAACACTCAATATAAATACCGATGGTTCTACCGAGTGGTCTTCTTGTCTACAAATCAATATTTTTCATCTGGCATGCCTATTTGATAACCAGTATTCTTCTGTAATATACGAAGATACCGATATTGGAAGTTATGATACTTGATCGATGAAAATTTGTTATAAATTGTAATTGTTTTACCAGGCTAACTTTGACAAGACCGTTGATGATGATGGAAATGAATGGACAGCAAATGCTGTTCTCCAAGTTCCCGAAAAAACATATTCTGCAAAATCTTCATTGGCTGTTAACCCAGGAAAAAGATTGAAAGCTTCCATTGTTATGGACAATGTATTACCATCACCAATTGTTATGAAACGTAAGTTGATTTTGAATTTATATTTTTCAAAATTTTTATATTCATTTTTTACCAACTTGACAGGTATCTCTCATTTTAATTTTTGTGATTGGCCAGAGTCAGGTTTGAGGTATGTCAAATAAATAATTACATAAAATATTTATTATTTCTCAACTATCTCTTCAACCCCCAAAAAAATGATTTTATAAACAATTAATTATACAATTATGATAATTTAAGTAAAGCTTTATTGTTTATCAAAACTTATAATTCAACACTCATTTTGAAACAAAATTAAATATAAAACTTGTAAAAATAAACTTTCTTTCGTAGTCGATCTTCAAGACAAGTCAAAGAAATCTGATAAACTCTCATACTCTGGCGAAGCAAAGGTTTCCATTCTTCCTTTCATCAACACCGAATACATGATCGACATGGACTTGAAACCAAAACTCGATAATCTGGTGTTCAACATGAACTATAAAGTTGGAGGAGGACGCAAGCAGAGGTGTGTGAATTTGCTAGGTGTTAATAATCATCAAAATTGTTTGCTTCATTTTATTTATATATTCAATAATATGTGATTTTGTTGCAAAGCAGCTTGATACACTTCCTGAACAGAAAATTTATTTTTTTCGTGTGTGAGCGTCAGCGGCGTGGTCCCTCAGTGACCCATGCCTTATAAAATATGTTTTAATCAACATTTTTCTGACTACTTATCTATAACTTCTTTTCCAAAAATGAAATCATTGTCGGAATTCTATAGTTTTTCTAAATGAACATGATCCAGAGTTTGGTCCAATCTGAA
Source organism: Styela plicata (assembly GCA_963675895.2). NCBI lineage: Eukaryota > Metazoa > Chordata > Ascidiacea > Stolidobranchia > Styelidae > Styela > Styela plicata. The sequence goes on along the minus strand of OZ023144.1, from coordinate 3,506,102 downwards.
AATAGTTCATATCTTTGAAATACAATCCATACACAAACTTCAGAAAATGATCGTTGATTGAATTGAATTGCCTAATTCTTTTTAATTAAAACTGAATAAATGTAAAATTCGATACAATATCACTACAAAAATCAAACATCTGCTTCGACTAATAAGTATTTGAGTTTTCAATTTGGAAGAAAATTTTTTCTATTCGATCCATCTATTTTCTTTAGCATTTTGCTACATCACAAGCGAACAAGTGTTGGAAGAAAATCAGAAACAGATTGGACCATCTCACATATGCTCACCTCGTCTCAATTCCCATCTCTGAACCATAAGGTTGCAGTCACACATAGGTATGTTACAGGCTCGACAGCAAGCTCAATTGACATTGGATTTGGAACTTTACTCGATGAACCAAACAACCCCTACAAATTGGAACTTCGTCAAGAATATGCCAACAATGGTGACTCTAAAACAAGTGACATGAGTGGACAATTTTCAATCAATGTTCCGTATATCGAAGTCAACCGAGAATTCCAATTTGAGCATGTTCATAGTGCTGAAGTTTTAAGCTCAAAGATCAGGAGTCTATGTGGTGAAGAAAAACCAAAACAATTCACTTTATTATGGAGAGACAACGCTCCTAAATCAAACTTGATGGACAACACATTTGAACTTGGATTCTCCACAGCAGTTGGTGATTGGCATTGGGAAGACAATGTTAGAGAAATAAAGAAGAATGTTTATAACTCAAAATCCACATTGAGTTTGGGTGAAGAAGATTCTCTAAGATTTATCCAGGAATCTGAATTGGTCTTAAAGGAAAGCAACATCAGCTTCTCTCTATCCATTGTGAAAGGAGATGGATCAAAAATAATCACTGCATCTACTGTTAACACCATGGAATCAAAAACAAGATATGTGAGCAAAAATTTTATTCATCTTTATGGTTACACTCCAAGAGGTCTTGACATCGTGCATGATCATGTTCCATCTGATGGATATCCAACTACCATCAATTTCTTGGCTTCAAATGTTGTTCATGTCGCTGTGAAAACTACTTACAGACCTTCTGAAAATGGCAAACACATGACTTTTGTCATTGAACAAGATGATGTAGAAAAACGTACTGTATCTGCCAAGGCTGGATATGATTTCGTGAATGACGAAATGGATATGTATGCAAATCTCAATGACAATGGTGATATGCTCTTCCAGTCGCACATCATTGCACAAACACCGACTTCAGAAACCGGAAAATTCTCACTGGAACTCAAAGAAAAACTTTCACCAAAGGAAATGGATTTCAACACCACAATTTCTTATAAAATGGCTGATGAGAACAAATTTTCTCTTTTCCATAGAAAAGGTGAAAATAGTATGCTTTTTGAAGTGAATGCTGCTACCAACGGAGTTCATGGCATCCTGAAGCACAACTTCTGTGAATATGTTAACGATGCAACTTACAACATTGCACTGACAGCAGATGGCATAACTGTTGCTGTAACTGCTGATGGACACCAAGCTCATGTCAATATCATCAAATCACCAGACATGCTTGAAATGAGATGGGATCATGACAGAATGCCAGATCTCATGAACATGGACGTACCAACTGTCGCAACCATGGTTGTTGGAAGAAATCGAAATGAATATTCTCGCAAGAAAATATGGACCACTGTCAATGTTGAGGATGATGTTGTTTTCGATATGTCCTATTCAGTCGACCAACCTCGCACGAAGAAGATCTCCATGAGCAACTCATTGCTCCCTGTCCTTCCAGAGAGTGCAAGGTGGTCAATTACCATGGATGACGCGAGTATACAATCTGAAGCTGAAATTGGCAGAGAAAGCATGACTATGACACTGGCAAGTAATTTCCCAGAGTCAGCCTCAATGGAATTTACGCGTACTCCTGGTCTCACCGATTTTGAATCTGTTCCAAAAAATATGAAGTTTTCATATGAATACCAGCTTGATCCTCACACCATTGTTCTCAACATGGAATTTTCAGATAAATCTGCATCCGTTGACGCCACATATTCCCCTGACCTCATCAAAGCTGGTTTGGTCACAAAGGGAATTGAAAACGTTCCAAGTGAAGTTTCTATCGAATTGAGGAATGATCTAGAAACCAGTCCAAGAACCATTGATATCACTGGTAGATTGAATGATGATATATACACAGCTAATATTAAACATACTTTTGATTATGCTGAGATTGGTGAATCGAACATCCCATTCTTTTCTCATGTAGTGAGTCATGAACTGTTGGTCGACGCATTTAAGAATGGTGTCAAGATCATTGATTTAGATGACACTTTTGAAATGACAAGTGAACAAATCAACTACAATTCTGAACTTGTTCAAACAGTGACTGAATTCTACCCTCGACAAGTGAGGAAATCTGAGATTCTCACAATCAATGACAAAGAATATTCGTATGTTAGAAGCCTCACCATGACCGGAGAGGATCCAATGGAAATGGAGATCCGATACACAAAGAACAAGTTTGAATTCAGTCAAAACTTCTCAAAATCTCCAAATATTCCAACTTACTTTTCATTGAAAATGCGAGAAAAGAGAGGAATGAACCGCGTCAGTATGGAAGCCAACATTGATGGAAAAACGAAAACATCATCTCTATCCTATCAGCTTGAAGATGGCAGTTTTGAAATGACTGCACAACATGACTGTGATGAAATGGCAGAATATGTTCCAAAGCGTATCACTTCATCTCTTAGCTGGAATGATAACATCCTTATGACTTACGAATGGGGATCTGAGAATGGAGAAGTCAAATTATGGAAAGATTCGTTGACAAAAGCTGGAGTGTTCGTGAAACTACATGTACAAAATATCAACTTCAATGTTACCTACGGTGTTGAAGATGGTGTCGCATACTTATATGCACTTGTGGGTTACGGAGACCAGAAATTTGTTACTGAATTATGCAGCGGATATGTGAAAGGAGATGATTCCCCACTTTTTGGTGTTACAAAAATTTTTGCTATTGCAGAGATATATGTCAATGACAAGAGAGCCATCACTGCTAACACTTTGGAGTTCCATCAAGAATATTTCTTGGTGAACACGACCAACATGCAAGAATTATTCGAAAACTTGCCACCAAGCTATGTTTTTGTCAAGAAATTCAACTGGGCGTTGACTGATAGAAGCATTGGAGTTACAATTGAAGGTTTGGATAATGATCCATTTTTGTTCACAATTTCAGCCAGTCATGAGGGTACTTCAGCCGCAATCATTGCAATGCAACACAACCAAGATTGGGAAGTTTTGCCGCAACAATTTGGTCTTAAAATTGAGAAAGAATGCAACGAAGGAGAAGCTTCTGGCAAACTGACAATCAGCACCGATTCCTGGACGAAGGCAATCGCAACCAGAGCACAATATGGGAAATCTGATGAAGGTGTGTTTGCAAGAATTACTCTTGACAACGATTTTCACTACGTTATCTGACAACCTCAACTTACCTCCACATGTGTCTATCGATATTGGTGGTAATGTAAGTGATACCACTTTTGATGGTCATTTCAATTTATCTCTTGATGATAAGGCTAGTGCTGAAACATTACATTTAGAACAATTGAGCAATGGATTTTCTCTGCAATACACTATGCAACAAAATTTCACTGAAAAATATCCTGGTAATGTTGATCTTGATATGAGCGGAAGCAAAACAGACACTCAAATTGACTGGAGCTTCCTCCTGAAGAGCGATGATACATCTGTTAGTGAAGAATTGCATACAACAAAGTCTGATACTGGCTGTACCTTGACATACACCTGGGATAATGACATGACAACATATTTTCCCAAAAAAGCAACAGCTAAAGCATCTTTCACTTTGGATAAAGCATTAGTTTATAACATGGAAGCAACACGAGATGACACAACATTGACGGAAAATCTCAGCTTGGACAATGTGAAAATGAAAGATAATTTCCAACTCAAATATAAAATGTTGCAGAATATGTGGAGTTGGTATCCGGAAGATATGTCTCTAAGTGCCGTCAGATCTGAAGGTTCGTTTGAAGGAGATGGCTCAACAACAATGTCACCCAATACATACACTGCCGCTGTCAAAGCTACATGGTCAGACAAGGATTATAGTTTCAGTGCCAATTTCAGCTGTGACAAGACTGCATTGCCATATCATATTGAGTTAAAATGGTCCAAGAGCGAAACATCACCAATTGGAAACATTGAGTTCATTCATAACTTTGATGAAGTTTTCCCAGTTCCCAAGAAAATGGGTCTTCAAATTGAACCAGGCCAGGATATGATGAACATTCTTTTGAATATTGATGACCATAAACGTAAGATTGAAATGCGTAGACGTCAAGATGATGACTCGATGCAGCTCAACCTCAGACACAATCTTGAGATGTTGTCAGAATACAATCTTCCAATGGATATTGGTGCCAGTTACCAAAAATCACCGTTTGCTGGCTCACTTAATTGGGGTTCACGATCTCTTGCTGTTCAGCATGAACCTGGACAGGAAATAGTGAATGCTGATATCTCTGTCGATGAACTTCAAGGGAAAATTTCACTGCAAAGAATCGCAACTGATGATATGACAAAGATAGTTTTTCAGCACAGTTTGGATGCTTTATCAGGTATTAACTTGCCTAATGACTTCACCTTCAGTTATCAACTTTCACCATTTACCATTTCTGCAGCATGGGGAGACAATGAAATTTTTGTCCAAAAATCTGAAAGAGAGTTCAAACTCAGACAGAATGTTTTTGAACAACTTCCACAATACTTGGATCTGAATTGCAAATGTGATTTGTCATCCGAAACAAAACTCATAGAAATAGGAGGAAAAGTCGATGATTACAGCTTCTACTGGAAATATAATCAAAACACTGTTGACACTTTTACAATGCATTTGATCTGGCAATTGACACAAGCTGAAGAATCAATGGTTGACTTGTCTATTGATACTGACATGACACTTACTTCTGGCCACATGAATATCGTGTCCAAACAGTCAATCATTGACAGCATTTACAACGATTTTAGCTTCAACACCAAATTTAACATCCAACAAACAACTGGAACTGTGTCTGTCGAAACTACAATTGAAGAACCTATCAGTTTTGTTGTGACTTACAGTAAGATCACAGATTACAGGTACGATGTTGTTATCACACACAATGTCGAGAGCATCAGTGATACGTTACCTTTGGAAACCAGTGGAACACTTACCATGACCTGGACTGATGTAAAGAAGGGTATTGATGTGACAGTCTCATCATCGGACCGCAGAAAATCTTTTACTTTCCACATTGTGAGCGACATTGAAGGTGATGCCAAGGAAATAACATTTGAAATGACACATGACTTTGATGTGCTGGAAAGTGAATTATCTGTTCCAAAGTCAGCCAAATTGCAATTGAAGAAAGCAGCAAGTGGTGGTGACATCATTTTCACATACAATCTTTTAGGAGCTGAAAAAGAAGCTGAATTTGGTATTGATTTCTCAGAATCCCAAATCCGTATCACATTGAATCAAAACATCGTTGAACCAATATCTCGCTCCAGGAAAGTTACCTTTGATGTTCCACAAAAGATTTTGATCTTGCTGACTAAAGATGCTGAAGCTGGCAGATACAGATCAAAAACATCATTCAAATCTGGTTTGAAACGACGATATTTGAACACAGAATTCAATACAAATGACAATGCTTGGGACATTTCTTTGTCTCATAACTTGAACCGTGTTCTACCAGTCAAGCTGCCATCAAATATGAAATTCGAAGTAAAAGCAAACACAAGTGCTGTGGATATGGCATTGAAATTAGATGACAATGATTATGCTTTCACTGTGTGGTTCAAAGCAGAACCAAGTGAGGTTGGTACTTCATTTACCCACAACGATCACTCACTCATGAGCAAAGGTGTTCCTCAAATCGTATCATTGGCACTCAACAAGGGTGGAGATCACGTTACTGCAACATATAGTGCTAAAGGTCATCCATCTGGTACTGTTTCATTTATGAGAGCACCTAAAAAACTGAGCATGATTTTCAGTTCTGAAGGTGATTCATTTACAATCACATCGAATGTGGTTGCAGCGCTTGTAGAAAATGGTCTCAGCTTCGGTATCACTGGAACACAAACTGGTCTGAATTCCTTCTTGCCTGCATCATTCAATTTAAATTCTGCAGCCTCATACATTTCACCAAAAGTCAGTGCAAGCTTTTCTCACAATATCCCAATGTTGAAAAAGTACGGTTTGCCATACCAAGCAAACTTTGAAGCAAATATTCCAGTTATCACTGACGAAGGCACAATCAAAATGGGATTTTCTGTCGATATTGAAGATTGGGTATTCTCTGAAAATTCTATTGATTTGGATGTTGCATACACTGCCGACAGTTTGGAAATAAATGCCAGAGGTACGAGAACACGCAATCTTTGGTCAACATCATCATCTGATAAATTAGCTTACCAAGGCACTTGGAAGTTCGTAGTTACCACTGAAGTAGAATCACAAAAAATTGAAGGACTCTACACCTTGAAGGAAACAGATACCAACTACAGAGTTGTCCGAGACCACAAAGCTGAAGTAGAATTCACACTTCAACCAAATTCAATTTCATGGGACGTGACATCAAATGTTTTCCTTGATGATCCAATTACTTCAACAGGTTCAATACAGCGTAGTGATGACACATATCTCATCACTCTTGACATCAACCAAGGCAGTGCTATTGATTATTCAAGTCAAACAAGAATTGTGATTGGAACAACATATGAAATCCATTACTCCTCTGAACGACAAAGATTTGATGTTGTTGTTAACAAAGACAACTCTGAACAATTTGTTCTTACACATAACATTGAGATGATCAACTTCATTCCACAGAGCATCACTGCATCACTGAACATTCAAGAAAAGACTATTTCATTGGTAATGATGAAAAATAATAACAAGATGGTATTGTTGGTAAAACCAAGTTCTTTTGAAATGACAAAGACATCGCCTTCCATGCAGAAATTATTCGTTTTGGCAACGGAATATGTCAGCCATCCATCTCACAAAGTTACCAGTGAATTTAAGATTGTTGATTTGAACATCGACTATTCATCAACAGTAAATGTACAATTTTTCAGACCTGGAGATGGAAAGTCGTTTATCAATATGGAACTTTTAGACAATGCAAATGCCAAATCTTTTGTTGTAAAAACTCATGCTTTCTTGCAAGACAGTGGTATCAGTGATCTGAACATTGCTGCTAGCATTGATACCGATATGACCATGATTCCATTCAACATGGCTTTCGAATATGTACTTCACAATACTCCATACAACTTCAGAATGCACATACAGATGAGAGAATACTCATTTACAACAACATCTGAGAAGAGGTCTTTCACAACATCTATTACTTTGCCACGGTCCTTCAAGATCTACAAGGCAGAAATATCTGGAGATTGTGTCGAAATGAGAAATGGAAACGAAAAGTCAATGATTTCGCTGTCATGGAATGATGATCAAATTATCAGTTTATCGACAATTGCAAGTTTTGAATCTGAAAACCACTTGTTCACTTTTGATCTTCGCCAGCCATTCATCGAACCAGCTCAAATGACTGGAAGCTACACCTACGGAAAGAGTGGAAAATGGGATGTTGTCAATGTTGAAGTGACAGATAATACCAATCCATTCACCATTATGGCTAAATATTCAGGTGGAAACACTCACGGGCTTGTTGTAGATATTGCTCAACCATTCGATCATGAATATATTCCAAGACACTTCATCACAACTGGAACAATCGCATACAGCAAATCATCATATGACAGTGATTGGAAGATAACAAGCAACGGAGAAGACATTGTCATCCTAAGAAAACTTTTCAGATCAACCAATGAAGGTTACCACATTGATATGCATTGGAAACAACCGTATGAAGAATTGTTCTTGACATCTCTGGATATCTCCCACGACATGAGAAATACTGACAATGGATATGAAATCATTGCTGATGTTAGTCACTCAGGTGATGATACATACATCCCAGCACACTTTGTATTCACAGAAACATCTGAATATTCTGACTCATTTTACCAGAAAATCATGAAGGTTGTCAGTCAAGGTGAAGAACTTATCACTTACACTGAAACATTCAGAGTACTTAGTGATGGATACCGAGTAAGTGTAAGCTGGAAACAACCACAAGCTGAGATCATGCCAACCCATTTCGACACAACTGCCGATTTAAAACTTGGTTCCAACGGCATGAGCTTGGTTGTCGATGTATCTCAACCTTACGACTCCGTTTACATTCCTAAACAATTCACATCCAAACATTTCATCAAATACAACCAAGGAATGTACGACAGCGACTTCAAGATAGTCAGCAATGGTGAAGATCTAGTTGTTTTCAAGAAATATTTCGAAGCAACTGCGAGTGGATACACAGCATACTTGAACTGGAAGCAACCATTTGAAGAATTTGGGGCAACTGCTTTTGACACAACTTTTGATTACAAAGTAGCTCCATTCTCAAAGACTCTTAACAGTGAAGTTCTTGTGAATGACCGAAGCAGTTTTGCAGTAGAATACTCATGGAGCAAACCAGATGCAAACTCTGAGAATACAAGCATGGCTGTTGTTATTGATGAAGAAAGATATGAAAGTAAATGGCATATGGGAGCAACTGAGGGACAAAATTCCGGTAAGAAATACACTTTTGTGTATGATAACCAGATGCCAAAATCTCAATTTATCCCAGCATTCATTCCAACAAAACAACATTTCAGTTTGACAACTTTTGCCAAAGGTGCGAATGCTCATTTCACAACGGTTTATTCTTCCAATCTGTTCAAGAACCCATTCCAAATTGAAGGCATGTATGTGTTGCATACTGGCAGTAAATTGTTCGACTCCATGATCAGTTTCAAGAATGCACCCGAGGGCAGTCAACATGCTGATGCCGAATTCAAGCTCACTGTCGATAAACTTGAAGGTGTAACAGTATCAGTCATTGTACCATCACATGGATTGGATCGATTAGCAAATGTTAAGTATGATCAGAAAGCAATGATTGTTACATTGAAGTATGTCACAGCTGGACAACAACCAGTAATCATCAGCATCAACTTGAAGCAGATCATTCCTGCATGGAAAGCACTTTTGGATATCTTTAAAAATAAGAGTATGTTGCCAGAGATCAAGTTCATTGGTGATTATGATGAGGAATCATCTGCATTCAGTGGATACATTGGAGTCCAAATCAGAGACAAACCATACACTGTTCACTTGGACACTGGTTTGGAAAATGAAAAATTCTATTTCAACATAACAACAAAACGCCAATTCCGTAAACTTGATAGAATTTTGAGCCTCACTGCATATTCCATCAATATCGAAAATGTTCAGGTACAAATTGAAACAAGCAAGAAACTTGGACGCATGCTCACCATTGCCACTGCATCTTGTCACGCTGAAATGAAAGACAAAGTTGTAATGTTTACTGATGCCATCATCGAAATGCTGTCATCATTGGATGGTGTTGTTCAAGGATCAAATGTTGTGCAAGATAAGATTGATGAATACAAAGACATTGCTGTTGCTTATGTCAAGGCCATCAAAGTTGAAATAATCGAAATGATTGATAATGCCAACACACTAACTCGTGGCAGCCTTGTCGCAACAGAAGAAGCAGCTGGTAACGGTTTGTGGACATTGGTCAAAATCATCTCAACACAAATAGAAAAACTTCGTGACATCGCTAACAAACCATTGCATCAGATCAAGGACGATTATCTATCAAGAGTTTCTACTGAAATTTTCAACTGGGTGGAACCCAAATTGGATCCTGTGACTGTTTACCTGAACCAGATTCATGCTGGGGTATTACTTCTCGAATTGGTACAAGAAGGAATCACAAAAACCATATTTGTCTTGGAAAAGAATGCTGAAACCATCATGGCTGCCACCAGAAAACCACTTGCTAAAATGGTAGAAATCAGCGAAAACAAAGTCATCATCAACATTCCTCTCAGAATCCCGGTAAGTCTTATTCCTTACTTGTTTTTTAGGACCTAATTTCGGAATAAGCAGAAAGGTTTAGAGAATGATTAAAATATCACATTTTCAAATAATGTGGGTACAATTAGAAAAATGCAGGGAAATCTTTTAAAACTGGATAACTTTTCTTGAAAACCCAATTACCGTAATTAACGACTCATGTTGAATTGGATAGTCATACCAACAGATTTTATTTTTTCCAGAATCCGAAACAATATTCTCATCTAAATATATTCTATCCCAAAAAGGAAAAATTTTTAATTTTGTCAATTTTATTTTTTTTTCATTTCCAGGTCAAAGGACTTATTGCCCCACCAAGCCTCACTGATGTAGCAATGTGGATCGCACAAAGTTCTCTTGCACATGAACTTGACACCAAATTGAAGGTCTTGTACACAGTTGTCGATACTTACTATCAATACAGATCAATCTTGAATATGCCGCTAGAAGAAATCATCCCACCTTTCAAGGTTTGTATCTACTGATTATTACTTTATCTCATAGTGCTGAGAATTTGTTTGTGATCAGATGTATATGTCCTGTACTGTTCCATGAGGTGTATTTGTTGTTTCGAAAACTGTTTGTGGTTACATTTCGGATGATAAGATGTTTTTGATCAAATTGCTTATGGAACCCTTATATTCGTATTAACAGGGACATGCTGAATTAGCTGGATTCCGTCATTTCCGCACTTTCGATGGAAAGAGATATGATTTCATGAGCAGATGCGACAGCAAACACATTTTGTTGCACGACTTTGCTGATAATGAGTTCCAAATTTCCGTCACCTACGGAAGTAATCCATCGCTCACTGTCACCACATATGATCCATCTGGTCGTCATCAATCCGTCGTGATGAAGAAAGATTACAGCGTTACAGATGAAGATGACCGTGATATCCCAATGCCTATGGACTATGCTGATGTAAGTGATGAAGATAAGCAGTATAATTTGAATAAAAATTGCAAGATTTCTTTCCATGAAATTACAAGTATATTTGTACAAAAAATATTCTTGTAATTTCACGAAAAGAGCTCATGTAATCTTTACTTTTGTTTTTTATACTATCTCCTTTTGTGGCAACAGCCATATATGGATCCTAAGTTACTAGTATACAAAGAGGAAGCTTTTAAAGTTTGCTAAAGAGTTCCTTGGACTTTTAATCTTGACCTGCTGGCATGTGTTATCAAAAAATCGATGAATAAAAATAAACTATTAACATTTACCCAATTTCAGGTATCTGTCAAGAGAACTGGTGAATTCGTTACATTGAAGACTGTCTATGGTTTAGTTGTTTCTTGTAACTTTGTTTCTGACCTTTGCACTGTCGATGTGTCACCATTCTACTTTGCCGGTGTTTCTGGCATGCTTGGAACATTCAACAACGAAATGTATGATGAATTCCTCGCACCAAGATCATCTGAAATCGAAGATATTGAACAATTTGCCCAAGCTTGGATGGTAAGAAGATTATAACATAAAATGTTTTGTTCTATTTTGTTTTGTTTGATTTTTTTTTGATAGAGTCTCCTCATATGGTTGCAATTTTTATCCAATTATCCAATCCATTTTTTTCTGAGCAATCAATGCTATGGAACACACTATTTTTACAGCAATCATTATTTTTCTTTTAAATGAATATAAATATTCACTATTTTTCGATACTTCAATTTTGGGTTTACAGTCATTTGAACAAATACGCTACATGCAAAACAAGGACTGAAAAAACATGAATTTTGTGATTTTTTTAGATCCCAGGAACTTGCAATGGACAGATGGCTAATGTACAATCTACTCAAGCTGCCAGTGACTCATGCGTACAATTATTCGAAGAAAGGGCATCGCAATTCTTCCCATGTTTCGCTGTAGAATATCCTGAACCATACAAACAGATGTGTTTGAGAGATACATCCAGTTCTGCTCCGGTATGTGGGAATAGGAGTTTTTGTACAACATAACTGTAGCAGCACGATCCAACAATCCAAAATGTATTTTTTTCAATCATGTGTCACATAGGGACAGTGTTACATACTTAGCGAACAATGCTCTAAGAACATCTTTCTTATTGGGCTCCAATGCTCATACTAAAATTGAACATTTTAAGTTCATTTAACATTTAACAATTTAAAATTTTTCAAACTTAATTTATCTTTGGAAAAATATTTACATTTTCTTTTTATCAATTAAATTAAGTTAAAACAAATTTTCAGTCTTTCCCATTTTTTAAGGCTGGAATCTGCTCTGCTGCTGCATCCTACGCGAGACGTTGTGCTCTTCGTGGTGTCATTTTACCAACTCCAGAAAGTTGCAGGAAATGTATCTCTGCAAGTGGAAGCTCTTTCTCTAATGGACAAGTTCAAGTTACTGGTGCTGATGTTGTCTTCGTGATTGAAAAATCTGGATGTGTTAGGTATGTATTTGCATATGTAGTTTTGTATAGGTTTTGTCAAAGATATACATATCATTCGTGCTTGTTTGCTGATTACCTTCAAGAAGAAGAAGTTGTAGGTGACAACAAAAGATTTACAGGCAAAGGCGTCTAACCAAAATTCAATCAAATATTCATCGTAAAATTAAATTATATTTAAAATTTCCACAGATTCAAGAAGAAGGACTACAAGAGACTCCTTGGTAAAACTTCATAAGACTATGGATGGAACCATTGCGACAGGAAACTTGAAATATGCAGTTGTTGGATTTGGTGGACCAGAAGGATATTCTGAACCACATACTATTCCATTCAACAATGATATCTTCATGCAGACTGACAGGAACATGGCTTCTGTGAGTTTCTGAGATATTTTAGTGCTTCGATTCCACCCAAAATTGTTGTAACAAGTAAAGTATTAGCAATTTTTCAGAGAGATTGTGAGAGAAGTAATCTACTCACCATACCATATATGCAGAGGATATGTTGATGAAATATTTTTATTCTTGTTTATTTCAGAGTTAAGATATGTCTCAAGAGCAAAAGCATGAAATGTTAATCAATATTTACAGTCACATTTCAAATCAATTTTATTTTTTATTTCTAGTCTGATGAAAGAGCACTTATCTCAGCGTTCCGTCTTAGAGAAACAAGATCTTCTGAATCATCAACTCCCGATGTATTGCAAGCTCTCAGTTATGCTTCTCAACTTCCATTCAGAGCAGGAGCAGCAAGAACCATCATCTTGGTGACTTGTGATGAGTGCACCGGAGAAAGCTCGGTGAGTTTTTCAATGTTTTAATCATGACAATTCGGTTATACTGTTAGAGAAATTTGGACGAAATGAAATTCTTGATTAGATAATAATTAATTCAGTTCACCAGATCCAATAATCATTGGTGTTGTCAAATATAATGAGGTTTTGGAGGGAAAAAAGCAGTAGCTTATTCTGTGGTGTATCGTGTCGTCCTTGCAAGAAAGGCTCCTAAGATCTCACGCTATAGGAGAAAAATTGCACTGCTCACCAACTGTGGGTTCAACTTGAAGTATAATTTTGCTTGTTTTTTTTTAATGTATCATTCCATCATACAATATAAAATACTCTATTTTTAGGTCGACAAGAGTGATGTCCAAACTATCATGCAAGAACAAGGTATCGTACTTCATCATCTCAGACAAAAGAACATTCAAGCTGGAAGAAGTTCAAAGAAGGTAAAAATTGCTTTTTAAAGTTTTTTTTTCAAATTGACTTGCAGAATATATCACTTCCATTTCTATGAGAAAGAATTACGGGAATTTCAGATTCCTATACCCTACATATGTATGTGGAAAACTATATGGTTTTTCTTAAAATTTGTTTCGAAAGTCTTGCTAGGCCATATTCTCAACAAGAACTCAATACATGATAACATTGTTGTCATCAATATCTTCTGGACAATTTTTTTCATCTTAAAATTCTTTTATTAAAATTTCATCATTTTTCAGGTCTACGGATTCAATCCTACTGAAATATTTGCAAAGAACAATGCAAACTATGCAAGAAGTGAATTGAAGATTTCAAGCCGTGATGATTGTCTTCCATTGATTGATATGACTGGCGGATCTGTCTGGAATTCTAACACTTTCAGCAAGGTATGTTAGTTTTTGTAAAGCATTTAGTCATTCATAAATGACACCACAGACAATTTTCAAAATTAACATCAGGCTCTTCTTGTAGTTGATTTAATATCTTAGTAAATAATGTCGCATACTTATAATGTCAGGGGTTAAGGCACTTTCATGCACAAAATATCAAATAATTATACTTATACATTGGCAGCGACGACTTTTCAGGGATTAAAATCATAAATTTTTCTTTACGTATTTTTAGGAATCATTGCAATACATCGTTGAACAAATAACAAGTGGAATTGATTCTGTACCAAGACAAGAATGTGTTTGCAGTGTTTCCGATAACGGATCAGCAACTTCCAAATGTACTGCTTCATAATTCTACCAACGCCAAATTATTTTGGTAAGTGTTAAGTTAAGCATTTTCTATATACATTCATGATTGAGAGATTAAATGAGAGCACAACACTGAAAGCTTGAATCCTACCAAATCAGAAATATTATTTTTGTCAAGTATGAGCCACAGATAGACTGCGCCTCTTGGGCGTAATCCGTCAGTGACACACACTTAACAAAATATGTTTGAATCAGAAATTTTTTGAGTGTGGATTCCACCCTGATTTTTCAGACAGTTGTTGGAAGGATAATTCTACAAAATGAATATGCAATAATCATGTTGAGCAAGGCCCAATACGTGAACCCACATATATAAATAGAGACAATGTTGTTAGAAAGACATCACCTTGCCAGTCCGACTTAGCAAACTGAAGTTATTCAAACCAGGGTTAAATGGGAATCACAGATTTTTGAAGTAGACCCAACACAATATTCCCTCATTTTCAAACTTCAATGTCAACAAGACTTGGCCATTAACATGAATGTCAATTCAATAAATACAGCTTAGTTTATTATGCAAATCTGATATTTTCTTTTACAGACTGCAACGATGACTACGAATGCAAAATTGACTTATTGCTATCTACTTTATTTTAATTTCTTTCAAAAATTTGTGTTTTTATGATTTTATAATATGATAGTTTTTGTGTTGTTTTTGTAAAAACTAGTGTCAGATCATTGTTGATCAAACATGGATTATAAAAGAATCATGGTTCAAGCTACATAATTTATCTACTATTCATGTTTGTTCAATTATAATCTGACACTACCATAGTTACTATCTTACCTGTGAAGTACTTATGTCTTTTTTGTCAGTCAGTTTTGTTTTATTTGTTTCTTATTTTAGCATATTTTCGTCGTCTACACCTAGCACGTGACATGATGCGATTTCAATGCAGCCCTAACATTTAGTCTCTTTTTGTTGTTTCATCTTCTTTTTTGACTGTGAATATTTTTCAGCAAGTTTTTTGCTACTAAATGTCGATGAATTTATTTTTGTTTACAAAATAATTATTCGTTTATGTTTTTGTCGTTTGTCGAAACATTAGATAATTTGTCACTGTCGGAAATGTTTTTGTCTCTGTTTCAAGTCTTTGTCCAATCTTGGTCTGATATTTATGTCAACATTTGTTGGACGTGTTGACTGAAATATTCAGACCAAATTATCTGTTATGTTTTCCATGTCGATATACGTGTCTTTACGTTTTATGTTGAATTATAATGTAATTCTCTTTCAAATGTGTTGTAGTGTTATGTTTGTTTGGCTCTCTCATTAATTGTTAGAATGACCTCATCAAAAATTTTCTTTCGCCAAGCATTAGCCACAGGTCAACCATGCTATGGCTCATGCTAAATGAAAAAGCTAGAAACAATTTTTCTGAGGTATACTATATGTATTTGTTATTTTGTGTTGTTTGTATTTGCGTTGTCTTGTGTTGGAATTTTGTCTATTTGTCTCTGCTAGTTTTATTATAACATGTTTGTTGTTGTCTCCTATATGTTTAACGTAATTAATAATATTCCTGTTGCCTTCATTCATTTACTGATTTTCATGAATAAAAAACCAATTACAGTAAATTATGAGTATTGTTTTAAATTCCGATTGATGAAGTTTGATAAAAATTATGACTGAATCTTGCTTTCAGCGAGAGATTCACATGTATTGCGTATTCACTAAAAAACTAATTCATTGAGGTAGGTATTAGAAGTCATTGACTGCTTTGAGCTCTCTTGAGAAGCTTGCCAAGTGATAATGCTTTTGAGCCACAACTCCCAATTCTTTGCGATATTTAGATGTTTTTTATGGAAATTCAATTTAGATGCTTTTGAGCTACAACTCCCAATTCCTTCCCATATTTAGATGTTTTTTTATTGAAATTCAATTTAGATAGACTTAAAAGCTATCAACCACTAAAATTTCATGGTAATCAAATCTAAAGCCCGCGAATGCACCATGCATTTGTACAGTATGAACTGCAATGTTGGAGTGCAGATAATAGTATCTACTCTAAAGCAAACATAAAAACATCTGCTGCTGCTTCGCCCATAACAATCAGAGGAAATATGATGGAGCCATATCACATCTAAATAAGTCTCTATTAAAATCGTCGCTTTCCTAATACCCAACAATAAATACAATAATGGCATAGTCATGAACTGACTGCTCACCCACAGCAACCAATCCAGACAAACCCTTGCAGTGACTGTTGAATATCCGCTTGAAGTAATACAAAATATGCCTTACTGTCGAAGACTCACTCCTTGTTGACAAGGTCAGACATAGCATCATAACTCTTTGGGGCTTGAAGCAGGGGTCATGCTAGCATAAAAGAACTCAAATTTGAGCGTGATGCAGATTTGAGGTAGAAGTCGGCCTTTTTTCCAGAGAAAATTCACAAATTCGGGACCGAAATAGTAGAATATGTTTAAGTGAATATGCCCCTTGGGCATGTTTTAATGAAATTTTCGGACCGATCCTCTTCTGAAAACCTTTTAATCATCTGGATAGCACAAGTTAAAGAATTTTCTTGATTGGTAGGTATTTGATCTAAACACCATCATGAAAAAAATGGGAAATAGTGCACTGGCACCTCTTATTGATGAAAAAAACAGATATACATCAAAATATAGGAAATCTCAGAGCTTTTAATCAGCTGTTTCCAAATACCATTTATCAATTATTCGTTGATATCCTACTCCTATTTACTATAAAAATATATTTGGAAAATTTCTATCAGAATCACTCACAATGACATCATCAATTCCTTTCCTATGATTCAACTTCCCAAATAAGTCGCTGTAACTATTCTAACCCAAACTCGGAAATGAAACAATCAAAGTCAACTTCACAAGCATGTTGTAAAGTCTGACTATAGAATGAAAACAGGGATTAGAATGAAAATGACAAGTTAATTTTTTCTAAAAAAAAAGCATAAAATATGTGATAAGAAATTGTATTAAGAACAAAAAAAAAATAATCGAAACAGGTAGAAAAATAATTGCATGAACCTTTATTACTCATTTTTTTCAAATCGTCAAAAATAGATAAAAAATATAATGTCTGATCACACACGTAAGGTTACCTACCGATGGTACGCTCAATCTCTAACACAAATATACACTTGGGCCATGTATGACCATACAAAAATTTTCTACCTGAAATGTCATTGCAAAAAAATCGATGCTAACAAATTATCTACCATTTTTACTATGAAAAAATAAAAAAGATAAATGCAAAGGTAAAATGACAGTCGAAACAAACAAAAAAAATGTATAGCAATAGGCGAGAATACCTCAAAGACGGGGCAGCGTTTTGAAACAAAAATTTCACTACAAATCTGAGGAAAACAAAATTATGAAAATCACCACAACAATATCAATATTTCTCTGACACCTCTTATCAATTTTAATGGAATATTAGTACTAATAAGCGACTAGCGTGAAACATTCGACACAAAATGAAATTAATGGTGGCATGCTGCTGGAGGACCCAGTCCATCAGAATTTTTTTGAAAAGTATGAGCCAAACATGAACATGCCTTAGCGCCGTGATCCATTAGCGACTTATACCTAAAAAAATTCAAACTGGACAAGAATCAGGGATGGCCAATACCAAATTATTTAAATCCTCCGAGGAAGAGGATGGAAAAATATTTCAAATATGGACTATCAAATTTAGCTAGATTTCTAGCTAGTGGAAGTCATTAATGAATGCTATTGAGAGAATCAAAATATTAAGATATAAATTTCAGAAAAGTATTAGTTTTGGACATTCCTGCCGTGATTCCCTAAATGGAATGGAGTAGACTTCAAAAAATGTAAAAACTGATGTGATTCAACAGAAAACAGGGGTTGTTTATAAACGACAGACAGAATATAATGAAACTTGGAAAGTTAAGAGAAAAGGACGCATTTGTGAAATGAGATAATAGGGCGGAAAAGGATAAGTTGAATTTAAAACATGGAATAAATGAGAGGAAGCATTCAATTCTTCTCGGGTATTTCACTAAACCAAAATTTTTTTCCAATTGGTAATTTTAAGTACCTTGAAAAAAAAGACCGGCACGAAAATAGAATTCGATGAAAATCTGACACTGACAAGACTCGTTGTGCAGTGTTTCAAGGGTATACCGATGTTTAAAAGGTATACCGAAAAATAAACCAATTCTGAAACCTGCTTGGTCAAGTGTGGGCCAGTGATATACTGTGAGTCAAGTCACGCTTGACAAATAAGATTTTTATTGTGTAACACAAAACCGTCCACAATATCAGAGGGAAAATGTATTTCTAGCACTTACTTTATATGGATGAGATGATTCCCCATATATTATTTATTTATTATTTAGTCGTGTATGGGACATTGATGTATAATAAACTAAACTGAACTAAAATTTTGTGTATTTCTATAGAAATATAATATACTAGCTATATATTAGTCATTATTATAAGTAGCCCTAAATATAATTTTGAACTTCGAAGGAGCAATGTAGTAGGTCTCAAATAAAATTATGCATGGCAAAAGTTGTTGTAAATTATTACGAAGATATTTCCCCGCCTCAATTACATAGATCTGTTAGTTTCCTTATAATACTAATAGGGACAAGAATAAAATTTGGACATCCCGGAATGTGGGAGTTCTCAACACAAATCACTTTGAAAGTTGAACATGCCAAATTCCTGTGTATTGAAAAACATAACAGAAAAAAATTTTTAATAATTATTTTGTCAAGCATGCACTACTGATGGACGACACATGCTTGTCAAAACATGTCTTGTAGACGGAGCGAAGGTTCCTAATAAAATTACATAAAGAGAGAATTCAAAAACATAGTAGCAGAACATTCAATGAAATAACATAATGGAAAAACCCCAAAATATTCTATCAGTTTCCAAACAGGTGCATTTTTATTTTTATTCCCTATTTTCCACCCAGCTTTCAGACTAAAAATTATAGGAATAAACGCCACATTTTGAGGAACAGATTCGAAAAAAGCTGATAGATCGGTTCTAAAAAAAATTTTTGAATCTGAATTACTGTTATGAAAAATATAGTCGATTTTCGATCCAATAAAAATATTCTTAAAATATATTTATCGAAAGTCTGTGAAATTAAGAGTCAAATATCCACCAAGTTATATCAAATACTCATACTATGTAGAGGTTCTTAAATTTCATGCTCATGAATTTCCCATAGATAACCTTATTAAATTCATTATTGAAATTTCGATCACAACCATTTTTGCACAAGACAGAGAAACTGGAAGGATTGTCCAAAGACCTATATTTCTATATTTTTTTTAGTTATTCTGAATTGAAAAGTTTTTTCAGCAAAATCAAGATATATAAGCTAAATTTTATGCTGTAAAATTCGACATAAATCATGATATTGCTGCAATATTGTGGATGACCTGATATATTGAATAATTTCTTTTTTCGAAATCCCTAATTAGCAAATAATACTTTCTGTAAAAATACAAAAATTACAAATTTCTCAATATACTTTTACCCTTGCGTTTCTTGGAACATTTAGGACTAAAAGCGGAATAAACAGACTGCATCGAGTCATTATTATTTTCATCAACTTCGAAATAAATCGGACCGTCCATTTCTTCGTCTGAACTTGCATCGTCCGTGTTATTAATTTTTAAATTATACTTTTTTGCACCATACGGTATAGATTTTGCAAAAATCTTCCCTGAAATTTGCGATGACGACTCATCAACTACTTTTTGTTTTGGAACTTCAGGATCAGTGGATGTAGTTGAATGTAGCGCCGCAGATTTATCTTGCAAATTTTCGTTCGAACAAGCACCTGTAAACTGTAACAGGGAAATGTGCGGAGAACTTTCCGACCTGTTCGCGGAAGTACCTGGAATTTCCTCTAACATGTTTGATTGTTCGATGTTTACAAAATTTGTTTCGGTTCCCGCTCGCTGCGGCGTACTTTGCTTGCATTTAATGATATGAACATTTTTTCTCTCTTTCGGAACTTCGTTGTTGTTTATCTCATTGTCAAGCATTCCAAATGAGGATAAACTGTCCGACAGTGATAAATCGTTAGGACTTTCAGGCTGATTTTGTTGTCGAACATTCTGTAATGAAGGAAAGAGATGTTGACGGTTATGTTAAAATGAGATATTTATTGTACTTTCTAAAAAACATGGAGAGGAAGAATCTTGTTTTTCGGTTGTCTTAGTTGTAACATGGAGTGCGGGAATTGTTTTTTTTGGTTTTCAACATATCATTTTCTTCAGACGATTCAAAAGGACTTGTAACCCTCAACATCACCTCAAAGACTTTTTCTGGAAGATTTCGGTGAAGATGATTTTAAGCTAAGATTGTCCTTTAAGATAATGATTAAGTTTAAGATAATGCTGCAGCATTTTAAATGAACTAGATTGTTGATATTTGACCACAATCTACCCATTTTGCAGCAAAGTCATAAAAGAAACTACTTTCAATCAGAATTACAGCTTCGTATTTTAAGCACTTGTGTTCATTATTGTATTGCTATCAGAAGCTAAAAACATTCATCTCATCTTTACTTATTTTTTTCAAAAGTTGTTTTTAGAGATTTATCGTTACAATCATTTGGATTAATTGTCTCCTGATGTCAACCACTTTTTTTCAAGTTATCAAACAGTAGAATGTAAATTTGAAAACCCAAAATTACGTTTAGCTTGTATTGTGTTTCTGATGATAAAAGAATATTCGTAATACAAATCATAGAACCTGTACGTCTAATTTGAAAAAAAAAGTTCATTTATGCCTTTGAGGCACAATTTAACAATTTATGGTGTGTTGCTGACGTGACAAACTCTTCAGATATCAAAAACTACTATTAATCAGGTCAAATACTGTACATCGATCAACATTTAGCATAAATTCTGCATCAACTTCAACTCGGACTGCAGAAATCTTGAAAACCTAATATGACTGAAGGTAGCCAAAATTAAATTTCTTTTGACTTCAGGATTAAATTGACGATTTTCAGCAAACCGAATAATAATGGTGTAATAAACAAATTAAGAACCGAATGATTCTTGAATTTGCACATCATAAGCAGAATCGAAATATTTTGACAGCTTTAGTCAGACTTGCTTTATATATATTGTGAATACATAAAATCACTATAATTTTTTCTCAAAGAAAAACCAACTTACCATTCTATCTCTGAAACTTCGTTGACCGAAGCTAAATCCGATAGAATTTACTAATGATAATACTGATGATGTTAAATCGTTGTACGACAAAAACTTCATGGATGCAACTCTGTGAATAGAAAGATTTTCCAATGAGAAATTTTATTTTGTTAACCATGAGCCACAAATGATCAACACGGTTCATCATAGACTCATACTCAAAAAAATAATATCTGGATATGCCGAAATACTTAGAATGAAGGATTAGATCATTTTAACTTTCTTGTACAATGAGCAGCTGGATAGTAGCAATGTATAGGTGTCATCTATATATGACTGCGTTATATAAGAAATTATTTTTCACTAGAGATACAGAAATTATAAACTGAGCAGAGCAGGTAATTTGTTAGATAATTCTTACCGACAACATAGTGATTATATCAATTTTCAATTATCTGTCGTTGTTATTTTTAGGCCTGGCTATTTAAATAATAATATCTTATTGCGCTAATAGGCAGAAGAGACTAGTATAATTCGGAAGTGGCTACATTTTTATGGTCATTTTTTGGTAATTTAAAGCAGATAAGTGAACTAACAAACACATGTTAAAGTTACGAGGAATAGTCAAAATATTCAGGGAATAACGAGTAGGGCTGGGCAATTCAATTCGGCGATTCGAAGCACAATCTATTCGAATCAATCATGAATCGTTCATTGGAACGAATATTTGCTAAATAAACTGGAATTTTCATTTTTAATGACGAAATGCCATCGATTTTGGTCAAATTTGACCAAAATCAATACCACTTTGCCTTCAAAATATGAAAATTGTTGCTTTCAGACATTGCAGTGTGAATTGAAAAAGACACTATAAACTTTTTGATAACCATGATGGAGACAAGTTATAATAGTAAAAATAGTAGCCCAGCCCTAATAACGAGTTCTGGATATCAAGAGAAATATGTTTGCATCAGTCCAGCTACCAACAATGAGATTCAGCTGAAATTTCCAATTCTATAACTAATTTCATAACCCCGTCTGAAAACTTCTGTAAAAACCTCTTTTTGTTGTATGTGCCATAGCTGAAGCGTGACTCATCTGTGGCGCATGCTTACTAAAAAAAATTTCTGATTGGAATATGAAATCAAACAATATGAACATATTCAATAACAATAAAAAAGAGAAACATGAAAGAAATTTTGGTTGAAGCGTGCTTAGCATAAGTCATTGATCAACCGCACGCACAGATTAGGCGTGGTCCTTCTGTGACACATCTTCGGCAAGGTTTGACACAGTCGTTATTAAGATGGTTCAATTTATAAATTAAAAAAGTACAAACAACATATAAAAAGCAAAAAAACTTCAGAAGTCAAATTAGGAAACTTACCCTTCAGAGTTTGCTTCAATTGCTGCTATAGTATTCAAATTTCTATGCGATCTGTATGGCGGAGGTGGTGAACCAGATGGTGGAATCCTTATAATTTCATCATACTTTGGAAGTTTGCAGAAACCAAGAGTTCCTGGGGTGAAAAATTGTTGAAATATTTAGGATAATCAAAAAATTCAAGATTATGTCTTTTAAATGATAGATTAACACGATAAAACCAAGATTGAAGCATAATCTTTCAGAATTCGATTAGAAAACGGAAGTTGATAAATTTACTTAATAATAGAAATACCAGTAAACATAATTTCACTTAAAAATTAGAAGTCATTGTCATTTTTACCAGATTGGCATTACTTCCAGTTTTTCTTTAACATTGGAAATCGTCAAGGTATTCAATGAAATGTTCATCATGCCATTCTGTTAGGATAGACAAAAAAGATTCAAAATCATCAACACTGCTATTTCATAGCAGTATTGATGATTTTGAACCTTTCCCCACAGTACTAGACACTCAAAGAGTCATTTTAATCTTATAGCTGGAGATTTATCATGAGATATTGGCAATTTGCTGAATTTCATTCTGGTGGCAGCCATTTGCTTCAGGTGTCTAGAGTAGCGGAGTAATTGACATTCTGCCAGGATTGATAGCTATAAACCTGCAGTCTTATAAATTACCTTCCTTACACAAGTACTGCAGCAGCTGAAATTTACAGAATTTGCCACGCCCATCACAAAAATTATCTAATTTTTATGAAGAGTCAAGTTCAAAAAAATCCAAATTAGGCAAACAACGAACTGTTCCATACTGTTGTCGGCTGTTAAGTTGGTTGATGATGTCATGAGAATGACATGACTACAGCACAAAATAAACAATGACTTAAAAGAAACAAATCCGACATTTAAAATGAGTCGAAGAAAAAAACAAACTAGGTTTGCAGGAAAAAGATAACAAACTTGTTATTTGTATATAATAGTAATTAGCTTAATACAAAAAGCCCAAATGACGTGTTTATACCATAATTTACTGACAAGATTATCATAGAGGATTCAGATTAACTAGGCATATTTAAAAAAGTTTTTACCTTTGTCAACCGGTGGTCCTGGATAGCTACAAGCTGCAGCATAGGCTCCTTGCATAATATTGTCTCGATTTCTACGAGAGCGTATATTCTGTCGTTTCTTTCTATGATGATACGCACAACAGCAGCTCATCAGTATTATCATCATCCAGATCAGCCAGAACCCTGTAAAAAAATACACCATGAATATATATTTGATATACATATAAATAATATTTATATATATATAAATAATATATATACATATATATATACATATACATATATAGATTGCGTGTACCGGTAATCATCTACACCTGAATAAGACTGCCGTTTTGGATAAATATATCTCGGGAGACCAACATCGAATATCTTACAATTTTTTAATTGAACTGTTGAATTGAATCTATATCAAAAACATCTGAAGCAAAGTCCTTATGCCAAACAAACCGAAACATCGTTTAATAAAATTGTTATATACATCACACATTTCTGAAAATATGCAATATTTTGATTTTGTCGATCTTAAATCGCTGGAAACATCGAATCGAAAAATTTATGACATTGAAACAACATTGAAATTATGGTGTTTGCATTTTCACACATGGTTATCCCGCTTCAGCCCTTTTATTTTATTTACAGGTATATTTCTTTCTTAGAATGTTTTCCTAGTTATGTTTATCCATGAACTAACTCCATAAACATTATTGTATCTTAAGTTGTATTCATATTTTTAGTAGTGGGAGTCCTGAACTTTACAAATCGATTTCGCTTCATTTTTATGTTTTCGTTGGCAATTCAAGAATATGTCGCAAATGGATTGCACCCGAGCAACGCGATGGTTGGTGACACATATGTAACAAAACATACTTGGGTAATATTTTTTGAGCTGGGATAAACTTCATAGAGATCTCAGATCAAATAGTTTAAAATATCAAAAAATTTCACATTATCAGCTAAGTATTAGCTACAATTCAACCTTATGGTTTTAAGTAATATGGTACCAGTTTTTTTGTGTTTGGTTCACTGAGGTGCAGATTCAGGATTTGCTGTGATTTTACTACAAACTGAATCAATGAGGAACGGTTGGAAAACAACCGCTAATCTTAATCAAAATAGGGTAGGACATTCCCAATAACCTTGTTATGTTTGTCATATAGACAAAGAAACAATAGTTATAAAAAATTTTAAAATATGCTTTAAAACGACAGTGTAATAAACTTGTTTTGTAACTTTTGATGTTTCGATAAATAACTTAGGGCATAACCATAGTATGATGATTCATGCAATGGCAAGAGTGATATCATCTTGGTTGATAACAAATTTAATATTGATATCAAAATAAATTTTCAAAGAATTGCTCACCACTGCACTGGGATTTGAGGTCACCGAATAATAACGGTGCCCGGTACAACAAAATTATGATTTAATTAAATCACATTTACCAGGTATCACATAGTAGAGGTGTTTAAGCTGACAGGATTTTGTTCACTGCGGGTGACTGAAACATTCATGTCTGGTTGTGTTCATGATTGACAAAAATACTACCAAACGGTCAAAAAGGGACATTTTCAACTTCTAGAAATAGACACATATATATATATATATATATATGCGCACTTTTCTCTTGATGGATTGCGCTGACTTTTTACCAGTCTGACTAGGAAAATCTTAGAATAACTAGGATATTTTTATGAAATTATTGAATTTCTGCTTTTTGAGCATATTTTGCCTCTTGTATCATGCTTTATGGCCAATTTTACAATGTAACAAATGGCATTTAATATCAGATATGAACAAAGGCTGGATATTTGATAAAACAGAACAAAGAATAGAACAAAAAGTGGGAAAACCGAGTAGCCAAAGGTGAACCAATCAGACCGAACAAAAATAATTCAATAACTTTGCACACAAGATACAAAATCCAACCAAATTGTGTGAATAGAATCACCCATTATTTGAATTTATTCAAGGAAGTATTGCTTCTAGGTTATACAAAGAGACTCAAACTTTTTCACTTGGTAAATAAAACTTCACAATGAGTATTGCCTAGCATTTGAATAGGATAGAAACATTTATCTTCTTCCTACAGAAACAGAAAAATGAGTCTGTAAAGTTCAACTTCCATTTTTGGTCAAGCCCAAACAATAAATAAGTTGGGAATTTTTGGATATTTTATTTTGACACCAAATTGAATCTTTGAATACAAAGCCTGAAAAATAACTATAGAATAATAATTCAAAAGATAGTTGGTTTCAACTCGTTATGTCTTGTTTGTAAAGTGAAATAAGAATATGTTTCAGTTCAGGACAAGGATGTAATCTGAGATGGTCTCCCATTATTTTGTTAGACATAAATTACACATGGGCCACATCAATAGATTGTAATTTTTTTGATGTAGGGTAGTCCATCAAATAGTGATGTGAAACAGATTTGAAAAATTGGAATTGAAATATTGAATCAAGATTAGTCTAAAAAAGGAGAGCAGAATAGGTTAGAAAACAAAGGCAATGTCCGGTATATTTGTGGGTATATCGAACTATCACAGCTCTTTCAGACAGTGTTTTTCCTCCTCAATATTCTTGAGACAATGAACTGTCTGAAGCCATATTTCCTCACTCAAAAAGTTCATTTTATCAAGCATGACCCACAGATAGATCAATACTCAACAAAACATTTTAGGTTAACTTTTTTTTTGAGAAGATTTCCAGATGAAACCATTTCAAGTCGTAAGCCATCCGGGTATAAAGGAAGTACAATCATAGCTTTTTTATACACTTGAAAACATTAAAGTTGATATGAATTCATTTTTAAACTTACACCATAATTCGTAATAATAAGTACAGCAACTCGTATCTGCACAACAATGTCCAACCGCACATCTATATTCTGCTCCATCAACGTCGCTTTTACAAACTTCCTCTGCCTAAAAATCAAAAGACACTAAGTAATAGAATCTTTAATATTATTCATTATGCACAGATTCGCAGGAAACCGTATTTTTTTAAGTAAATGTTATAAGATATTTTAAATAGGCATATTTGCCCAGGAAGGTAAATCTTTTCAAAACTGTTTGGGCTAACATAGGTTTACAAAGCACACTGCTAGGATGCAGCTCATTTGAAGATATTATTTGATAAGATCTAATATTTTGAATTGATAATATAGAATATGACATTTATATGTTAAAAAAGATGAGTGAGGGGACAGGCAACATCCAAAAATAACAGTTCAATCAAAATTTTTATATCATAACTGAAAGTAGATTATGGACTACTATATTCACTACTGACCACTACTTTCATTTCATACAACAGTATTTGTACAACACAGTTTGTAACAAACTGACCTCATTTTTGGATTCAACTTCATATCCAACCCTCGCACTTGCAGATGCCACAACAACATATATAGATAAAAGACCGAGTGGACTAACTTTTGACGTCACGAAGCACATCATTTTTGCTGACAACAGTTGCAGCACCACTGAGAAATATAATTAAATTATCTGCAATCAGTGAGCAAATAAATTGACTATATATGAATAAAAGTTTACGAAATGAAAAATAATATGATTGTTAATGATTAATTATTATATGATGTGCATAATAATTTTATAATTGTATAATTCAAGTTCAGTTAGACCAATGGCTCAAGGACTGCTTCATCTCATCACAAATTTAGTTTCGCCAAGCACGAGACACAAATAGAACACGCCTAAATGGCGTGATCCATCAGTGTCAATAATTGATAAAATGTGCCATCAAAAAATTTTTTGGATTGGGATAGTTGCGGAGTTGCATGTATTAAGCAGATACGATGATAAGTATTAAAATACACTTCAAGTTGGAAAGCCAAAGAAACTTCTGTTTAACCACGCCTAAAATCAAATAAAACTAAGCAGAGACTACAGAGCATAGGCAGGTAGCATATATTTGGTTGTGTAAGTTACCACACAACCAGTAATATGGGTACTTTGTTCA
Organism: Styela plicata; assembly: GCA_963675895.2. NCBI lineage: Eukaryota > Metazoa > Chordata > Ascidiacea > Stolidobranchia > Styelidae > Styela > Styela plicata. Next base: position 3,478,040 of record OZ023144.1, on the reverse strand, counting down.
AGTCCTGAATCAAATTTTATATTTATACAGCTTAAATGTGATTATTTTTACTAAAGCGGCATCGGAATTGCGCACGCACTAGTTAGAGGCTAAGTCTGCTAACTCATACTTCTTGCCATTCAGACGACGGCCTTGGCTACTCTTAAAACAGAAACCTACGCCATTCCAATCAATAAAACAATCTTGGAGCGCCAATCGCTACGCGCCACTATCACTCAGCACGTAATGCATAATCAAACAATAAACCCTTGCAAAATCGTACGAAACGCTGTATATCAGCGTTCAGCAAATGCCGCACTGAGATTGAGACATCACGTTGCAAATATGCGACGTGTTTTCGTCTCGCAACGAACCCAAGTCTTTCGACAAATCTGCCTCAACTTAACCCTTTACTTATTCAGTATTTGTTCAAGTCAATTACATTCTTTTTTATACCCAGACTAAAATCGCATCACTAAAATTCCCGTAAAACAACCCTACATTGAGAACGTGGGAATAACCACGGTCTAAAAGTGCAAAAACCAAGCCTTTGTTGAACTATTCGAGACAGAAAATCATGTCTTCCTGTTTTCGTTTGTTTATGAAGCATCGTCACGCTCGACGGTCGGTGCAAACCAGCTGATTCCAGTTTGCACAGGGTTGATCGACTCGCCTCGCTGCGCACAGCCGGTTGTACTGCGTAAGCCAGTGTCGTTTCAGTTTTCTGTTCAATTTTCCAAGCTATTCTTGATTTCGGTCGATTTATCGTAATCCAGTCTTGGCGCTTGGTACCTCTGGGCTTACTGTCAAGCATGATTTAACATGTCATAGACACATCGTCCGGGTGAGTACAAAACTAATTATTTTACGAATAAAAAATACCGATTCGCCCGTCTGGACAAAAATAGTAACGGTAACAAGTTTACGGCGGTTCTGCTCGGCGACGGCTCAACCAGCAACGTGGTTGTCGCCTGCGGATATAAACAATAACAAAGCAACAAGCAGTAATGTATTGTTATAATATTGCACATTTTTTAAAAGTAAAAAGACAATAGCTAAATTTAAATTTGCGATGTTTGGCGATCACTCACAAAGGTTCGCTTCTTAATTCTGATCTGGGATATGTGCAAGAGAGTGGAAGAAAAACGAAAGAATATTATGTGTATGAGTGTCGGAACAGCGCATGAATCTACATGGGACATCTGGCTTAGCGGTGGCCTGAGGTAAAAAAATTCAGGACGGGAATCGGGGGAGGGGGCGACCAAATCAAAGGTAACTTTTTTTATGTAAAATCTTTGGGTTGGTCTTTTTCTAGGGAGAATACATCATTTTGGGGCAAAAACGATAAGACTCATGAGCATATTTTTGCTTATCCTGGAGATATTCCAAATTCGTAAATGCTTCATCGTGGCGAAAATGAAGTAAAACTTTTTAAACGTAAATTATATTACTTATATACTTAAAATATGGTCCCATATTTTTTTTCCAATATATATATATATATATTGTTCGTAACTCAAGTTATTAGAATTTTTATAAAAACTATATATTCCCCAAAATCAAGTTTTTACTTTTTTATTTTAACTTTATGACTCGCATTTTGGAATTTTTCTATTCTGAAAACATAGAATTCAAAACTAAAAAAAAACAATCGGAACTCAGAATCAAAACATAAAAGCAAAGATTCAAAAATTAGAAATTTTAATTTCATATCGAAATTCAAAAAATTTAGGGTTGAAAGATGCAAGTTTTGAAATTTAGTTTAATAGCCAAATTTTAGTAGTTTAATAATCAAGTTTCACTTATTTTAGTTTTGTTTTTACTTTTGAATTTTGAACTTTTAAAACTTTACCATCGGTTTTGAAATCCAAGTCAAGTTAATTTTTATTCCTCTAGAAGTTACACAACACAAAAGATAACAAATCTTGAACACACCGGAGAAATTGAGACGATAGAATAAACACAAAATAACGTTTGGAATTGCACATGACTTACGCGTCCAAACGACAGTCAAGCATACCAAGTATAATCTGACATTTTAAAACTTCACAAATTCGACGTTTAATATCTGTAAACATAAGTTTGCACTATTGCATTTAAACTTTTTCTTTCCAGTTTTGATTTCTTTATTCGTTATCATTTTTTTTTTTATATATATTTGAGTTTCGCGCAATTTTAATTTACATTTCTAATTTATTACCTTTATCAAAATGTCAAATTGTTGGATTTTGAACTTCATTTCGAATTATAAATTCTTGAAATCTAAAATTGCGCACTAAATTTTCAAGACTAAAATTTGAATTCTATTCAACTTGACATGGGAAATTCATAAATTGAATTAAGAATTTTTAAAGTTTTGAATAGTGAATAAATTTGAATATTTTCCAATCTCGGGTTTTGATTTTTCTTCTTAGTCATTTTTCAAAAAGTTGTAACAAATTTCATATTCATATATTTGCTCAAATTTTTAGGATTTAAAATCTCGGCGGAACCGGCTAGCGTGCGACATGATTTCTTCAACTAACGGGAAACCCCATGCTTTTCCCAATATTTTGGAAGGGCCCCCAAGATTTTGGAATTTCAACCAAAATATCTCCAGTATGGCCCAAATTTTTGTTATTAGTTGTTATTTGACAATATTCAATTTTCATGAACGCCAGGTTTTACGCCTTTGCTCGCCCTGACTCTAATAGTCGAGGTGATCGAGTCAAATTATCTAAAATGATACAGTAATTCTGAAAAACTGTCCCTTCCAACTCCAAAATATTTCGTTTACCTCTACTCCCGTCCCAATCAGTAATTTTATTTCGTTCTTTTCCAATACTGTCTCAATATCACCACTTGTTGTTTCAAGAAGTATATAAATTCTCCGGCGCACGGTGGTTCACGTATGCGCTGCCTACGACTTTCTCACCCAACCAGGTCCAGACATAGAAAAAATGAGAAAATACGTAATATTCCACGAGAGGTTGTGGTTCGTCACATGGTTGAGCCGTATTCTCGGCTTTCCTACTTCCGCAGAATAGAAATGAAATCCTAGCGAAAATTAGTTGCCCCATCTCTTGATTTCCTGAATTCAGCTTGACCAACACGTTACACACATGGGATTTTAACAAAAACTGGGACATTGGAAACAAGGAAAATAATGTAGAAAGTGGAACATCGTGGGAGAAGTATGTAAATTTGTCCACAAAAACACAATTGCTTGGTTATGCTAATGAACTACAGGATGTTTGTTTCACTGCCACAGTTTGTGTAGGTATTAAATGCAAAAATTACATTTTGGCCACAGGTAGGGCTTTCAAATTCATGCAGACTTTTGCAAATGCTTTTCAAAATTTATAATATTGATTTATAGCAGCTATAACCTGTCTAGTTACACACTGGTTTATAGCTCTACTGTGTAACTACGTACAGCAATTGTGAAAAGTAAATACAGTCGAGCTGAAAATTAGTATAAATATAGTTTTTTCTTGATATTCAGCTGTATTAGTAATTTTTTACAGAAATGATCAATTTCCCATCAAGATCTGGTTTTTTGTTAGATCAACGGAATGTACCTTCCTCATTCCTCCATCCATCCAACCACTGCCAAATATTTGCTCATTAAAATAGTGTTTCAAAGTTGCCATACCTTGAATTTTTTTCATGGTCGTGGAACCACACTTAAAATTGACAATGATATTCAGGTTGGGTGTATCTTGGCGGTACTACAGCTGCTGATGGCGTCATGACGGAACGAGAGAGGGCGCGCATTTTTTTTACCTGTTGGCCACTTTGCTGTTATTGTGCTGTGTAGCTGATTTGCTGATTGCTTGGTAATTGTTTTCTTTTTGCAGGTGACAACCAAGCGTCTTTTTGAAACAGGTAGGTCTATGTTATTTCCAAAGTTCGTTTTGGCGATGCTTTTGTTAAAAATATGTCCGGCTGCAGATTGAATGCAATTTGCGTTCAAAAACAGACATGTTTTATGTGATATGGATGTCTTTTTGCATCCTTTTTCGATAGCCGAGCATATGTGGACGACAATGCGCGTGAAAACATGGAAATCGGTAATGATTGGACGGTGTAATTTATATCATTGGTCCTTCATCTACAGTCCAACGTTGTCACTTGAATTTTGGTTTTTGCAACAATCTTACTCAGAAATCGTGAATATATGTGTGATTGCTAAATGTGATTTGTCGACATAAAGCCGTATTTCATTGTCACGTGTCGGCTTAGTTGGCCGCCGGGACTGCCTGCCTTGCAATTTGGCATATACTTTTTTTCTTGATGGTCTTAGTTAGGTACTCCTTTTTTCACAATCCGAAAACGCTTGATCGCAAACCTTAAGCATTTTTTCGTACCGTTCGATTTGAAAATTAGCAAGTAATATATAAAATAAATCCGTAATTTAACTTTCATTTCTTAGAATATCGAATGATTAAAATGGAGATAGTTTTTTTCCAAATCGATTCAAAATTACTTAATTAGTACCAGTGTATCGAACCGTACAAATATAAAGGTTTGTTTGGAAAAAAAGTTAATTTTTTACCAGTGTGCTCAAAAACAAAAGTAATGTAAGCTTTATTTATGGAATGTTACGCAAGCCACTGTGACGTCATGAAGTGAACGTGGGAGAGTATTTTTTATATAGGTTTTTTTAAAAACGCTAAGAAACGTGGTTTAGGTTGAAAGGATCACGATAAAAATGATTGTGCCACAGGTTTGCCGATACTTACACAAAGTATTTTGAACGGCGTGTGATCAGTATCGATTTGTTCACATTTTCTTCCGGCCTGCCACACCGCCGCAACGTTGCTTTCAACTCTGTTTATTTTACAGATATTTTTATGGTTCTTTTTGTCAGAGGAGCTTTAATGCTCTCGTTCCTCCGAAACTTAGTTTTAATGGTGAACAGAGAGTTGGCTACCAATTCGCACCAAAAATTCACTGCAAGGTTAAACGATGTCACGAACAGTTTTATGCAAGAATTTTGCTTTTTGCTAAGAATCTTAGCTTTGGAATTCCTCGGCTTTTTATGCTTTCCTGATCGTGTTGATCTTTCAGCGAGCTTCCTCGCGTTAAGATGCATCTACCAGTCTGGTAGGGGTTATTTAGTTCCTAAACATGTATTTTTGTTTCTTTGCACTTTAAATTTTCATGAGAAGTTTATACCCTTATAGTCCATTGAGGTGGCCAAGGTGTTGCCCCTCAAAAAGTTGTGCAATATTGTTCCAAAAAACAATGTGCTCCCCTCAATTTCTTTGCAAACTGGGTCCACACAGAATAGGCGTAAATATTGCCCCCGAGCAAGATTGCCTTCGACAGTATTGTACCGTAACGAGATTGTCAGGTCACGGAAGTCTTGGCAATCACGTGTAAGGACAATATTCAGAAACTAACCTCGCCTGTGTAGTATTATCCGAACGAGGGCAAAAGGAATACGTAATTCCGTGTGGACTAAAAACTTCGTGGGCTTACAGTCACCCCCGTTAAGGGACAGTTCATCGTGATGGAGTTCTTCCACGTGGGAGCCATCCCTTGTCGGAAATACTTCTCAAGGGAGTAATTCCATAGAAACGATGATGCCACGTGAGAGCAATTTCGCCCGTGTCTAGACAATCCTAAGCTTCGCGATCCTTCGCCGGGGCAATAATTGCCAATCTCGAGTGGGAGCAATCCGGGATTGTAGGGATCAATCTCACGTAAAGGCACACCCGTGTTAGGCAACCCCGCGCGGGGACAATCTCGTGTGTGAATCGCTTCTGTTTTGGGCGAATATTTTGTGGGGACAAAACACCTAATGGTAATACTACACGTGTGCAACAATGTGGTGTTTTTTATTATTGAAATTCACTCTAAGCAAGAAGTTTGATTTCAATGCACGTATCAAGTAGGAAAAGTATCGAAGGAACCATCGTTTTTTATCGTGAAATTCTCAATCGTATTCATAACATGAACTGACCAAACGACCGTATGACGTCATATTTGCCTTATAGTACATGTATCATTTACCAAATTGTTGTTCACAAGTTTATCAGCAAAGTCACATTGACAAACGTATGTGTTGCCCTCAGTGAGTTTGGGATGTGATTTGAAGTATCTCTGAAGTTGCAAAAAAAATCTAGCCCACACTGTGAAATTAGTGGGATATAACTTGCAATCTGGGCAAATAACATAGAAATAATATATTACGTCATAATAATTACGAAATTGTCTTCTCACTAAGCCTTGGATGGAGCGATTACAATCTTGCGTGAAATACATTCTAATTCAAAAATAAAGTTTCGTTACAACAAAATACTGTTTAAATTTACACGTTTTTAGCAGTATGCATGTAATTTTCAAACTAAAATATATAAAAACGCTCATGGTTTACGGGAAAACTGTTTTAGGATTTATAAAGTGCATGATCAGGACTGCCGAAAAGCGCCGAAAAAACTATAACCCAAAATTGCAAGGTCCAAAATGTAATATATTAAAAACATGAACGGCGCGACCCATCGGCTACTTCCACTCCATAAATATACCAGAACAGAGTGTGTTCTTTGCAAGTATCTTATCAATGGAATGCATAAAATTTATGAAGAAGCAACATTCAGAAGTTTCCGGATATTATCTAATGTTATAATGCGTGGCGTAAATATTCAAACACAAACATATCGATAAAATGAAAGATTTTGGTTTCAAATAAGCCAAGTCTACCACTGCAATTAAACAGTTGCTAACAATTGCACGGGTGAAGCCGAAGACTATGTTTTAAAATATAATTTCATACCCAGGCGCATTTGCGCTTACGCCTTCTTCACGTTGTTTGATTTCAGTTTCAAAAATTGTTTTATTAGCATGGTGGTTAAGGTGTATAAGATGTGAATGCCGATATAATGATGAAAAGTCAGTAAGTTTGAAACTGAAGCAAGCGCAGTTTGCACCGATCTAATTTAGATAAAACTATCGTAAACATCGTTGAAATGAACAATTTTTCCAGAATTGCGCTCGATCACTTGATGTTCTTCCTCTTGAAAATTCTGTCCCAGGATTGCCCGTTTCAATCTGCCGAAAAGTCCACTGCTTTGTACGGCGGTGGAACGCGTGTCGTTTATTGACATTGTATTGGTAGTTGTTGGCTGGGCTGAAGTTTGCTTATTGACGGATTGCTCCTGTAAGGTTATCTTTGATAAATCATGTATCTAAACACTATATCTATACCATTCATCTATTACGAAATTAAATCGATATCTTGCGAATCGGTAAGAAAGAATCTCAGTTGTTGATTGTTTGAAAGAACCCGGAATATCGTTTGATAAAACTGCCATGGCAGACGATAATGCCGTGAGCCTCATGGGGCATAATCGAATATCTCCATCTCACTAAGCAAAAAGCTTATTGATTTTTAATTTCTGAAGTAGTCGTTTTGATCACTCATTGAAAAATATAATTTTGTCAAGCATAAGCCTAATAGGCCCCCTTCAATATTTTTTCTAATTGTGGCAATGACATGTTTTTGTTTTCCTATCCAATACCAAACCATGAAAATATGTCATTGGATTTCCTCAATACCTTGTTTTTTGTGCACATATTTTGACATTCTTCAAAACCAAAATCTCTTCCATCGTCAGTTTTGTTGATACAAAAGCGAGCAGTGCAATGTAGGTAGAGCTGTTAGGTAGATGATTGAAGTATAAAATATCAAATACGGACACACAGGATTATGTTGCGGTGACAATTCCGTAAAACTATAGGGGGGCATGCAAATAATTGGATAGAATGATTTTCTCAATTTTTATTCTTCGCTTTCTTCTCAGCACATAACAAACTGTGCATAATTTACAGAATGAGCAAAATGTTTTTGAATTGTCAAAAATTCCCACAATGGTAGAAAGATACCATGAAAGTGTAGAATTGGAAGAAAATTAATAACATGCTCTTAGGAAGAGTTCTTGCGACCTTTTGTCAAAATGTAAAAAATCTTTTTAAAATTTTGAAAAAGTCTTTTTTTACTAGGAACAAAAACAAACCAGGGATACACCTGGGATTCGACTAGCGGTTGCTCAAATAGCTTGGGAAAGTGTAGTTTGTTTTTTACAAATAGTAAATCATTTTCGAACCGACCTTTCCATGCTGTCCTTTAAACGAAAATGATTCGAAGCTAAAATAAGCTCTTCGTTTCAGGGATGACTGGTATATGTTGAATATTCGATTTTCATATCGGAAAGTATCGTCTTTAATACAGCTATAATCAATATATTAATATTAATTGCACTTCAGAAGATTCCTGAGACAATGGGTTTGACGTAAACTTAACAAATAAAAACCAATTTAGAATATGAAATCGGTGGTCGGGAATATACCCTAGCAGCTAGGGCTGGGCAAAACCGAATCATTTGAAATTCGAATCTGATTCTAATAATTTATTCGTTTCAAATCACTTTACGTGATGCGAATCGATTGAGGTGAACAGCAATTATTGCTTTTTCATATTAATGAAAAATGGCCTCTATTGCATAAATAAAAAAAATCCATGGGTTAGGACCTTTGACATAAACTACTGAAAGGCGCAATATCATTTGAATATACACTTCATCTTAAGGCCAGAAGTAAATTTAACCAAAATCGAAAATATAATATAAAAAAATCCTCATTATGGAACTTTTTTTTATAAATATGACCGATACACGACTGCTTCGAATCAATAATTGTGCTTCGAAATGACTCGAATCATTCAACAAATTGTCCCAATCTTAGCTTTGTATAAGCCCATTTGGGGGCATATTTAGGATCGATTGTTTGTTTATAGGACAACATGGCATTACCCTGTTAGAAATGCGCACATTTTGGTAAGCTCGAGTCAGTAATGCATCGCACCTCCGAGATGAGGTTCGTCTGTGTCTAAAGTTTGACAATATAAAAGTTAAAAATCGTTTGTCGAATCTTATCGAATTACAGAAACTAATAATCAAATCACTCGAAGCGAATATTTTTTCAAATCGATCCAAATTTTGAATTTCAAAAGTAATTCATCTAAATAGAGAATTAGATAAATAGAGAAATTTTGCTTGACTTACCCGTCTTCTAGCAAAACGTAACGTTGTCCGTCTTTTCCACTATCCGGAGTCGCATAACATGTAACCGGTTTTAGGAAACCATATCTCGACAATATTTGATTCGATGTCGTTGATTCAAGCATGAGCTGTTGTTTATTTGAAGCAAAATATACATTTACATTTTGGAATATTTTCTACGGAATCACGCCGCTGAGGTAAGATGATGTGAAATGAATCATTGTGGTCATTACATTGCGGAAAATTTTGGTAACGGAAAAATAGGAAATTGTACATATTTTTCTTACATTTCCGTGAGCGATAATAATTTCTTTTGGAGAACTGGAACGAAGTAGGGGTATTTATAGATGCGGCATTGTATTTAGATTAATCGAAGCTTTCCTGAAGATTTGTTGAGTACATTTAGATAGAATTCGTATACGAAATGTTCAATTTTAAACGTGTTAAAAAGTTGCCCATATTATAAAATGGGGTTTGGATCAACTGAACGTAACAGCGGTCAATAGCCCAATACCTCTATGTAGTTGTGTTGAACAATTGTGTTCTATAAACCAGCGTTTTTCAGTCGTTTGAACAGTTTAAAATATACATAAAATGGATGTTAGTCATTCTTTTATTGCAATTAACACAGGGAAAACAACGCTTTTTGACGGAAAAATTATTTGATGATAATGAAAATAGACCACAAAATATACTTTTATGGCCTATTATTGGCTGTTGATGGAACGCCCCACCGCGAGGTGCGGTCCTTCAAAAGCCCATATTTGGAATAAACCTTATCAACAAGGCGATTTTAATCTTTTAAATATTCAATTACTGCAGATGAAGTTTTTGGTAAATTTACTTTACTTCTGTTACAGTTTACTTACTTCCACGTATAATCTTTCACCCACTGTGTATTTTGATATCGCATCCCAGTTGTAGCTATAAACAAAGAGAGACATGTTTGTAATACAAATTAATTTTCAGAAAGCAAATTTGGGGCATTTTTCATCTTCTGATAATATTATATCTATTGAGGCTCTTTTGACGATTGATATCAATAAATGGTAGGAACAATTACAATGAACGTAGAAAGATAAGTTATGGACGTATGGACAAAGTGCCACGAACAATTTAACAAATGCTAGTTATATTAATGAACCCCCTGAATTGCTAGAATGGCCCATTCAATGATATATGATAGAGTAAACGTCGAAATGCGATTGCACAGTTCAGACAGAAACATGGTGCTAAAATACAACAAAATGATGTTGATGTGAAACAATGATAATAAAGTATGATAAAGCTTAATATCAAAGTACTTTCTGAAGTAGACACGCGTTGACATTTCTACTTTTCCTTTGTCTTGAAGATGCATCGATTCATTTCTTCTCAACGAATAATCAGTTATGGCGACGGAAGATTCATTATGAATAACTGGTATCCTACACTCCATATCAAACTTGGAAAAAAGTTAGTTGCCGTTACATACCAGTTTGGTTTGATATCACATGGCGGCAAAGAACTCTACTAATATATTATGAATATCATGGTAATATTTTACAACAATTCTAGCCAACATTAATTAAACGTGGCTATAGATGGGGGGAATATTATGGAGCAACAACAAATGCAGTTCCCGGAATTTCGCATCAACGCCTGCTCCGTTGATTTGCCCGTCATTATTGGAGCTGTCAGAATTTAGATTGTATTTGACTGTACGAAGATTCACTGTTTCAAACTCCAAAGGGTTTTTGTTGTAACTTTTACAATAAAACCGTACAAACATTTTGATCAAATGTGATCTTGAGCAAATGGCTAGTCAGGCGAGTCAATGAAAGAATCTGTTTCAGACTTACGACGTGAATAATCATAATGTAGTTTTGGCACTACATTGGTCGTGCCGATTTTGCCAGCATGAAATTTGTTCGCAAATATAAAAAGGCAAGGTTTCTAGCCGAATCAACTAGTATAAAATACTTGCGTTGGAATTTAAATTGCTCAAAATTTTGTTCGGGTCACGACGAAACTACGAAATCCCCAAGTTTTTTTGGCATATAGCCGTATTCGGCATACCTCCTGGCAGATTTTGTATAAAAACAATTGTTATCGCTCAGCATAGTTACTGCTCACTAATTATAGCAGTTTGGGATGTCTTCTGCTTAGAGTTGCAACATTTTATAGCATATTCTTACCATATGAGTGACCGTTGTTCTGTTTCTTTTAGGCGCCGCTTTCCGCCTTTTAGCAAACTCTAATGAAAAAAACTTATTCTTACTTGAAAGTTGCCGGATAATCTTGTAATAACGTCATTCTCCCTTTCTTTGTCTTTGAATAACCCAGCATATAAAGAGTTGCGATATATTATTTCATCACCTACGTACTGTTGATGAAAAATCAATGTTAGCATTTTAATTTAATACCTATCTGTGGTTCACGTTGTTCAAGAATATCCGTGCGTGAGTTGGAAGTTCACGGAAAGTAGAAATCAATGCTTTTTGTACGAACTGTGCCGTTTAAAAATGAAAGAACTCACGAAGGAAAAAGTTTGACTTCAAAAATTAAATAAACAGCAAGAGTAAAAGACGAAAATTGTGTTCAATATAATGCCTTTTCCTTAACTTTTCAGCAACATTTTCCTGATGGGGTTTTCCCTGGAGTTCTCGTACTATCTCAAACCGATATTATCCTAATCTCGACGAGCAAATTCTGAAGATGCCTATTAACCGATCGATTTCAAGTCACCACGTTTTTCAACGCCTTTTCCCCGGGGCCTTCAGGTACGGGCTTTAGAACAGTCCTAACGTATTTCCTGCGTGTCGTAAGAGGCAACTAAAAAGAAGCAACGACGTGGTAAGTGGTTTTACCATCGCCCTGGGCAGATACCACTAACTGCACTTTACTATGACGGCTCAGTTCCGTTTGGCCTGTTTTCCGTTTAGAGTGCAGTTTTAGTAGCTCTTTGCTATTGGCCCCCCTTTGGGAGCTGCTCCCGGCCTTGCTTACAGTGAATTTCATTGTAAAAAGTGACTCTTATGTATTTAATACCACCCCATGCAAGCATTATACAAACCTACATTTATAAATCACGACCATAAAATCATAAAAAATACTAAGATTTTTTAAACCAAGAGCTCCAAAGTTCCACCATGGTTAACAAGACAAAAATACCGACTAGCTATACCTCTAGTTCAGTTCCACAGTCCTGATATGATATGTGTTTGCTCCAACCAAAATTACTGCCAAATCCACATTGTCGAGTCCTGGAATTAAGATATATCGGCAGATGTCGGAGTTTGTAGTTCAAGAATCTTTCGTCACATCGAAACTCCATGCTAGATTGTCTACATATTACGGTACAAGGATCTATCAAAAAAAATTATTTTTAACGCCCTTCAACTCAACCTTACAATATTCCAGTAATGTGAGGAGGATTGAGTATAGGAATATTTTTCCACTCATCATAGGCGAACAGGGCTAGTTTTGTTAAAAATACATGATCATCCCGGTTCGACCGAGCATATTCAAGTTATTATACTCTTGACTGAGTGATGGGTATGGATTAACGATCTGGACTTGTCAGGACTCGAACCCGGGATCTTAAACCCGTGATGTCAACATAATTGCTCCGACAGAAATGCAAAACTAGAACCTTCAAAATGAATGAACAAAGGACCCTTTAAATGAGCGATTTTTTATTTCAGTGAAAAATAGTAAAATAACAATATTAAAACTTACTTTCTTTATACTGGCATTTGTCCCCAGTCTGGCCTTCCGGGCAGTCTGTACATTTGTACCCTTGTGGTAAGTCAACGCATGTTCCACCATAGTCGTCACACAACTTAATGCAAATGTAAACAAGGAGTTATACTTTATTACTTTCTATGTTCTAGCCCGGAAAGGGGTTTGCAAGAATTAGAACTGCCGGGTATGGGTGGTTCAGTAATTGTGCTCCATGTAGGACATTGAAAGCAAGGCCCAGGGCAAATACCACTCACTGCACTTTACCATGATGGTTCAGTTCCGTTTGGGATTTTTTTCCGTTGAGAGTGCAGTTGCCGGTACTATATCTTTAAGTTGATTTTTGCTATTGAGTGGCTGTGGGTTGGTTTCCTATCGGGAACTGCTTCCGATCTTGCTTAGAGTGAATTTCAATAAAAAGAAATTAGAAATTCATATAAACGCATGACTTACGTGGTTAGAACTATATCCGCATTCATTGAAGTATTCGCAGTTTTTTCCATGAGCATAACTATTACATTCACAATAAAATTGATATATTCCTTCGTAACATCGTCCTCGATTGTTGCAAATGTTTGGCTGACTGCACTCGTCTTTTATATCTTAGATAAAATTTATATCTTTGCATTATAAAAATCGATATATAAGATAATTTCTTATATTTAAGAACCCAAAGTCATGTTTTCTAGCCAATCAGAAATTATATTTTGTCAAGCATACGCCAGCCACAGATGAACCGCGTCTTATTGACGAGATCCATCAGTGCCATATACTTGAAAGAAGAGGTTTTGACATAAATTTTGCCAAAAGGGTACAGTCCACGAGTCTTTAAATAACTGGCAATATATATTATACACCACATATCCATTTAATTATTATACTGTCTGAACCTTTAACAAAGCAGTGTAAACGAAATAACTTGCTATAACAAGTCACCACGTACGTTTGAAAAACACACAGTTCAATGTGACGCCTGCAGTATACTTTAACCTGCTTGCAATTTGTTCTAATTATCAATCAGATACTCGGTGATCACTTCAAAAGCTCTTGCGTGCCACAGATTATACCACTGGATATTACAACTCCATCGGCTCGATCGATCGGTAACTCAAAGAAAAACATGCGCGCACAAAGTATTTTTGACTGGGAGTTTAGTCATGTCAGAATAACTTAAACTACACAGTGACGTGGAACGCTTTTGTTCTGACAAAATTAAAACTTCCGCTTTCAATATATATACGTAGACCTCCTATAAGTTCCAGTATGTCATATTCAATCAAAATTTTTATTCTGTCAAGCACAGGCCACTGATTTACCCCGTCTCTTCAACACGATCGTCGAGTGACAAATACTTACCAGAGGATAATTTAACAAATATTTTCGATCTATAAAAAGTCTGCAGCGGCAAACGGGAAATTTCCTGCGCCAGAAACCTTCGACTATTAGTTCTTTCTGTGCTTTTTAGTCACATTTATTGTGACTTCAATTATTTATATATATATATATATATATATATATATATAACAAGGCTTTCCATGATATTTACTTGACTACGACTAGAAACAACTCATTTCACCATGAGGCAAGCGTACAAAACGTCCGTGTGCAGCACAAATCAGTCGCTTAAAGTAAGGTTACTTAAGCATATATTCTGAATACAATAGAATCCCAAAGAATTGCTACCATAAAGTTTGTGTGTGATAAATTTGCTCAACGTTCTTATACAGACGAGCTTTAAAAGGTGTTCAAATCGAAAAAATACCATAAACGGTCCGTTGGAAGAGAGTTCCACAGTTCAGCTAGAACGATGCTTGTGTAAACAAAATCTTTTCACAAAGTTTTTTTACGGTTTTGATGGAAATGTTTGCCAAGTATGAGTCAATGATAGATCGCGCCATTTAGGCGCGGACTATCTGTGGCTCATGCCTAACAAAAGTAAATTTCTGATTGAGAAGAGTATAATGATGGAGTATATTTGATGGAGCCCACGAGGAAAACTCCGACGAACAGATACCATTGAAGTATACGTTGAATAAACTTTTAAAAAACAAAATAAACTTCAAAATAAACAAAATAAACTTTGAGATAGGAAGCTAGTTTTAGACCAATCAATTTTACCACTTTTCTATCGTTGCGCTTGAGAAGTTTAGCAATGAAACAGGGGCCCTGGTCCAAATGGTCGTGAGGCGCGATGGCATAGTGGTTAAACATGTTGGCATCGCAGGTTGAAGATCTCGGGTTCGAGCCCCAGCGAGTCCGGCTCGCTTATCCATGCCCACCACTCAACCCAGGGTGTAATAACTTGGGTAGGCTAAGATGATATCTTTCCAGTAATTGTAACCCTGTCCGTCTATAAGTGGCCGCTGTTACAGGGCCTTGGACAGGGTGATCCACTCTAAGAAGGGGCTATAAAAAAAATGGTGACCAAAGACATCGATAGGCACAAAATTGAAATCACCTGCTCGCATCATACAATGATTTCCTCGAACACGATTCTCACATTGACATCTTTCATATCCACTGCTTTGAATGACACAAGTTCTTCCATATGAACAATAATGTCGGTTGAACTGAAACCAAATTCAAAACTAATCCGCTTTCTTCAAGCGCGCAAAAAATTTCAATTGAGCTCTCAATTGTGCTATGCTTTTTGTCAATTCCATATATTACACATCACTCTAAGATAAGTCTAAGACAAATATTTCTGCAAGATTTTTGAAATGTTTTTTCACCTACTCCATTTACCCCACTTCTTATTTCTTTGAAATATAGATATATTCAACTTAAAAGCACTTACATGATCATGATCAGCAAATATATTATGATTCTATTAAATAGTGTTGGACATTTGGCGTTCGGAAATTAATATAAAAAAACAAAGCAAAACAGAATTCTGTCCCCAGAAACGAAAACAAAATCTTAGATATGTCACTGATCCGTAACATACATCTTTGATTTATCTATACCGGTATGATATTATTTGCTTTGCAACTCTCGATATCTATACGGATTTCTATTAGGAATGGGTTAGTTAACGTAACTATGCTATGTGCTTATGCCCTGTAGATACGGGCTTTCGAATAGTCCCAACGTATTTCCTGCGTGTCGTATGAGGCGACTGAAAGGAAGCATAGAAGTGGTAGGTGGTTTTACCATCGCCCAGGGCAGATACCACTCACTGCACTTTATCATGGCAGTTCACTTCCGTTAGGCATGTTTTCTTTTCATAGTGCATTTGCCAGTATTAAATCTTTTGGTAGCTCTTTCATATTTGAGTGCCGGTGGTTAGTTCCTTCTAGACGCTGTTTCTGGCTTTGCCCAGAGTGAATTTCAATAGAAAAATAAAAATAAACGTACGACAGGAAAAAATGCTCAGACCTTAATTAACAAGCATGGGTCACTGGTGGCTTGCGCCGTGGAGTCGCGGACCATCTGTGACTCATATTTGATAAATGAAGTGGGATTAGGAATGAGTTGTGCCTCAAGGTAGCCAAGGTCGTGGCTATCTGGAGCAAAACAATCCACGCAAACAATTTATACACTCACATTATAACTGCTAAATGTACATGTATGTTCGCAGCTTTTTCCTGCACGATTGCTTCTGCAAGTGCAATTGACTTTTCCATCAGCGGTTTCCGAACAACTTCCTCCGCCATTGCAACTTGATGATACACAAGCTTCACGCTCACAAAATTCCCCTTTGAAATCTGCGAACGACGAGAAAAGTTTTTTTGCTGAGTTGAAATAAAGAATCAAAATATGGTTGATTTATTATTGACCACTGATGGATTGCTATGCCATACATGGTCCGCATGTCGCATATGATTGCCATGGAGATTTGATTGAGACTTCATATTTTCCGCTCTCGTTTTCAGAAATGGTATCCAAACTTGGCAGAATTTATTCTTATTTATAAGCGAAAATGTGAACCAGCCGTATTACGCAATTTTAGCATTGCTGGCAATATTGAAGTCGAACTTGTGAGCAGAAGTCATTTCATCTACGCGTCGAAAAGATTTAAATTAGCTTCATATACTATAAATACTTTGTTTTGGTGAGTATGGGTTTGCGCTCGAATTGCTGTTATAACTCAGCAATGGAGGGCAACTTTGGGGGTTGGCCTCGATTAAATGAGTCGGTGCAGCAAGTGAGATCTTTATATTCATAATGTACTCACGAAACTTTGTCACATGAGCTATACAACCTAGTAATGGCATTTTTAGTTTTCCTAGTATCCTAGTATACCAGAATTTCCGAGTTTATTTTCCAAATACTGTCACATAGTTTCGTACAATCATTCATCTGAATTACCTACTTTAATTTTTATAAAGTTTTTTTTTTTAAGTTTTCCACTAGGTAAAAAAGGTAAATTCACTAGGTGCTTTGTTAAGAAATATTTATACCTAGTATAAAGGAATTGGTGAACCATATGCTTTTATATTAAAACTTTTAAAGCAGTATTTTCGAAGATTTTGATCTTCAAATTTATTAAAACTGTCCTAAATGAAGCAAAACTACAATAACCTAGTTTACCTATTTTTAATCAAGGTATTACCTGGTTTTAAAAGTGAAACGAGAATATCTAATGATACTGTACCCAGTTTTGCAGTGAATTCGCTTCATTTACTTAGTTCAAGAAAAAACTAGTTTGCCATTACCAATGCAAACCTTTTGCACCCAAATTATCGATATCCAATATTGTCAGAGGATGGACTAAATAATACCATCGTACAGCAGTACAGTAGTACTACATTTTGCGAATTGTGGAATCGAGCATATATTAAATCCCCCTTATTATTTGAAAGCGGCAACACTAATCATGAACACCAAAAACTACCTTCTGCACACGAACAGTTGAATCCATCATTTACGATTGTGCAGGACCCGTTATTAAGACAAGGGTTGTTAAAGCAAGGATTTTCAATATTGCAGTCTTCTCCCATATATCCATCATTACATTCACAATAATAACTGAAAAGTTTTGGAGAATCATAAGCAATCACACAGCGAAGGTGAGTAGCTGCGAGGGGCCCGAGTTTTTTCTTGAAATTTCAGGACTTTTCAAAACTAATTTTTGACTCTGAAGAATGCCGGATTTCAGGTAGAAAACTAGTAGAAAAAAGTACACAACTAAAAATTGAATTCAATAAAATCAGAATGCCCTCACTTTCGAGCGCATTTTTTGTTTGATTTTAATATTTTAATTTAACAATTAAATATTACTATCATCAATAAATAATATTCTAATTTTAATACTTTCGCATTTATACTCCACATTCTTGCTGAAAAGGAAAAAAAAAAACTTTAAAACTTTTGCGTCCCACGAATACTCTATGATAGTCGTCGTCGTAAACTATCACAATGTTTAGTGGCTTCTTACGACACGCAAGAGTCGCATAAGGGCTATTCTTTTCCGTATATACAGATAACGTTGAAGACGAATCACTGATAGCGAGTGGCCCTAGCTCCTCCCGCGCCACCGCTTCGCGATCCATCAATGACTCATACTTAACAAAAGATCTCCGCGAAAAAGGTTTCTGACTGGGAGCAAGATGTTTGGTCATAAGTGGCATCGTCTTCGCAATAACCTCTCAATTTCCAGAAATAATTGGATAGAAAAATTGAAGTTGTAATTTCGAAACTCACTTGCTCAGTAGTTCAATACATCGTCCGTGAGGTTTGCAAACATCTTCATAACAAAATGCTTTGTCTACAAATGAGAAATGAGCTTTGAGAAGTTTGGGTTACTGTGGAAATTTCTTTATGTGCAGCAGTTTACAGATGTGAGCTCGACAGATAAATTGGCAATCGAATCGTTCGTTTAAATAATTCTTCAAGACTATAGTAATGGCATACTAATATTTGCACTTGAAATGAAAATCATTTTTTTAACGAATTTAACTCTAAGAAAAGTCGGAAGCAGTACCTCAAAGGAAACTAACGGCCAACTACATGACAAAATAGAGCTATTGCGAAATGTACCCTAGCAATTGCGCTCTAAGTAAAAAACATCCCATATGGAACTGAACCATTTATAAAGATATTTCTGACTCTATAGCTTAAAGTGGTAAATGATATAATCGAGTTTCGCCTGCATTTCCTTTGTCTGCTAGCTGTTTTGTAATGGTTTCAATTATTCCTTCAATTTTTTGTGTTTTTTCACAACTTCTGTACGAGAATTGGTCTCTTTGCAAACGCACACGAGCACTATTAGCGCTCTCTATATGCTCTACGTACATTTAAGTTTCTATTGGTCTACTGACGTGTAAACAGTCAAAGTAATCATATAATTACCAACATCCAAAACCATTTAGGCAATACTATTATATGCCAATAGAACATCTTATAAATAGAGAAAGTATCCAAAAACCTTTAACCGCGACGTAAAAGTCCATAGATGATGTTCCTGAAGCGCTTGTTGAAACACAACTGTAGTTTGCTGTATCTTGTCCTGTGACTTGCGATAAAACGATCGATGATATAGTTAAACTTCTGTTGTTAAATGTCTGATTGGCAGGAACGATATCATGTTTGAATTGCTGACCTTCTTTATATAGTCTAATCCTAAAAGAAGTTACATAATATACCAATCTTAGTCGTAGTTCAATTTTTATCGTGGATTTTCTTATGGAACGAAAGTTCAAATATCGTAACCAGATCGAAGCTTAGTAAAACGGACAAATTCGGAGCAAACACAAAACCAAAGAATTGCAACTTTCAATTCACCCTTTATCCCACCACTCAATTCAGGGCGTAATAACTTGGGTAGGCTAAGCCGAACAGGAAAAGATCATATCTTTCCAGTAATTGTAACCCTGTCCGCCTATAAGTGGCCGATGTTACAGGGCCTTGGACAGGGTGACCCACTCAAAGAAGTGGCTATAAAAAAATCTCTATCAAAGCTCAAATACAAATATTATGGTTACTTTTTGTAGCTAACAAGACAATTACTCCAGTTTGTAAGTGTTCCACTATGAATCATTTAGACAGATTCGGATAAGTTTACTTCGAACCGATTTGAAACAACGAACCAAAGTGCCCAGCCGTATATTATTGCATATATCATAACTAGGGATGCAAGTTTGAAAAACTTTTTTCAAATCGAATCTATAATAAAATAATTTTAAATCAAATCTTTCGATTCTAGTAAAAAATACTTATTCTCCACTGTTTCAAGACAACGTACTATTATTTTTTATTGAAATTCACTCTATTAGTTGGTATTACAAAACCAAAAAAGCATTCGTTGTTCAAATTCAAGCAACGCTGGACAAAAACAAAAAAACTTTGTATTGAATTTACGACTGGGCACAATAAAATTGGCAAAAAGTTATCATAAAAAATCACCAAATAGCCAAATAATTGTAACATGTTTGCTTCTAAGGTTTGATGTTTGCTTCCTCAACGGCGCGATCCAACAGTGACGACTCATGCTTAACAAAACATGTCGACACGCAATTTTTGACATTGGGTAGTGGTCAGAGATAGACCAGGCCTCAGTGGCGCAATCATATTTAAAAAAAAACTTTAGTACAATCTTTTATCCACTCTGATATCAAACAGTGAAACATACATCATCTAATAATTACCATTGTATATAAGACCATGATTGAGATGCAGGAAACTGACATTCGAGTTTGATAGTTTCTCCCTTTGCCAAGATTACTTGCTTTTGGCTGATTTCTTCATCAAAAGATAAACTGAAAAAATAATACAAGGTTGAAAGTTACTTAGTAAGTTTCCCTACTTAATTATAGCAGTGATGTTTTTGATTGTCGCATCCTTCTTACCAACCTCTCTTCCAGCACATCTGATATATAGGAATCTGAAAAAAAATAATTGACATGAGTTTTATTGCTTCTTATCACTAACGCATTTAGTGAAGGTTTGACGAAATTCCTGACACACTATCCTCCAAGTAGTGATGGCAACCCAGTTTTTTTTCTTAACCAGGTAAATCAGAATGAATTTATCACAAAACTAGGTAACCTGATCTTCACTTTCAATATCAAGTATTAACTAGAATAAAAACCAGGTGAGCTAGCTAATTGTAGTTTGGCTGCATGTTTCAGAATAGCGATGGCAATCTAGTTTTTTTTTTTAAACTGGTTGAACTAAAACAAATCCACCGCAATTACAATTAGGTGACGTATTGCTAGTTAACCTAGTGTCACTTTCAATGTGTAGTGAATAATGTACTAGCTTAGTCAGTTTAATTAGTCTTTTTAATAATGTAATAATTTTACTAATGTTAATAAGTGCATTATTGACCTAGCTTTTTTCATACTAGGTACTTGTTTTTGTGAACTCCGTACCTAGTAGAAAATTAGGCAAATTTACCTATTTTATCAAGTAAATATACTAGGTAAAATTTCAAATGGAAACTTAGTAAATGTTAAATTAATATATCAGAAATCAGTGAAACTATGTAAAATGTTTCGAAAATGAACGCGACAAAATAGCTATACTACAGTACGTGCAATCGTTAATTACACCTAAAACTGTCAACACTAATTCAGAATAAAACATGTCTAAAGGGGCATAGAGTTAACGTCTGTTGTCTGTTGGACCACACAAAGTGAAGCTAAATATTTTTTACAGAAGTTACAGATATTTAAACGCTTTTCCAACACTCTAGTTCTCACCTTCAGAATGTTTCAGGGCGGATTCAGATTCACGAACAAGTACAAAAAACACCATCCAATACAGATACAGATGGATTAAACCAAGCAGGTTCATATTTGTCAGTAATAGCACCTATAGTATAGGAGGTTGATCAATAAAGAATCCTGTGCAATTTGAAACAATTACCGCCTCTAGTATCGGGCTGGAAATTTTAATTCGATGATTCAAATTGACCCGAAACACAAATTATTCGAATCATTCGTGAATCATAAGAAAATGGCCTTCTAAGCGAACTCGGTTGTATTTTCTCGCTAGATTATGGAAATTTCTGCTCTAAGGTTATAATGCGTGATTGATTAATACATTGCTTTTAAGTAAGATTATCATAACGTTAGTTATTCGTAACTATAATTTTCATGATCAAGACGAGATGTATGTATAAAAATGGAATATTTGTTATTTATATGGAATTAGTGATTCCGAAAAGTACAAAAAACACCATCCAATACAGATACAGATGGATTAAACCAAGCAGGTTCATATTTGTCAGTAATAGCACCTATAGTATAGGAGGTTGATCAATAAAGAATCCTGTGCAATTTGAAACAATTACCGCCTCTAGTATCGGGCTGGAAATTTTAATTCGATGATTCAAAATTGACCCGAAAACACAAATTATTCGAATCATTCGTGAATCATTAAGCGAACTCGGTTGTATTTTCTCGCTAGATTATGGAAATTTCTGCTCTAAGGTTATAATGCGTGATTGATTAATACATTGCTTTTAAGTAAGATTATCATAACGTTAGTTATTCGTAACTATAATTTTCATGATCAAGACGAGATGTATGTATAAAAATGGAATATTTGTTATTTATATGGAATTAGTGATTCCAAAAAAAAAAAAAAAAAAAAATTTTGTCCGAATCAGATTCAAATTACATTCGATTTTGTCCAGCTCTATTATAGTGTCGGTATAGGTGGAAAACAACTTTGAAATATCCTATCAGATTTTACCTCTCCAATCACAATATTGCGTTACTTTTTTAATATTTCAATTTTCGAAACTCATTATTATAATTATTTGCTTCGCGAAATGCAATTGCGAAGTGGATTAATTCTCGTTAAAAAAAACCTACATAAAATTAAGGTAAAATAAATTTTCCCTAAATAATTCCAGCAAAACATGTCTGTATAATTATCATTTCAAAATAGAGGCATCCTGTTTCGGTTAATGTCGCTCAAGTATCGGCTATTTCAAGTATTTGTGATAACCTATACATTTCCTAGTTGTAATTATTTGTCGCTTTTCACAAATATTCTTACTTAAGTAGCCAATGCACTATCCCGCTATTCTAAAAACCATGACTACAAAATATTTCAAAATTTTTGACTCGAACTTGAAATCTGAGCCTCCTCCGTGCTCTCACTCTGCTGACAGTTCGAAGACTCCTGGTCTACTCTGCAATATTTGATACAGCAAATGCTGAATTTGAATTTCCAATTTCATCGTCAGCAAACTGTGCGGAGGAAACTAGTCTGCAAAAATGGTATACTACCCAATTAAATATTCATTGATATGTTGCATAGGCCTAGGTCTCCTAGGCGGCGGAATCCATCACTCGCCCATGTTCAACAAAGCAAGTTTTGTAAACAATTTTTGATTGGGTAAAATTGATTTATGAAACAACATCTAATAAATAGAAGCTGAGAGAATATACAATCGATATTAGAATATAGGAGGAAATTTTTATAGGTTACTGCGATTTTTTTTATCTAATTTAGGAGAAATGCGAAAACAACAGACCAATTTTAGCCCTAATTTTGGTTCTTCACATTTTTAAATAAAACCTTTCATAACGAAAAAAAATTGTAACCTCAAAGTCTCCTTTTTTGTGAGGCTACAGGCACTCCCCTTCCCTCGGACCCGGACGCTACTTTTATTGTATCAATACGTTTTTGGTCGAAGCTATACCCGGTGCATATTTGATATATTCTATCAGAGTCATCAACTGCTCTAAGCCGGTAGGATAGAATTTAATTTTTGTTTTTATGCTGCGCAACAGGTCAGTCGAGAATACGGCTTAACGACATGTCGCGCAGAAACATTTATCAGTTGGAGTCCCTGTTACTCATTACTCCCCATGTACGAACATGGTTAGAGGATGAGGTCGCAACCAGTGCTTACGTGAACCACCGAACTTTGAAACGATGAACAATCGAACTTTGAAACGAAAAGCAACATAAGCTGCTCGAGTAAAACCTGTCTTTGTTTAATGTAGCTGGACCAACTGGAGATTTCAAATCCCAGTCAAAAAGTTTTTGTCAAAGCCACGTTTTGTTGGAGATTGGTCTGTATGGTGGAGCGAAAATTGACAAAATTTTCATGGGCAGGGTGCGGGAAAGTTGTCTTTACCACCACCCATCATATAGCGTATAGAAATATCATTATCATTAAAGGAATTTTAGACCAGCCTTGAAGCACTTCGATTTTTAAGAAATTGACAGTTTTTAAGGATTTTTGTTTAACTTACCTTCATACACGAAGACGCGACCTTTTATAGCGCCAGCTTAGATTAGGGGGAAACCATTAGAGTTGAATTACTCAAAATTGGCACATAAGACAATCTGCACTTCAGTTTGTATCATCTCAATTGTACAAAGAGCGTTTTGAGTATGGTGACAAGAGAGCAATTGCTTGTCTCTCGCGTGCTTTTCGCATGCATTCTCGGATCGTGTTGCATTCGTTTTTATTTATTTTATTCGCATTCTCGTGTTTGTGTCTCGTCTCTTGACTTACTCGTAGTAAGTGATGTATCTGTACGGCACTCCTACTATTTGGTTTCGTTATTTTTCTTTATATAATCTCTCGTACCAAAAAATGGTCAATGTTTTTCATGGTGTTTTTGTCTTGTTTTGCACTAAACGTCTGGCCTCAATTGTTTATGCGGATGTATCGTTGATGACAGTTGGGTTTATCTCGTGTCTTTCCAATATTCTTGTTTTTTTTTTTGCACCGGAAGTCACGCCAAAATTTTCTATTCGAGTGTGCTGTTAATGATAATTAGATTCGGTTATTTACTAGATTTATATCACAATCGGCAATATGGCCTAACAATATCACTTTACGTTAAACACGACCACATTCGCTAAGCATGATTTTCAGCACTTATTTGAATTCGCAAACGTTAAAATACATGGACATGGTTGTTTCCACTTAATTTTCTTTATTTTACTTTTTGAATGACATGCCCAGATGTGCTTAACGAAGTTGGCTACCTGTTTTCGCATTTTGTGTGTGTGCGTGTGTTGTGTTTACTGTTGGTGAAGAAACGCATGCAGCTTGCGTGTATATTTTTAAACTCCTTCCTGGGTTTTGTTTCTTTTCCAAAATTGTTCCCTAAATTTTACGTGTCGCTCATTTATATGTTATGTACTGTTGCGGTGAATTTCCAAAATAAAATTGATTGATTGAATATTGCAATATCAATTTTACTTACTCGTTTCCTTCAAAGCGTCCTATAACCGAGAAAGGCTGATATCATGCTTTTTGCTTTTAAAATAAAAAAGCAAACCACTTGTTTTCCGTAGTATGTAGCTGTAATTTTCATCCGACATAAAAATAAGTAGTGTAATTAATGTACATAAAAATAGTTCAAATAAATAAGAGCAGTCATAAATAGAAAGTCGTTGGAAAGTTTGGGCAAACAAATACATTACAGTAATATCTGGTAGTAAAAGTGACGGGTGAGATAAGAGGATCTTAAACATAAATAATGGTTTCCAAATCTAAAATGGGCAATGAGAAGATTCGAAGACATTGCAGGAGACAATTTAAAAGTGAATTCAGTCAAAAGCGAAAATAAGCACTGTCGCAAAATATTAGTTTAATATTTGTGGGCCATATATGACAAAGTATACATTTTCGACACACACTAAAAGAAGTTTTTTCATTATTTTAAACTCTCTTTGCAATGACACAAACATTTTAAAAATCGGTGAGATCACCTCGTGACCGAATAAAACATTTCAAATATTCATTTCAACCGGGGTCGGGGAAGACCTTAACTAAAATTTACTGTCAGTCCAGTTTACAGAAAGGCAATATTTGCGACTCCTGCCGATATAAAATTAAAAAAAAATCATTCTTTCGACTCTTTTCGCTACACCCTATTCGTCAGATGGACCGCGGCCCATCTGTGGTTTATGATCGACGAAAAAATAAAATTTCTAACTAGGAGACGGGCGTTAGTTGTGCTTGTTAGTGTAAGTGTCTTGAGCCGCGAACTGTCATACATTGCCAGTCCCGTTTAGTGATGACAACCTAGTTTTCAGTAAAACTAGGTAGAGCAAAACGAATTTGCCAGAAAACTGGGTCAACCCAGGGTATAATAACTTGGGTAGGCTAAGCCGAACAGGAAAAGATCGTATCTTCCAGCAATTCTTACCTTGTCCGTCTATAAGTTCATCCTACATTTTACTATAAATCACCGTGGTGAGTTCGATAAGTCGATTACTATTTCGAATTAAGAATTAGTATAACAGGTGCTGCGAGTGATCAGCTAAGTTGCTTATGTGAGGATATCAAAGCGGGTGGGTAGTTTATCAGTAATGTATGTGTAGTGTATGCAAACCCACGTTCAATGCGTGTCTAGGGAATAAATGAAGCGACGTCGCAGTGCTACCGTCTATCTCCGTTATTCCGTATATCTGAACTCCAATCAATTGATTAAATACCATATTGATGTCCCAGTCAGCTCAATCGTTTAAGCGCTGGAGATGCTTTTCGAGATACGCATCTCTGATCGTCATGACGCACGTTCGAAGCCATGAGTGATGATGATTATATGCGAGAGGTCTTCTGGTTGACTCGCCGTTGCGCGGGGGTTCACGTAAGCACTATTTTTACCTACTTGCAGTGTATTTGTAAAGGGAGAAAGGGTTAAGAAATCCTCTGACCAAATTACGATGTCGCGATGGGCCAGCGGCAAAACTTTCTTGTTTTGTTCCTACATTTTACTATAAATCACCGTAGTAAGTCCGATAAGTCGATTACTATTTTAAATTGAGAAATAGTATAACGCGTGCTGCAAGTGACCAGCTAAATTACTGATATCAAGATATCATAGTGGGTGGGTAGTCTATCAGTAGTATATGCGAATCCACGTTCCATGCGTGTCTAGAGAATAAATGAAGCGACGTCGCAGTGCTACCGTCTATCTCCGTTACTCCGTATTCCGTATATCCAATCAATTGATTAAATACCATGCTGATGTCCCAGTCAACTCAATCGGTAAAGCGCTGGGGATGCGTTTCGAGATACGCATCTCTGGTCGTCATGACGCACGTTCGAAGCCATGAGTGATGATGATTATATGCGAGAGGTCTTCTGGTTGTCTCGCCGTTGCGCGGGGGTTCACATAAGCACTACTTGTACCTACTTGTAATGTATTTGTAAAGGGAGAAAGGGTTAAGAAATCCTCTGACCAAATTATGATGTCGCGATGGGCCAGCGGCAAAACTTTCTTTTTTTGTTCCTACATTTTACTATAAATCACCGTAGTAAGTCCGATAAGTCGATTACTATTTTAAATTGAGAAATAGTATAACGCGTGCTGCAAGTGACCAGCTAAATTACTGATGTCAGGATATCATAGCGGGTGGGTAGTTTATCAGTAGTGTATGCAAATCCACGTTTCCATGTGTGTCAGGAGAATAAATGAAGCGACGTCGCAGTGCTACCGTCTATCTCCGTTACTCCGTATACTTGAACTCCAATCAATTGATTAAATACCATATTAAGGTGCCCGGTTAGCTCAATCGGAAAAGCGCTGCGGATACGTTTCGAGATACGCATCTCTGATCGTCATGACATGAGGGATGATGAATATATTCGAGAGGTGCGCCGTGGTTCACGTACGCGCTGCTTACGGCTTCCTTCACCAACTATGTAGATACGCAGGAAAAATGAGAAATATTATAAACCAAAAAACCTCCACCCCAATTCTGAACGTGTATCTGCACCGGAGGTCGTGTTTCGCCATATGATTAAGCTGTATTCTCGGCTTTCCTTTCCCGCAGGGTAAAAATGAAATTCTATCCTATCTTCGTAGATTTATTGTATGATATTGATACTTTGATTTGACTGTTAAAATTATGAGAAATTGCGATGACATCTCTTGAATTTTGTATGTTTCATACCGTAATGAATGAGGCAGTGATCGCTTGTTTAAACTAAACTTCCTGCTTTTCAACCGCAGTATTTCTGTTAATTGCAGTCAACTGATAGTGTACGATTTGATAGGCTCAAACAAGTGACCATGTAAAGCCTGACTGACAATGACACGGAAAAAGAGTTTTATTCTATTTTTTCAATTACACATACTAAAGGACAGCATTGATCCAGTAAGAAAATACATGTTTAAACAAGTTTTGCTTTTGTTCAGCCTGAATCACTGATAGAATGCTCGTTGTGACTTTTGCTTGAAAAAATAAAATTTCTGGTTGTGTCAATCGCAGATGAAAAGTATGTACTACGTCGGTTTGACCCTAAACTCGTATTAAGCAAGTCCTAAACATTTCGATCAGTGGCGTTTCGTGGTCAAATTTGGCGGAAATTTGGAAATGGAAGTTTAGGCCGAAGGCGCGCGAAAAATGCAGAGGGGTCGCATTGGCAGTTCCGTTTCGTTTTATCATTTGAAAACCGAAAATAATTAAAACACATTTTTAATGAGGTAAAATTTTTCTCCAAGACTGCACTACGTCATCAGAATTTGAACGTAATGAATTGAAAAGAAATATCTCGAACCCTGCGATGTTGTTTTAAACAAAAATTACCGCGCCATTGTGCGATTTTTGTTCAATATTATGTAGTTAAATTGCATGTATTATGTGAAACTATCCCCTGTGTATCACATTGTACTAAAATTCTACATCGCTCGATTTTTCGATCTACTGTTTTCACAGAATAGGGTGACCTATTCATGATACATACTCAGAACATAAATCGTGAATCTTGATGCTATTGCTGTCTCTATCATCCTCAGCTGAGCTGTCACAGTAAATCGAATTAAGCGGAAAATGCGGTGAAGCAAAATTTCTAATATACTTACAATACGAATACCTTATTGTACTCGTACCTTTACCAAGTGGTTTGCTAGGTGGAGTCTTTGCCATAATATAGTATCTGATGGCAACATGGGCATAAAATGCGTCTGTTAAGTCACTCGCAGAGCTAGTGGACGGTCCTTACCTACTGGCAAATATGTGACATAATGCCGCCCGCAGGTGTGGCGGGCAAAAAGGGATCAAATCTCCATTGGACGATTATTGTTGCTGGAAGCATTTCTGATTTCTTTGTAAAAATACCCCATTTTCGGCGTAAAATTCAAATTCGGGTAATCTCCATATAGAAAGTATCTGGAAAAATATTTACGCGGCGCAATGTCATAAAATTTGGAATATACTTGTCCAAAATAAGCTCCAATTACTATTTATTCTTTACAACTCCATGGATTCCCACACTGACAAACTAATCCTGGTCCACTATACAGTAAGTAATCTAATAACTGTGGAAACGTGAAGAAAAAAGAGTATGACCTTAATATGTTGACAGTTTGCAATGATCAATCGTATACACAACTAGCAGGTTGACGACACTTGAACCTGACAAACATTGTTTATCTTTTTTTATGGCCACCTCCTAGAGTGGATCAACCTGTCCAAGGTCCTGTAACAGCAGCCACTTATAGACAGACAGGGTTACAATTACTGGCGAGATATGATCTTTTCCTGTTCGGCTTAGCCTATCCAAGTTATTACACACTGGGTTGAGTGGTGGGCATTGATAAGCAAGCCGGACTCGCCGAGGCACGAACCCGAGATCTTCAACCTGCGATGCCAACATGTTTAACCACTAGGCCATCGCGCCCAAATCTATCTTTCATCATACTTTTTTGACGGTCCATGTATGGTATGGTATGTACCCTGCGTCAAAATCCAACAAATTATTTTTTTTTTTTCTGCACTTTAAGCATGACCGACATGATTCATGAGCACGTTTACAATGTTTACCGTTCGTCTGTCAATGTTTCATATATGATCAAACTTTCACAGCTCAGAAGGTTTGTAAAAACAGAAATATCTTATTAGAAAATTGGAAAGAAACTACGTATCATAAAAAAATCATCTTGAATACCTACAGAGAATAGTTAAGTTTTTTTTTCAAATATTAGTCACAGGCAGAATGAGACATTTCCCAATCTATATTATGTTTTTCTTGTCCTGCTTTTCGACAGCAGTATTTCTGTTAACTGAAGTCAGCTGATAGTGTACGCTTTGATAGGCTCAAACGAGTGACCATGAAAAGTCTGACTGACAATGACACGAAAAAAGCGTTTTAGTATTATTTTTTAATTATACATATTGAAGTACGACACTGATCCAGTAAAAAAATATTTGTTTAAACGCGTTTTTTTTCTGTATGATTCATGCGAGAAAAATAAAATTTCAGATCGGGAAGATGTGGCTAATATTTTTTAAAAAAACCTAACTATTCTTTATAGGTATTCAAGATGATTTTTTTTTATTTTATGTAGTTTCTTCCCCAATTTCTAATAACGCATTTTTGTTTTTACAAACCTTCCGAGCTGTGAAAGTTTGGTCAAATATCAAACAGTGACAGAAGAACGATAAACGTTGTTAACTTGCTCATAAATCATGCCAACCTTGCTTAAAATACAGAAATATAATTTGTTGGATGTTGAGGTAACGTCGGGTACATTATACCATACATGAACCGTCAAAAATGAAAGATTAGATTAGATAGATTAACAATGTTTGCCAGAGTGTCATGAGCATTGGCTTGTCAGGTTTAAGTGTCGCCAACCTGCTCGTTGTGTATACAATTGATTCTTTCAAACTGTCAACATCGTAAAGTCATGTCAAAAGTTACAAAACTATTTTTTTTCACGTTTCTAGATTTATAAGATTACTCACAGTAGACAATCAGGATTAGTTTGTTAGTATGAAAATCCATGGAGTTGTAAAGAATAAATAGTAAATGAAGCTCATTTCAAATTTCTTGACCCTGCGTCGTGCGAATATTTTTTCAGAAACTTTGATGAGTAAGTTGAGATTATCCAAAATTTGAATTTTTACGCCCAAAATGGCGATTTTCCACAAAGAAATAAAAAGATGCTCTCAGCAGCAATTGCCCGACGAAGATTTGACACCTTCTGCCACCATGTCCGTAAATACTTGATCCGCATGTAAATCTCCGTATGTGCTAACATTATGACGTCATATATACTCGATGACCAACGACAAAAGATTTTGTGCTTCCACCAAAAATCACAGTTGTGACACTGGATACAAATCCATACTGAAGCGTGTAAAACACCAACTTCAGCAATTACCTCCTACATGTACATGCGCTAAATAAAGTAATGTTACCCACATACACCTCGGCTACTATACTTAACGATATATTTTCTGTCGTGACGTAGAATCGACCCGGAAATAGAACGTATTTCTATCCAGAAGACAATTACAAAAATTCGACATGTTCTTATCAGGATCGGCTATCGATTGAATGCTTGATGCCTGCCCATTCATATTGATTTCGATTAAATGCAATTTTACAAGTATCGTCAATGATAAATGGGAGAGACAGTGGTAGTTCGTGTTTAATGTTTCATTTTCAATTAGTTCCTAGTACTAGATTATGCATAACTTGTCCAATACGCGGATACATTACAAAAATACACAGAAGACATCTGGAAATGAGTAATGTACATTACCATACATAAGCGAGATTTTTACTTAGTTTTCGCCTGGCAAGCAACATGTATGTTTTGTTTGTTTACAGGTAATAATAATAAATGCAAAATGGTATAATGAATAGACTAAACATTAATAGTGAATAAGCAGATACACAGAAACATACAGAATAGGGGAGTGATGTTTACTGAGCAGCAGGTTTTGCGATTATTTTTGCACAAAGCTAGAAAGAAGTAATAAAAGATAATGATGTAATTGGCAATCATTACCCCCAACGTTTGCTGACGCACCATCATTATCATTATTCGTGTGCAAGAAACAGTGGCAAGACACGACAAAATTTGTTCAAAAGCGCCAATTATAATTGGAAGTAGTTGTACAAATCCAAGATGTTAAGTGGCAGGTAATTAAACAATGTGCCCATATTTACTTAATTTATTTTGAAGTAGGTGGTCTGGTTTGAAAATGAATATAACGTGATAATACAGATAAACTGGTGAGGACAATCTACTTATTACTTGAACTAGGTAAAGTAAAACAAATTTACCAGCAAACTTGGTAAAGTATTACTAGGTTACCTAGTTTTACTGGTAGATTAGGTAATCATCGTTTTGCTGCATTTAGGACATTTTTTTAATAGAATTGAATATTGAAATCACCGAATTGCCAATTTCAAATATATACTTTGCTATAAAAAAATAATTTATCTAGTTTTCATGTTAGGTACCTACTTAGGTAACTAGGTACTCACTTTTTAAACGAGGTAGCTTGCTATTCGTTGTAAGTATCTAGTTAAAAATTACTTATATTTACTTATTTTACCTAGTAAATTAACTAGGTAAAACTTTAATCAAAAAACTCGGTAAAAGTTATATCAGATATCCAATAAAAGTACTTTTAAAATAAACACGGTAAACTAGGTATACAAGGTCAACTCGGTACTCTTTTTTTATTTTTTTCTTATAGCCACTTCTTTGAGTGGGTCACCCTGTACAAGGCCCTGTAACAGCGGCCACTTATAGGCGGACAGGGTTACAATTACTGGGAAGATATGATCTTTTCCTGTTCGGCTTAGCCTACCCAAGTTACTACACCCTGGGTTGAGTGGTGGGCATGGATAAACGAGTCGGACTCGCCGGGGCTCGAACCCGAGATCTTCAACCTGCGATGCCAACATGTTTAACCACTGGGCCATCGCGCCCTTACCTCTTACCTAGAATTGCCAACACTAATCAGCATTAGATGGAAAATCATCAAAAAGTCTTAGGATTGTAGATCCACGATTCAATTTGAGTAATCACATGGAATTCAATATTCATTTGGCTTCACAGAAGGTATGTTTCACCGACCGTTAC
Source organism: Styela plicata (assembly GCA_963675895.2). NCBI lineage: Eukaryota > Metazoa > Chordata > Ascidiacea > Stolidobranchia > Styelidae > Styela > Styela plicata. The sequence continues at coordinate 3,445,531 of OZ023144.1, read as the reverse complement.
CGTTTAAGGTTTGTTTAACATTCGTAAAAGGTGGCCATGTTCTTGAACCCACTTCAAGGTCTAATGACTTCTGGGAGCGTATTACAAGTCTTCGTTGGTTTATTTTTTTCGGGTTTGTTTTAATGTACTTCGCGTTGTATCTATTTACGTTTTTCAAGGGACTTCAGCAATGATGTGGTCTGGATTGTACGTTGTGGTGGCTGGCGGATTTATAGCCTGTTTCCATTACCTCCAACTGTTTATTTGTTCTCTGTCACACTTATTGCTTCAGGCCCATTGACCTATATCTGTTATGATGAACGAAACGAGGCACCTCATGTCACCAAAGTTTGATTTCAAGAATGTATGATTGAATAAATATTTATACTTCAATAATATCAGCCAATTCAAATGAAAATGCATTTATGAAGCGGAATCTTTCTTTATACGAATACATGATCCCCAAGGTTACGCGCTCGTTATGTTACAATTGATACTGCAAGATCCCATTTCGATTTGCTCATGTATGATAGTCATTTCTGCCTGTATTTCATTGGTATTTCTTAGTACCTATCAAGAAGCAATATTTACTGAACTGTACAAACTGTTGTTTGTTGTTTGGTCGGAATTGTAGTGCAAAGAAAATATTTGGTCAAACTTACAACCGTTGTTGGCCGCAGTAGGAATTTGCATGGCATTTTTAACATAAGTCGGAATTTAGCTCTTGTAGTTTGACATAATTTTTTTGACGCTTTTTGCTCCACCCTATTAGGCAGTCACTGATCGGCCGCAGCTCGTATGTGGTTCCTGATCGAAGTAAAAATGAAATTTCTGACTGGGAGACGGGTGTTAGTTGCGCTTGTAGAGTAAATATCTTGAGCCGTGAACTGCCGGACATTATCAGACTCGTTTAAAGATGGCGACTTAGTTATCACCTAAACTCGGTAAAGTGAAACGAATTTGCCAGAAAACTAAGTATGACTCGGTAAGCAAGTTTCACCTCCAAAACTAGGTTGTACCTTCATTAAAAACTAGATAAACTAGGTAATCGTCATTTCGCTTCATTTAAGACATTTTTAAATGATATGAAGATTGAAATCACCGAATTGTCTATTTTAAAAGCATTTTCATAATGAATATATGATTTACCTAGCTTTTCATACTAAGTACCTACTTATTTGGACCAGGCACCTATTTTTCAAGTACCTAGTTAAAAATTGAGTAAATTCACCTATTTTATCTGGTAAATTAAGTAGGTAAAATTCAAACTCAAAACAAAAAAATTAAACTAGGTAAATCAGATATCCGTGAAACAATGTTAACTAGGTGAGCCAGATAAACTTGGTACTTTTAACCTAGAATTGCCAACACTAGTCCCGTTTAGGGCCTTAATATAGCATGTGGCCGGGGTATTTTAACAGGCTTTAGCTTCCGTGTTACTACGATCGTGATATACGATATCACGTTATAAACTATTATGAGTCTAGAACAATCAATAATATTTTCCATGTAAATTTTGATGGCCTACTTGTAAAAGGGGAGAGGGTTAAGAAATCTTCTGACCATATTATGATGTCACGATAGGCCAGCGGCAAAACTTTCTTGTTTTGTTCCCATATTTTTACTATAAATCAACGTGGTAAGTTCGATAGGTTGATCGCAATTTTCAATGGAGAGGTGGTATTACGCGTACTGCAAGTGACTAGTTAAATTGCTGATGTGAGGATATCAAAGCCGATGGGTAGTTTATTAGTAGTATATGGAGTAGTGTGTCGGATAGGCTTTTAAGAATAGCAAACTCACGTTCCTTGCGTATCCGGACTCTAGAGAATAGATGAAGCGACGTCGCAGTGCTGCCGTCTATCTCCGTTACTCGGTATACCGTACGAAAAGTGTTTGAACGACAGATTTCCAACTGGGATTGAGTAACGTACACTCTTATCATATTATTTCACTACAAATTTCATTACGGCGCGGTTGTCAAAATTTCTTTGCTTGAAAATTTCTTCAAATTAATTACTGTAACACATCAAATAACAACTTGAACAAGTATTTCTTACATTAAAATGGGATCAATACACAACAGAATTTCGATGTCACCTACATACACCTTGGCTGACGATCGGCGACCATACTTAACCATATATATTTTTTGGGGAATCGATCCTGAAACAGAACATACTTGTCTACTTGTCTAGCCAGAATGCAGGGACAAAATTTATAAATGTTTTTGACAGAATCGTTCATCGACTTAAAATGCTAAAGTTAATTTATTAATGCCTGACGATTTTGCATTTATATTTATTTCGACTAAATGCGACTTTCATGTATGGTCACCGATGAATGTGTGCACTGGAGAGACGGTAGTCCAACTGTAGTCCGTGTTTAAATTTCCAGTTCTGACTAGTTACTACTATTGCTAGATTGGGTCAAACTCGTTGTTTGGCTGCATTTAATACATTTCATGCTTTAAATTTTTCAAATAGTCTATTTTGAAGGCTTTTTTGTATAGAAAACATAATTTCCCCAATTTGCCATTTTTGTTAACTAGGCACCTAGTTTGAAATTAGGTAAATATACTTAATATTACCTAGTAATTGAACTGGACTTTTATTTCACAGTATGCAATTAACAATGTTCACAATTTTATCTGGTTAAGAGGTCTATCTTGAGTCTTGCTATTCCATCCAGTGTGGAACCAATGAGGAACCGGTAAGGTTATCGAGCATCATCCCAGGGCTATGAGTTACAGTGCCTCGCCCAGGGGCACCCCGCGTGTATTGCTCTTTGAAGGCTTTTTTCATCCATCGGTCTTGACCATACTTTGCCGGGGTTTGAACCCGCGCCATTCAGTAGTATTAGGTTCGGCAGCTATCGTCGCTTTCATAACGCCACCGCGACCCACCAGGTAAAACTTAAATTAAAAAAACTCGGTAAAAGTTACAACTCGGTTATCCGTGAAACTCTGTAGTACTTTAAAAATAAACTCGGATAAACTAAGTATACTAGTCGCCGCACTAAGTTTAGCGAGCGAGAAATGGTATATTGAGAAGCAGGACTTGCTACTATTTTTGCAGAAAGCTGGAAAATAGCTGTAAAAAAAAATCGACGTGACTGGCCATCACGACATACGCTGCTGCACCATTATTATCACCGATGTTGACCTAGCTTTTCTTCGTGGTACTGAGTAGCTTTCACTTGTATTTATAGAATTTTAAACGCAAGAGTTATTTGTAATGAATTTAGTAGTTATGCAAGTGTGAAGTGCAAGTTGGCTATCTATCTTGCCGTATGAGTGGCCGACGTTCCACATCAAATATTTTTAGCCAGCTAGAAAGTTCGTTTGTTAGGTTGTATGGTAAAGAGTATTTTCGTGAACCAACGTATGGTACAAGAGAAGGTAATCTGTTGTTGATATTGAAAAATCATAGGCCAAGTTATTCAAAGTATTCATTAGGATAGTATTATAGTCGATTGAATCCGTCATAGAATGAAAATCGCCTGGCCATAGGGTCCCAATTGCACGCCCGTTCGTGTCTCTTTGTGTCGCTATCTTCATGTCCTTGCGAAGCGAAGCAAGCTGTACTGTCACTTTGAATTAGCCAAACTTGCCCTGTGGGCTTATTAATAAAATTTGGTTCGTACTTAATTTTAATTATAAACATTATACACGTTCTAATGATGGCAATGTAATATAACTTAGAATATCGTAAATTTGCCACGATATAATTTAAAAAAGCGTCCGATTTATCCAAATTAAACTGAATTTGCTATAATATATGCTACAACGTATTGCCATGAGACAAGTCAGTCATACTGCAACAGTTTGTTCGAAGTCATGTATGTTGAGGGAGTTCATATAACCAGTCCTCTTGATCATCAAAGTTATGAAGTCGTTTTACACCGTTGCAAAGCAATAAAATACAGCAATAGCGAATATATTACAAGTATGTATGGTACAAGATATGAAACAATGACAATACACGACAAAAACTCTTTAGTGTGGTCAATTATATTTGATGTTGCTTTTAGTAGTAAGTGATCCAGTTCGCTAAGCTACTTGAGCAATGTCCCTGTAATTAATTATTCTCAAGTACTTTTAAAATTTTAAAAATTAAGTAAACTTACCAAGTTAACGGGATAAACTATTGTAGAGTAGAAGAATGTTAGCACTGTCATAGAAAAGCATGAGAAAGGGTTTACGTCGCAGACACGCGAATTTATTTCAGGCGGGCGTGTGGGATGTAATATTCATTTGACTTCATGGGGGGTATTCATTCACCTATTCTCACAAAGTTTGTTTAACGTACGTGTTCATGTTCTCAAGACTATTTCGATGGCCCTCACTGGTAGTAGTTGGGAATTACATTTATTTACTTGAGAGGCGGAAGAGTTGCTAATTGCTTCATTCGATCAAGATGCGATCTCAAATGCACGATTTGGTAGTGGGTTTATCATTTATCTCTATTACCTCCGTCAGTCTGTTTATCACTTTTTTTTATAGCCACTTCTTTGAGTGGGTCACCCTGTACAAGGCCCTGTAACAGCGGCCACTTATAGGCGGACAGGGTTACAATTACTGGAAAGATATGATATTTTCCTGTTCGGCTTAGCCTACCCAAATTATTACACCCTGGGTTGATAAGCGAGCCGGACTCTCCGGGGCTTGTCACTTGCCAAACTGCTTTCGCCGTCAGCTAGCGATTCAAACCAATCGACTTTATGTTATAATAAACGAGAACCTGCCATCTCAGGCTATCTTATTTTAAAAACATATGATTGAACGTATATGTACAATTGAATAAGTTCGACAGGCTCATAAGCATTCGTTGACCCCGGGTAAAATAAATACCAAGCGCAAAACCTTTCCCTTATATAAGTATATGATGGTCGAGTATGCTTGTGCGCCTTATATTACATTTCATACTAACAGTTCCCATTCCGGATTTGCTGATAGAACATTTGGTGTTATTTTATCAGAATTTCTCAGTACCCATCAAGCAATATTTACTGAACTGAGCAAACAGCTGTGTGGTGTTTTGTCGGCCGGGAAAAAATATATGACCACACTTACAGCCTTTGTGGGCCACAGTTTGGTATAGAAGTTTACATGAAATGTCAAATTTGAGTTAGAATCGTGTAGTTTGTTATAAAATGTCATATTTGAGATGGAATGTTGAAAATGCCTGACCGTGACAAAATGTAATTAAACTAAGCGAAAAAAATATTTAAAATTACAACTATGCTCTTATTACATTGCAAAATTAAAATATAACGTATAAAATTATGAAAGTACCATTTGACAAAAATTGACACCTCTAGTATATTAATATTTTATTAAATTTGGTAATTCTGATTGCAATTGTTTGCATGAGCATTGTTTTGTTGAACTTCACACCACGCCTTGCTGAGGTGATCTTTCGAATAGCAGCAGAATCAGGGGGGTGACATGTAATCCCTAGATTTGATAAAGGTGACAGACAGCGTCTCATCAATATTTTCATATCCTTCAGCGCCTCAAATGTGGGATGCGCTTTAGATTCAAGATTCGTACGGACAAAAAACATGTCAATCAATTTGCCTACTCGTTTTTTATGATTTGACATGATCCGACAAACATCTTTCCCAATTAAAAGTTTTTTTGTCGGTCATGCGACAACTTGGCGGCGCGATCTATCATTTACTCGACCTGAACAAAAACATGGCATGGAAATTTGTGGTTTGATTGTCCAGTATGTCACTATTATTGTCATAATACGTATTTTCTAAAAATTTCCATTTAAAATAGAAGCAGATTCGGAAAGTAATGATTTGAAATGATGTCATAAGACATACGTTTCGTATATGATTTATTTCGTTTCTGACAACACGTTACAATATCCAACAAAACAAAACTAAGTCGAAATAAATTTTTGCTTTCATCAGGAATTGGACTTCAACTTCGAACTCGAACATGTTTTCTCAGTCGGAAATATTTTGTGCTCAAATATTTTTGTTAAGCTTGAGTCACTGATGGACCGCGCCGACGAGGCGCGGTCCGTCTGTGTCTCATGCTTGACAAAACAAAATTTTTGATTGGGCCACATTTTAACTTCCAGCACGGACGGTACAGATATGTACTGGCGTGTTGAGGGGACTCAAAGATTTTTTCCTCATTTACACATCGTATTATTTAAAGTTGAAGTTACACGGTTGTATTTACTTTACAGAATCGTTCACAAAAATGTTCATGCATAAATTTATATCCGTTTCCGGAGTTGAAAGAGGTTTCAGATATCAGACACTTTCGTATTGTTGAAAACTTTGTTCGCGTAAATTTTATTTCATCCCATTGTATATTAATCGTGAGTAAACTGTGCGGTTTTTATTTAACGGCACAACGTATAAAGTCGCGTAAATTCTAAACTGTATATATACACTTGCACACACGTAGTTTGACAAAAATTATCACGGTGCTGGATTACAGATCGTAAAGAATTCCAAATTATTTGTAACTCGATAGCCGTTAAAATTATGATTGTCACACAAGCAAGCATTTATTTTGACAGGCATGGCTCACAGATGAGACGCGTATACGTGTAATTATCTATAAAGTTTCATGGAAAATTATTGACAATACTTTTCAGAGAGATCAGGACTATGGGAGGCACTTATTCTGTTCTTTTCTATTTTCTCGACAGATAATTTTAGAAACATTATTTCGTTAGAAAAACGTCGGAAATGGATAACGAAGACAAAGGTGAAACAAATGCAGCATTTCAAATGGTAATTTATTTTTCAAGTTTTTGTGCATGATAGCCTGATATTAACCAGTATTGTGTTTTTTTCTGTCCAAAACTATTTTTACATTGCTCTTTATTCTAGAATGCTAATAGCAGCCGTAGGCAGTATGACATTCAAAAACCTTTGAAATGAACAAGTAATTATACTGTAATTAGCAACCGAAATTTGCATTTTACCGGAAATCGATGAAAAAGCTGCGGCCTGATCACGAAAATGTACGTTATAGGTCTCTATGTTACAGAATTTCCAACTTTTTAAAGCACTTGTCACAGAGGGGGTCATTGTTAGATGACACATTTTTGTCCATATGGGAATAGTTTCCCGACTGAAAAGCGTTCATATTACGAATATTTTGATTGGTTGCGTTTATGTTGCTTTGCGCCTGCAATACCCTAAAATTAAATGCGGGTTGTGCCTAGGGCTGGGTGATTCGACTCGGTAATTCGAATCGATTCGAAGCCCAATTCATTCAAATTACCGTGAATCGTTGATAGGAATAAAACTTGCTAAATAAACTAGAATTTTAACGGCAAATGACAAGCGATTTTGGTCGAAATTGACCAAAATCGATTGTATTTTGTCGTTAAAATACGGAAATTGTTTCTCTTAGACAGTCTAAATCGAAAATACTCTGAAAAATATAAATTTCTCGATTTTAACAATGGGGACAAGTTGTAATATTGAAAATGGGATATTTATTATTTACAAGAAATTTATGATTCGATCCGATTCGAAAAAATATTCTAATCAGATTCGAATTCCAAATGCTTCGGTTTTGCCCAGCCATAGTTGTGCCACTGTTCGGAAGTGGTCAAAGTTGGATCACCGAAGGTGATATAGTTCATATTTTAATAAGCGTGAATGCCCTTTGCAGGACGATATTTCGCCAACTACAAGCAACGAAGAAAATGGAGGAAATTTAACAAATGACGATGAAGTTGATAATGATTATGAGGCTGATGAAGATGACAGCGAGGAGAAGGTTCAAGAATCTACGCTTGGATTGTTATATGAATTAGATGATAAACCAGCCTGGCACATTTCTGGGTTCCTTGGAATTCAAGTAGGTTTTACTGTTTTTTTATTATCATTTTTATGTTTGCTCTAAGGTCGGGAGCAGCGCTTGAAAAAAAACAACCATCGATCATGGCAAAGAGCTACCACAAAATGTAGCACCAGCAACTGCGCTCTAAGCAGAAAACATCACAAGTAGAACTGAACCGTTATAGTGAGGTACAGTACTGGGTGATATCTGCCCTGGGCAATGGTAAGACAATCCACCACCTGTTACGACAGCAGGAAATACGTTAGGGCTATTCTAAAACATGTGCTAAAACATGTGCTCGATGAGTGTCTGTCCCACAACTATTTGTCGGATTGAGTGACTTATTAAAGTCTATAACAATATTTTCGTTTAAGCAATTATATAATTGAATGTCGTACATCTTTTCAGCATTGCCTACTGGCGATCGGAGGACTGATTGGCGTGCCTTTAATTCTTGCACCTCAGATGTGCATGCTTGATACAGATGCTGGATTTCTTGGAAGAGCACTCGTTTTAAACACGTTATTCTTTCTGTCGGGAATATTAACGTTTATACAAACTACGTTTGGAACAAGGTAAAAAATATATAGTATTGATCGAATACGTTTTGTTAAGTATGAGTCACTGATGGATCGTGCCGCTTAGGCACGGTCCATCTGTGGGTTATACTTGACAGAACGTGTTGGATCTATGATTTTTTGATTTGGATGGTTTGCGCAAGATGGTTATAGTATATTGAAGAGTAATAAACAAAAATATTTCATGAGTGATATGCTTACACAAGGTCTCCAAAAAGATAGTTATCAAATTACGGTTTAAACTATTTGTGTGAATCTATCAATCTAATTTCAATGCAGATGGAAAAGCAAAATCCACGCAAGCATGTTGCAGTTCTCTATATCCGCATAACCGCGAGCCTCCTCAAAGTTCCGCTTCGTTGTTTTACGGGAATTCCCACCGTGCACTTTGTACAAAACAATTCTTTAACCTACCTGCTAAAGTTGAACTGATACAATGTAGGAGGTAGAACTGGAGTACAGGGTATAACAGCCTGTCGCTTTTGGGCGTTCCCGAGGTGCATTTTTATTTTTGAAAACAAGTGAGATTTCAGGCATTTGCACATTTGCATGAGTAATATTTGCATCTGGCAACTGAAACAGAATTTTTTATTATCACATAAAAGCGATCCTTATTGTCATATTGCATAATACACATAAAAATCTTCGGGTTTTGTGTATATTTCACGTGATTTTTGAATACGGAATATGTGAAAATTTATATGTGTATTAAAAAATATTAATTCTTAAAAAAGAAAATTCCGTGAAAATAAAAAATGGAATTCAAAGAATGCTTTATCTGCTATTGTGACTACTTTTCGGCTAAAATTCTCGATGTACGGTTTTTGACTTAGTAAGTCGGTATCTGTTTCCAGCGAACTAGCCATTATAATATGTCCATATGTGCATGAAAATGCTCATTAGAACCAAACAATCATGAATTTCTGTAAAAAAAATCAGTAAAAATATATACATTTCTTTATCTGTTCTGATTACTAATATCAATGAAATGCAAATATAATGAGCTCAATTGAATGTCAACCATAAAAACACCAAAATGCATTCGCATTTTACTGACTATATAATAGCTTTTATGTAATTTTTAAAGCTAAACATATAAAGAAAGGCGTGTGTTTACAGAAGAACTATTTTTTTTTGAAGAAATGAAGGGTTGTTACTATGGAAACCTTTATAAACTCATATGGTGATGTATGCACCTAGTCAGAAATCTTATTTTACCAAGCCCAAGTCACAGATAGACTGTGTCTCGGTTAATACAAAACGTTACGAAATGTTTAGGGTACACGTTTGGATAGGGAGGGAGTGTCTGGCGGTAGGAATGTACTGATTGCGAATCTGGTATGATAGGCAATTTCATGTTCTCAATACCGCCCGCATTTGTATCTAAGTATTTGTGAGAAAATACTCAATTTACAGGCTTCCAATTCTGCAAGGCGGGACGTTCACTTTCCTACCATCGGCACTCGCAATTCTTGCACTTCCACAAAACCAATGTCCAACTGGGCCGATAAATCCTAATGTAACTAATGGTTCATATCTTTACAATGATACCGACGGAACGATAGTTGATGGTACAGAACTATGGCAAAGAAGAATGAGAGAGGTGTGTATTTTTTGAAATTGGAGTCATAAATTTAATTTTGTCAAACATGAGCCACAGACGGACCGCGCCCTAGCGGGGCGATTCGTCAGTGACTCATACTCAACAACACTGACTGGGTAGTTAGTCTGCATAAATGAAATGCTACTACGTATATTACTAATGCGCAATAAAAATCAATTTTCTAAGATTCGATCAATACCATTTGGGTCGTTAAATGTAGGAAACCCCATGTATTTGCGTTACCAGTTTTTACTAATGTTTTCAAATAAGACAGAAGTGTCACTTCGAACTACATCCTTCATTAGACTAGTTTTCCCCTTTTGGCAACAAGTAAATCAAGTCCAATTGGCTTTCGTTTACACGTTTGTTTTATTGAAACGAGTTTTCGCGCATTCAAAGATACGATTCGGCCAAAGTTCGACTTGCTTGACAAAATTAAATTTTTGTTTGGGATAGCCTCGACAAAATTTAAACTTGAATACAGTACTTATCCTTAGACAACTCATTGCATCGTTTAAACAGATTCAGGGAGCAATTGCTGTTGCATCTGTTGTTGAACTTGTTCTCGCAATGACAGGTGCTATTGGATTTCTATTGAGATTTATTGGACCTCTTACCGTTGCTCCATCAGTTGCACTTATAGGCTTATCATTGTTCGACGCAGCTTCATACAATGCATCGGGACAGTGGGGAATAGCTGCTTTGTAAGTTGAAATGGTGAAAAACGAATCATTCTGAATTGAAATGTAGTTTCATTGGGTACTTTAACATTGTGTACTTTTATTACAAAGTTGTATAGAAAAAGTAAACTTCAGGCCCTAAGTAGAGGTTCTGAATCATTTCAATCATTCTGAAATGCAATATAGTTTCATACAGTGAAATTCTATTCAACATTGTGTACTTTTATGACAAAGTTGTGTAGAAAAAGTGAACTTTAACCTCTAAGCAGGCATGTGCTTTTCAAAAATTTAATTCCCCACGTTGAAATAAAAGCGTTCATTGCTTCAAATCAAAGAAAAAAGTCCTGCAAAATCCCATTTTTTTCAGCCAACCTCCGATCGCAGGTTAAAATGTTACCGTGCCATGTAAATTAACTGTGGCACATATGTTCAAATTCTTATTTGATGCGGCAGTTTACGTTTCAAATGCCAAGCGTGAATTTTAGGAATAATAGGTCAGAGTGGCCAGTATGTTTTCATTTCTCGGTACTCTTGTTCATCGAAAATGTGATCTACCGGAATGCTCGGATAAAATTCTGCGCGCAACATAACGATAAAAAAGCGCAATTTTACACCATTTTGGACTCGACAGCTGTACTTTTCATGGCTAGGTAAAACACAAGGAATGTTATTTTGAAAAGTTTCAAATGTTTGTGCAGACAAGCTTCATGAGCAGAGAACAATGAAATAAAAGTCTACTACTGAAGTTGGTTGGTTGTCTTATCGATGCATTGCGCTATAGGTAACAAAGAAAAAACTGCAATAAAATATCTTTATTGCTTTGCGTTACAACTTACAACATCGAGTATGGTAGTTACATGGCTGCTGAGCGCAAATCTAAGCAACGATGCCAGATCTCCTCCGTTACCTTGCCTAGCAATTCGTTCAGTTGCGTTCTAAATCGTATGCGTACTGTCACGCGATCGTAAAAGGCAAAGTTAGAATGACATAAATCTAGAAGAACACAGCCTTTGCAAACGCGTGGCATCCTATTTTTCAGAACAAATTTTCAAACTTTCCTTTCAAACCAAAATTCTTGGTCGCACCATTATATTGTACGACAAATACCTCACATTAAAAAATTGCAATGGGCATACAAATAACTCAATCTTTGTTTATCTTTTTTCAGTACATTTATCATGTTAACAATATTCTCCCAATACATGAGAAATATCTTACTTCCTGTTCCGTTTTACACGAGGAGCAAAGGTTGTCACGTTGTAAAAACAAACTTCTTCAAACTCTTCCCCGTAAGTTGACAATTTTTTTATGTCAATAATGAATCAATCAATCAATCCTCATTTCGTTATTTCCGTAACGCATATAAGTATAAAGGATGGAAATATCAGGAGATCAGATAAGACATAAAAAAGGTTTAGTGGTAATCTTGGGTGGTAAATATAATGTCTTACTTAGATTGTTCGATCCAAAAAATGAGTGGGAAATAAAAATAATATATAATGCCTTAATTTGAATTCCCAACATGAGAAACTTTGTCAAAACAATCGCTAATGTACGGTACTGTTCCGTGCTCAAGGCTTCGTTAGCTCGACACCCGCCGACCGAGAAAAAGTTATGGTAATACAACCATAGAAACTCAATAATAGAAAGGCATTTCATCCTGAAATTCGAAAACAACTTCTTTGTCAAGCATGCGCCGCAGATGGACCGCACCCCGGCGGCGCAATCTGTTGATTAACTTATATTTAACAAGATATAGGATGCAGATATTCTAAAATGACAATAACTTTTTTCCGACACGCCAGGAAATAAGTGCGAAGCGTTTTTTGGAATTCATTAACCGCCGTGTTGATGATTGAGTTACATAACATTAAAAAGCAGCATCAGTACCTGAAGCCGTAAATATATCCAACTGCGTTTAGTAATATTTGCCCTTAGAATGCATATATTCTAACATGACAATAACCTTTTTCGACACGTCAGGAAATAAGTGCGAAGCGTTTTTTGGAATTCATTAACCACCGTGTTGATGATTGAGTTACATAACATTAAAAAGCAGCATCAGCAACTGAATCCGTCAATATATCTTACTGCGTTTAGTAATATTTGCCCTTAGGATGCAGAGATTCTAAAATGAATTTCGACACGTCTGGAAATGAGTGCGAAGCGTTTTTTGGAATTCATTAACCGCCATGTTGATGATAGAGTTACATAATATTAAAAATCAGCATCAGTAACTGAAGCCCTAAATATACCTAACTGCGTTTTGTACTATTTGCCCTTAGGATGAAATTGCTTATCTCAGATATTAAGTTGACGAAATAGATTTTGTTGAGAAGTTATAATTTCCCGCATATACCTAATAAAAACCGGATAGTGTTAGGTTTAGAGATATGGGCTAGAACCTAACACCTCGTCTTGACTAAAAAAGCTTCCTCACTGAAACTTCTTATATTCGCCGATTTAGCACACGAGAAATAAAGGGTAGGTTTTTGAGAGTTCCGGTCAATAACGAAGTTCGCTCCATCTCTGACTCATGCCTGAAATAATCCTTTTTATTCAAAATTAATGCTAGCGAATATTTCGGCAATGTATTTTAGTTACATTTTAAATGACATGTCGAAATTACGAAATTTCTGGCCGCATCCTAATCCAATATCAATTCACCATATTTGATTGCGTTACATTACTATATTGTGAATAATGATTTCTATGTTTTCAGGTTCTCATAACAATAGTGTTGGCCTGGTTGCTTTGTCTAATTTTGACACAAACAGGAGCATTACCAGATGATCCTAATACACCAGGATACAGAGGGAGAACTGATGTTCGTGTCAGTGTTTTGAAGAACAGTCCATGGTATTGTGATATGTTTCATTGAATATGAGTGAATACACGAAAAAATTTATTAAGTAAAATGTGGCATTGATGTTGATAAATAGTTTTAAAAATCCAAGCGTTGCGAACATCGTGGCGTCACACTTTTATCCCTCCCGCCTCCCCCTATATTTCTCTCTAACTAGAGTGAAAGGTTTCAAAATTATGGACTAGTTAAGCAGATGTCAAATCGCTCCAACTCGCATAGCTACGTGGGTAAGTCTGTCAAAACGCCATCGTACTGTCAGTGAGGTTGACACTTGGCCCTTTAACCACGGAACGTGTACGTTCCATTCACTGGTTTTCGGGAATAAGCGCTCGATAGATTTCCTGGCATGACATCAGCAAATAATAAAGTTAAAAAATTAGTCTAAACTATACATTTTTTAGGTTTCGATTTCCGTATCCTGGGCAATGGGGATTGCCGGTGGTAACCGGAGCCGGTGTTGTAGGAATGTTGGCCGGAGTATTGGCGGGAATCATCGAATCTATAGGTGACTACTATGCTTGTGCAAAAATGACAGGAGCACCACCGTTACCAGAACATGCAATGAACAGGTGGGGTTTGAGTGCTATGTATGAATGTAAATACGAACGGATGTACGATATTCGATATGAACAGGTGCGACCGAGTCCACCGATCCTTAAATAATCAAGAACCGATAATCAAGAATATTGATACTATGCTGACCCAAGCAGTTGGTCTTCTACTAAAATGATTTTGTCGGGGAGATTCAGTCTTGCTTCACATTTACACAAATTTATTTCTGTAACGTTCCATCTGACTAAAGTCCAATCTACTATTAATTGATCTCGGATGAAATTACTTTTTGAGAACACCCCTGCAAAAATTTATAGGGATCCGCAATACAGATCAGAAGCATAGTTATGGAAGGATATTTAGTTAGTCCATCTCTCCCAGTCCAATCTAATGTTTCATGAAGTGCGATTTTGCAGTAAATAGTCAAAATTTTGATTCAGTGGATATTCGCCTATATGTGTGATAACTCATCAGTATCTCATGCTTCGAAGATATTCGGAGTATTAAATCAAAAGCTATTGACATCGAATGCTTAACTAATCGCAAGATTCGTGAGCAATAGAGGTATGATGTGTCACAGAACAAAAAGATCGAATACGAACATGTTGACATTCTGAACAGGTTATATTTATTTTATTTTGTAGGGGTTTGGCAATTGAAGGCCTTGGTTGTATACTTGCGGGGGTAATTGGTACTAGCACAGGATCGACATCATACAGTGAAAATATTGGTGCTATAGGAGTAACCCGAGTGGGCAGTAGAAGGGTAAGAAATATTTTTGTACATGGTTTATGAAACTTGCTCTGTTGCCCTGGCGATTACGCGCGATGGTATTGCCCGAAGGGTTAACGGCCCGATGCTTGGCCGTTTAACTACCGAAAGTTGTCTTCAAAAAGGCGTTTTGCGGGTAATTGTTACATAGAATAGATCCACAGTCACTACAAAGAACGGTTGTTTGGTGTAAATCCTCCCTCTCCCGGTAGGTTTGCGGGCACACTCCAGAACCCACGATGCTACATATTAGAGGATCCGATCACCTAAATCAGCAAAAATTATGATAAAATTACCAGAAAATCGCTAATATTTCTAGCGCCTTCGATGGGAATTTCCCCTTTCCTGCGTTTTAAGACCAAATTATAGCATTAGAATAGGTTTTTAGCTAAAATTTTGCAGTTTTTTTGCAAAATGGCTCAAACATTCCTTGCCCCGCTGTCAATTTATTGTTTCGTCAGCAAGTCAGATCCCCCCATGCCGTAGATCTTCCCCCTCCGCTGGCGTCAAGTACGTTCTTTGTAAATTTAAAATAAATGTCTAGAGGTAAATGTAGTGTGATTGTGCGTCAAATCGTTGCATGTTCATATTTGTGATTAATAATAAAATAGTTTTCTTTTTCTCTCTCTCAGTATTCAATGCTTCGCAAACTTTAATCGAACGAATATTTCTGAAGAACAAGATCATAAAAAACTGTAGACTGAATCTCTTTACTGCTTTGTTTTATCAGATTCTTCAAGTAGCCGGTGTCATACTTTTCTTACTCGGAATGTTGGGAAAATTCGGAGCAATTTTAGTTCTTATTCCGGATCCGGTTATCGGTGGTTTATTTTGTGTGATGTTTGGTATGATTGCCGCTGTTGGGTTATCTAATCTGCAGCATGTCGACCTAAATTCAGCAAGGTAGTTCGATAAAAAGTGTACATTTATTTTTATCCTAACACTGTATTAGTACTGTAAAAAATATTGTTGGAATTAGTTTTAAATGATCTAATTTTCCAATTGGGAATAATATTGTAGCGTGGAATCGATAAAAAATAATCAGGTATATTATCGGCAACCTCTTTTTTTCATTGGAATAACGTTTAAAAATGAAGGAAGCAATGTCGCAAAATTTATCATAAATCGTAAAATCGATGCATCATACGCAAAAATGATGAAATATCAGCATTTTCGTTTATATGAATTATCAAAACACTAATCCATGTATATACCGAATTTCGAATGCCGTTTAAACTAAACTGTTGGGAAAAACTCTTTTTAATATATTACTTGATTGCATTAATTACTGCAAATGTGATTCATATGGAAGTACTTAAAACTTCTATGGATGACCCTGTTTACTTTGTCTTCTACCACCTATTTTTACAGGAATTTGTTCATTATCGGTTTTTCAATATTCATGGGTTTAATGATTCCAATATGGGTAAAAGCAAACCCACAAGCAATAAATACAGGAGTGCCAGAACTCGATCAGATTTTCAAAGTTTTGCTGGAAACTTCGATATTTATTGGAGGAACAATTGCAGCATTTTTGGACAATACGGTTCCAGGTATTTCCATTACTGTAGCATCAATTGGTCGTTGATGATGCATGTAGCGGACATTAGCGATTAAGAGAACGGAAGTTTATTTGATTTGAGCTATGGCTGGTTGTGCCAAAGTCATGTTTTATGTCAAATTTGACAACGTAACCTTTATCACGATTTCACTGCAAAATGAAACAATTTAAGAAAAAGTGAAAGCGATTTTGAAATAACTGAATATTCGAATAATGACTTACCTAGTTTAACTGTTATATGTTGATGGTTGATCGTGTTTTGTAAAAATATGTGCGCGACAATACAAAATGATGTTCGACATTTTCCATTATTATCGATTGGCGAGTCGTCCGTCGGGCATGATGTGTCAGGGTGTTTAGTAAATTTTTGAATGTGTTGATTTTCAATCTCGAGTTGAAACATTTTATTTATTCTGAGTGATTAGTCACGTATGCCTTACGTGACAAACTCAAAGCCAGCTAGCATGATTAAGCTAATTATCTTCTGCTCAAGTCCACGTAAAGCTTTTGTTTTCTGAACATAAAAATCACGATCTATCAGGAATACAAGTCTATTGAGACAAGTATATAAAAAATTGTATGTGTTTATACACGTGAACATTTCTTATGAAATCACGTCAAGTTCTGCATGAATTGTTTGATTCATTCAAACTAACTAGACAAAGCCGACACGCGTTTAAAAGGAACCAACCGACTTACGACCAGTTGCAGATAGAGTGTTTCACTAATTTTTAGTGTCAGAAAATGAGATTCGTAAAATATCAATCGAACCGAAAGAGTTGTCATGCTTTACATTGGATTTGATAAATATAAGTAGCAACATTGTCATTGATGCTATAATATATTAAAAAATTCAGGCACTAGCGAAGAACGTGGCATTAACTCTTGGAATAAAGCAGCTTCAGATGCAGAAGATTTTACCGATGCTGAGCGAGAAAAGTACGAAGAGAGAATGAAAAAATGCTACAATTTACCATTCTCAACGGACTGGAGGTAAGCATTAAATTATTAAAGCTGAAAAAGATATGAATGGAGAATGAACTGCTTTTAGTTTATTCCGTCACACAAAAGCATGGAATCGTCGAATTTATACCCCACACCGATGCGCGGTTAATCTTGATAAATAGACCAAATTAATCTAAATTTATTTTTATTATTTGACTGTTGGACAAAATCGATGCCGTAAATCATATATATTTCTTCACTTCAGATTCTCTAGATACGTCCCTTTTCTACCGGAATACAAGAAAAAACCTTCTTCCGATAAGAAAGAATATATGGAATACTAAGGAATGTTCATCGCCTCATTAATACTTCATCGCGATAGACCACAGCGTGTGTGCCGTGCCAGATTTTTATTGAAATTGTATACTGATTATATACGTTTATTTCAAATAAAACTAACAGTACTTTTTGCCTGTTCCTTTTCATTTCTGTGTGAAATCCAGTGATCGTTATCAACGGTTCTAAGTGAATGACAGGATCATGTTTTTGCTGAAAAATGGTATAATTATTTTGGGCAAGAAAATTGCATTGTTCAAAACGCGAGTTCGATTCTTGTGGAGAATTGCTGGACAGTTCGACTGAGCCAGCCCCATCCGCTTCGCATCACAATAGGAATTTATAGTGTAGTGCTGGCTAAGCATAATCATTTTCACTATCAGTCGGTTGCTTTTGCTCATGCAGGTACTTTAGTTCAGAGTTGGAATAAAGATTTTTCTTCACTGACTTTCCTGTGCATAGACATGGTGAGCAGCAGCCGCAACCAGCGAACGTGAACCACCGCGTGACGAATTTTCTCGAAACAATCAGTGATACGTAGCATACTCTTAAGCACTTCTACTGAATATGCCAGCCGTCATTCTACTCCAGTAGCATTCCCTTCGAAAGAAGCACAAGCCACCCCACATATATCTTCGCTGGCAAATTTAGCTGTTGGAACTTTTTGCATATTCGTAGAGAAGATTCATGCGATGCGATAGCCGAAAAGTTTTTTTACTCCCAGTGATTGCATACTTCCAAAGTGCGGAGGACGGTCACGGCCGCGATTTATCGAATTAAGGTACCGGAAGGACTTGATTAACAACGTCATTGAAAAATGCGACCAGAGTTAATTCATTGACTGGGGTTTACCGTACGAGGTTACTGTCGTCACCGTCGCCCCAGACTTTATTCTGAGAAAGAAGAGAACCCAGATGTCTTGATCATATCCTCAGTCATTAGCTAGTTTCGACTCGGAGATAAACGTAATTTTCAGGTTTGTGGCTCTGTAACATGGATCAATCAATGCATCACACTGCCAAACCAGCTTCCACCGATTATTCCAGACTCTTCCCATTAATATGCAAAACATAAACACTACTAGATAAATTTTTTGTATGGAAATTCTATTCTTTAAATATGCATTTAGAAATTTAAGATCTTTACAAGAGTTACTTTTGGACAAAGAATATATTACGAACAAAAGCTCACAGCAAAAAAAAAGAAAAATTGAAGAAAGACTCTAAAGAAATCAAGTCAATTGAACAAGTAAAGGGCAGTATTCAATTCCCAATTACAAATATGTAGCTTACACCAGCGGGATAAAAGACCAGTTAGTAATATATATGCTATTTGTCGACAAAGTGAATGTGTTATGCAGGAGTAATAGCCACAGATAGCATGAAAATTAAGTGATTAGATCAGAAAGAATTCTAGCATCATAGAACTAAAATCATTAAGCAGCTCCAAAGGAGCATAAACACAGAATCGAGTTTTCCAAATCCACAAACAAAAGCTTGCATTTCTTACGGCTATGCTATTCAGAATCATAATCCTAGATTCTAAAAGATACAATTTTGTGACACTATTTTCAATTTTTCCTGAATGGAGAAGCAGAAAATCATCGACTAGCTCTTGAAACTGGTACCTCCAACTTAATGCAAATTTCCAAAAAAAGGTCTGTTTATCGTAAGTCACAATAGAAATTCAAGGTTATTGGTGTCCAAGTTTCTTTGTACAGTGCATCTTAACTCGTGTTTGATGTAATATGATTCTGATTATGAATAGTACCATGACATTTCTGTAAAAAGGGTGCACTTGGCCAAGAAAACATGAATTCCTAAAATACTATAATTTAATTTTCTTTGAACCTACTTAGTCGAAACCACACCGAAAATAAATCGAGCAAAATACTTCAGATCTCACTTTTCAGATTCAAACGTTTCACACATAAAAAATGGAGTTTTAAACTCCCAGGTTGAAGCATGAAAATTTTTGTGAGATTTAGCGTCACATTCAGAATATTTGTGTATGTACCATCGATCACAAATCATTGTGGTCAATTTTTCAAAAGTTCTTCAACACCATTTTTGAATCGTACTATTCACTAATATTTATGAAAATTGCGTTTCAACAAATAGTCACAAAAAAAAGAGAAAAGGGTATTTATTTAAGCACCTTGGAATAATATAGGGTACTTTTGCACGCTGCAACCATCAAAAATTCAGTTTCAAAAAAATACAATCATGCATAGTGGGAGGTAGTATTCTAGGACATTTCTTTAGCGTCAAGAGAAAACATAGCGCATATAATGTACTTTTAGTTTATGTATTCATATAATAGTGGGAGGGCTAGCAAATATTAAATATAGTTAAAATTGGGATTGAAAATAAGGAAAAAGGGTTTACGCAGACCTTAAAGTAAAAAATCATTTCCATGGATACATTTATATTTTCAATTATGTCGATTTCGATCCATTTGAAAAGTTGAGACAGTATATTATAAGTATGAACCTGAAGCCAAATCAGAAATTTTGTTTTGTAAAAGATAAGTCAGTTATGGAACACTGGACAATCTAAAAAGTTATGATACTTTACAAAACATGAACTACTTTTTTTCATCGAATTAATTAGCACGATATACATTGGAAAATCAGCACATTTTCTTTTCTCAGGCAAACAACAAAGCCCGAGGACAATGAAGCGTCATCCATCAGTGGCTTATCCTTCAAAAAAAACTTTGAGAAAAGGTCATAATTATTTTATCCATTAACCAAATGCCTGATATCAATCGAGTCGCAGAGCTTCATGGCTGTACTACAAATCTAAACTTGCTTCATCAAAAAAAGTTATTCAGTTTTTTAGGGAATAATCAGCAAAGAACAGTAAAAGTTAGTGGATAATATGGGGAAATCTACAGATAAATAAGAACAAATAAAGAACTATGAATTCTGACAAAAATAGTGTTTGCATAAAAGAATTTGATATAATGTACAAAACTACTATCTAGTATTAAATTGACATGAATTTTATGACAAATATGGGGTTTTGTAGTGAAAATTAGAACAAAAATTTACAACGTAAAACATAAATAATATCTACAAAAGAACGCACAGAATGGTATATATGAGCATGAGACGCAGACTGCAGGTTAAATCAAATTCACTTACGACAGAAGGAAAAGTTCCGGTTCAGACGGGAACATCTTTTCAACAACACCAGTTTTGTTCATCTATAGGTGGTGACCTGACTCTTCCGTACAACGCTCAACTCAAGGGGTAGATAGTGTTGTTGGAAAGACATAGTATTAAGTTGGTTCAAGCTTACCCAAGGTATTGAATCCTAAATTGAGCACAAGGCGTGTCCAGATAAGCACTATTTAGTTAAGCTTGATAACCACCAAGCAGTCATGCCATCTGACAAGCTCTATATGTAATTTTGCATTAATTTTTTTTTAGTTTAAAACTGTCTGTTGATTTTACAACAGTACAATATGGATGTGCATGAAAATCAAGAACACATTACTGGTGATGGTATTTAAGTTAGTATGGATTGATAATGGATCATAAACTGTGACAATGTGAAAACATTAAGATAAATTAGCGAGTATAAATGCTTCAATTGTCATAAATAGTTAACTGAATGATGAAAATATTTCATTGCTGAAGTTGTTTAACATATAAACTGGATTTATTTGTATTATAAAGCCATGTTTATTACATTCCTAAATAATTTTGATATTAAACATCTAAGAGGTGTAAGATAGTTGGTAGAAAATAATCGACACAATTTCACAAACACCAATTGAACGACTAATGCCATTATTAATATAATCATGCTGTTATCTGTTACAGATAAAATCATAGGTGTTCTCTAGAAATCATACCTAAAGTTAACTCTTCCTAGCATAATTGATACATAGATCTCCGTGAATGAAGTTTTTGGTATCATGACAGATATGAAAACACCCTCATACAAATAATGAGGGGCACATGAAAAAGTTTGGGATAAAACTTGATCCAGATGCCATGTTTCATTCACAACTAACTTATTGAAAGACCCCCCCCCAGGTGACCCCCTTTTATCAAGTACAATTTTTATTTCATAGACTACACTTCTGGCCTTGTTTGGAGTGAAACTCCTGGCCTATGCCTAATATTGAAACATGTTATTGTGTAATATTATTATTCCACATTATTTTTTTGATGAGGTCTCGAACATTAGTTTGGTCACCGGGTAACGTAACATCTTTGCAAAAAAAAAGAAAATATTATTTAAAGATTTTAATAATAAATAAGTTTAGATCACACATGCTTCAATGGTGTGCATTTTTGTGTGTGTACTTTTAAGTCGAATTGAATCTTGGGATCAGGAATTACCTTATTTGAATCTAATATCTTTAATAATTATGATTAAAACCAATTAAGTTTTTGAATATTATAAATTGACTCGTATTGTTTGAAACCACAACACATGCCAAATTTTGCAACTAAATTCGACATATTTCATGATTTTGCTGAATCTATTAAGCCAAATATTGTGAAAGCAGTTAAATCAATTACATTACATCGACCATGTTGAATCAATCTGACAACATTAACTTCCACATCAAGAAACAACAATATGAAATAAAATAAATTAAGATCAACTATCCTTTTCAGATTTACTTTTTGGCAACAACTGTTCCGTGGAGGTTTCCTTTGAACTCAAATCTTTGCTTTTTCCTTTACGAAGGTAAAACTTTGCATAAGATGGTTTATCATCAGCAGGTAGCTTTCGATTTTTACCCGGTGAAACTCTCTGACTATTCAGTGCTCTATGAGACCATGTATTCGTGTTGCAATGCATGTTCCCATAAAGTTGCGAAGAAGTAACGATACAATCGACAGAGGATGATCGAGTATGTTGAGCAACGTTATTGCTGTTATTACAGTTAAACGAATGGTTCCTGCTCATTCGTCTTTGATGAGGTAACGTGGTAGTAGCATGGTGTTCACGGTTCTGATTTCTGAAACATTATTAAAACGCATTCTAGGATTCTAAAAATACTGTTAATTCACAATCCAATGCGAGTACGATGGCCTAGTGGTTATACAACATGTTGGCATCGCTAGTTAAAAATCTCAGGTTCGAGTCCAGATCGTTAATCCATGCCCACCACCCAGGGTGTAATAATTTGGGTAGGCTGAGCCGAACAGGAGATCATATTTTTCCAGCAATTCTAACCCTGTCCACTTGTAGAGAAGCTTGGTCAGGGAGATTCCTATTCAGATTAAATCCACAAAAAATACAATATTATTCATGATTAGTCACTTTCTAAAAATAAATATATTTACTTGAACTTCCGATGACAACAAAATTTCACAAAAAAAAAGATTTTGATTTGAAAAATGTCTTTTGATGTATCGAAAAGGTTTACCAACCTGCTATAAACTATTAAAAAAAAAATATTACCCAGTATCAGGTGTTTTATCAGCATTCAATGTTTCAATAGACGACATTTGTTCATTTGCCATTCTTGTTGCCTTCATTGCGTTAGCATATTGTGTTTTGGTGATCTGGAAAACAAAAGCAATTATCCAATCATTCGGATCAGTTGTGGATCATCCGTAGAAACAAAAACTTGCCATGTTAAGTGTAACTTTTACGCTAAAAATTAGAAGTTTTGCTCTTAGACACGATATCTTTCATATTTTTTTCATATTTCGAAAGAATTTTCTGAATCCTAAATGATTCGGATTTGCCTTAATCACTCCCTATCACTGTCTATTGTTCGATTACAAGGTTTGGTTCACAACTATGTGATAGACAAAACGATGCTTGCGATTTTCAAATCATTATCTTTCATATTTCTTCCATATTTCATTTATTTTCAAACCCAATCTTGATCATATCAATTGAAATTTTAGCTGAGGTCTTCATTGTTTCATACCGAAACCACAGAAATGATCATGTCCATGAATTCGAATTGAATTAAAATTGATTTTGACGGTGATATCCCTACTGAGAGCTTAACAATGTTTCATTCACCACTTCAAAATTATTGTAATGATTGAATCAAATGGTCTGTGATTCCATATAATGAGCCAAAGCAACAGAATTCGACCTATTACCAATAGGTTTTAATTGTCTTTTTTTCTAACACTTGAAGACTCTCAAATACATATTTTTATTCCATTATTTCATAAACAGAAAGATCTAGCTAGAATACACAATGAAACAAAAATATATATTATGCTTCAATTAACAATTAATTAGACATTTATTACAAAATGTTGCATTCAAAACCAAGGCATTTAATTTGTAAACTTAGCAACCGATTTCTGAACAATCTTGTGGCAACGGTATTATTCTGAAAACTTCAATAGAAACAAACATGTTTTGCTAAGCATGGGGCACTGATGGATCACGCCGACGAGGCGTGATCCATCTGTGGGTCATACTTGGCAAAATAGTATTTACGTTATAATTATAATTTGTTACTCCTGTTCTTCCAGAGTATTCTTCAAAACTACAAAAAAAAAACTTCATACCTTCAGAAACTTAACTGTTGTGACAGCAAGTAAACTATAATCGGGATTGAAATGCCCGGTGTTATTATTAGGTGGATCAGGAGGTAACAATGCGACAGGCGTTCCTTCACTATTTGCAGTTCCGGATCTTGAACGTCCAGGTGCTGAAAATATTTGAGTAGGTAGAATTCGAATTGAATAAAAATCGATTAAAACATTCAAGAGGTCCTTTCAAAATGTTTTAGATCGTGGGAGGGGGCTTATACCCAAGAACCGTTGGACACAGAAGTGTGAAACTGACATCATTTCAAAAGATGGAAGTGTTAAACCAACATTTTTTCAAGAGACCCTTTAGGCCTTTAGATGTGTACCACAAATAGTGCTGCACACATTGTGTTGTCCAATACGATAATCTTTCATTTCGAAATGGCCAAGTCCAATGACCTAAAAATGACATCATAGAGGGGGCCGAGGCTAGCCGAGGCTAATGACCAAGAATCGCTGACATATTAATATGAATTTGGATTCAGACTCCAAGAATTCCAGTTAAAACTACAAAATTAACATTGTTTTGTTTAATTTTCATTTTAAGGTCAAAATTGAGCACATTTGTTGTAGTTTATATTCATATAAACAATAGATTCTTTTTGACGATGATTTATTCTTGTACGTTCTCACTACTACTGCTTTATTTGGTTGATATTTTTCAGAGACTTTGAGACCAAACTCTACAGATTTTCATTGCCATACAATAAACTCAATCAAGTCAAACAAAAGTATCTGTGTCATTTACTTTGTAAACATTATGTCTAGATCAATTTTATAATTCCCAGCTAAGAATTTTGCTTCCTCATACATGGATCATAGATGGACCATGCCTCAGTGACCAATTTTGGGCGAGGTACACCTTTAAAGGTATATCGATTGATGAACATTCAATGACCTTTGATATTACTTTGTAAGTCTACTGATTAAGCGATTGACAAACGCTGGCGGACATTTGTTAGATTAGTCAATAATTGATGATGCAGATGTCCAGTTTTTTTATCATTTCCACAGAAATTATTTCTGAATGTTCAGAGAAATTATTATATTTACTTTTAATTAATACTTGGGTTGTTGAGAGATTAAGTTTTTACTGCAAGGACTCACAGTGGACTATATGTTTTGTTCAATCCAAAAAACATACCGGAATAAGAGTTGAAAAACTATAGTACAGTGTGTTTCAGTAGGTTCAGTAGGAATATCTGAAAATATCTACCGGTAAGTCATAATTGTGTTTTGAAAATCTAAATGGTAATTTACTTTTTTGATTTTGGATCAGTATGCTGCAGAATCGTGATGTAATGTGTGGAAGTTTCTTCAGGTAAAATTCGACCAAACCATGATATTGGTAATGGCCTTAATAGAGAAAGCATTCCATTACCCAAATCACAAAAATAACTCAGTGAAATAAATTTAATTTTGATAACCCTTCTAACTTGTATCTTTTGACATCTCTTGTATAATTACACATGACAACCACATAATTGAGTTGATGCAGTAATTACATAATATTGAAATGATATGTGACTTTGGAAAATGAATCAATAGCACGTATAAAAATCAATAATATTAATTGTAGAGCAACTTGTCCCGTATACAAAATATACAAACATCATTTTCTCCTGTGAAATTATCATCATCTGAATTTGTTAAAAAAAGAATAATACAATAATTATCAAATAATCAATAAATTTCAATTTAAATTATCCACAATGAATATGGTCACTCCAGTACAGAGGTTCAGATGAGTTCAAATTGAAATCAAACAGAACGTAACAATAAGATCAAAGTATATAGAAAAAAGTTATAACAGGAATCAGGATTTTGGCCTACATGTGCCCATTTACACAACTAAATTTATATAATCAGTTATACAAAAGAATATCAAACATGTTATTAAAACTGAACTTTTGACTTGAGTTTAGGTGAGGGGCACGATTACAACCGCTGAAATACATTTTAAAAATTTTCAATATAAATATGTATTATGTATTGAAAAATACAGCCCTTTTAAATTAGATCGTGACAGAAATAGCGGTGAACTGATATACCGGCCTAATTTTACTGTTAACTGGCCGCAAAAGCTGGCGATAATATCAGCCAACCGAACTACACATACGAAGGTGATGTGCAATTCTTCTAAAATGACTCGTTTTTTGTTTAAATGGTAATATTGCGCAATATTTTACTCTTACAACTGGAGAAATCCACAACATAAGTTATTTGCGTGAAATGAAATTTTTCACCACACTCCCTCCGCAAAAATTGCATTACGATATACGCATTTTTTATGCAATAACATGTTTATTGGGAGATATTTCAACTACTTTCACAAAAGATAAAACATCGATTATTGGTGAAAAATGTCAAAATATCAGTAACACCATCTGTTGCAAAAAAGCAATATCAGTTCGGCTAAATTTTAAATTTAAAGCCATTCAAGGCAAAACCAAGTCAATTGATGTTTAAAACTTCTCATTGTGTCACAGTTTTTTTTTTTTCATCAAAAACTTGAACTTGACAAAACATTGATTAACAAGATTTTTTTTACAGGAAATTGTGAGCAAAATGAATTGGAAATGAAACTCGAATGCAATGTTAAGAGAGTTAGAGTTTGAATACGAAGTAAATCTGTGTGCAATATGTTGGTTGAATGTAAATTGTCAAAAATTACTATAGTAGGTGACCATTTCACCATGGATGACGTTGGGTGGAAAATATTTTAAATACATCCTTATTTGAATAAGACAAACCCAGTGAGAAATGTTATTTTGTTAAGCATGATCCACAGATGGACTGCGCCTTGGCAGCGCAGTCCATCAGTGACTCATACTCAACAAAACTTGTATGGGCAAAAAAAAACTGATTCGGTAGCCGCAATCGGTTACAGAGAAATACGTGGCACAGAAAGTACCTATCAGTACATGTCGAATATGGGCCACTGATGAATCGCCATGTGTCAAAACAAAATATACCACTTGTATAATATATCAATTTGAAATAAAAAAAATCAGTACAACTACCTGCCCACTCCCTACTGTCGTTTATAACAGATGTTTGACTCGAAGAGACTTGTAAAGCCGGTACACCATAATACGAGAAGGCTCCAGTGTCAAATTCCAAGTTTTCTTTTCCGACAATAACTCGTACAGTTCCCTGATAAACGTAATTTTTTCTCTTATTTATTAGTTTGAAAATAGGGAACGAGCAATTATCAAAGTGTTCATGGGACTTCAACAATTGAAACGTTTCAACCATTTATTCCTAGGTGCAACAAGATAGATGGTTTTACCATCACCAAGGGCAGATACCAATCAATGCACTTTACCATGGCGGTTCAGTTCCATTTGAGATGTTTTCAGTTTAGATAGAGTGTTGTTGGTGCTGGAACTACATCTTTAAGTGGCTCTCAGCTATTAATGGGTCGAAAGTCGGTTCCTTTTAGGCACTGCTCCTGGCCTTGCTCAGAGTGAATTTCAACAAGAAAAACCAACAACAACATATTATAAAAGATTACATTTCAGTTATAAAACTTTAACAGTGAGAAATGTCTAATCGTGGCTGGGTTGATTATAAAACTACCATATACAAAAAAATTTGAAATCATCAAATCTGGCATGACAAAACAGTACTGATATAGATTTCAAGATCGAGCCAACAATATTAATAACATTCGAAGCAAATTGTGCAAAACAGACTTTTCATAATTCTGCGGTCGGAAATGTTTTCCTATGTGTCAGAGTAGCTGCCAATCTGACTTTTAAATTCTGTCGCACATATTCAAAAGAATGTTAACTTACCTCAAGTATAAGTACAAAATAATCAGCTGATTTATTTGCTTTATAGATATATAGTTTTTCTTTATTGATACCCTCTTCATACAGTAGTTCAATGAAAACATCTTTCTAAAAATAAATAGGAACAAATAATTAATATTGAAACGGCAATGCAATTCTTTTTTGGTTTTAAGCTAGTTTTTTAGGTTCCTAATCACAGAAGCGTGCCAGGGCTGGTATCATAACACACTCCCTATTGTACTTGATTTGCTGATTCAGCAAGTTATGCTACATGTCTTAAATAATTTGTAATGAATTAATGATCCATCAAACTCACGAGCTAGGTCAAATTTCATATCTTAAAGAATTCCATTATTTGAAACCAACCATACAAATATTGTCGCTCCAATATTTGTGGAAGATTTAGCTTTTGTCGATCCGGATGAGTGCATGCCAATGAAAACAGTTTCTAAGTTTTATAACCATCCCCTAGATTTTGTGTTCATTGACAAAACATTGCTATAAGATTACGCTGAATGGCATGGTTTTCCACATCTTGGTTATTCTTTCCTAATTAGAGTATGTCTATATTCAGTTTCGTATAAAATTGGAATGTATTGAGTATTGCAAAATGTTCTTGCCTTTTTAATGTGAACATAAGACATACTCCAAAAAGATAAAAAGTACCCTCTTGTTGAATACAATACAATCGTATCTCTACTACGACTTGAAATGAATATTTAATTTTACTAGACCTCATAATATTATTGAAACAAAATATTAAACCTGTTGAAGAAGACGTGGAATGACTTTCTCAGACAATATTCCGAATGGTTCGATTTCTGTAAAATAATTGAGCAAAATAACGCAACTATAGAGCATGATGCCGGCATGTTTAAAATGTATAATGCAAACAAATCCAGGTTAGAATACATTGTCAAGTCGAAATATAAATAATTTACTAGTGATCATTATTAACATAACACAATATTTATGATTGTTGTGCAATGCAATTAAATCCAACTTACGACAAAGCTGGTGAGGGTACAATAATAACTCAAATCATTTTTAAGACTAGATTGATTCAGATTCTCAAGCGTTCTATAATAACACGAATATCAAATATACTTTTTATAGACAATTTCACATGTTTGATACACAAAGGGTAACTCATGCTTTGACAAATGTTAAGCAAAAAATAATATGTATTAGTTCAATGCCACTAACATTAATTTTCAATTATATATACATTGAAGTGCTGTGGTGCTATTTTTGATGCCACTGGACTCAGAGGAATAGAATCTATCAAAGCTATAACTTTGAGTCAGTACGACAAAATGTCATTTACGCTGCTGTTCAGACTTTCAAAGAAAAAATGGCTGTCATTACAATACCAAGAAATCTTATTTGGTAACGCATCAAGCTCATGCATATCAAATTAAAAATTTAAAAAAATCGTTACCAAATATGCGATAAGACAACATTCATTTAAACCTATTACCAACCATGTATATGGAATATATAAATAACATTCTGAAAGCAAGATTTATTTATAGCCCATGTGTGATCTGACATACTATTAAAACTCACCCGTGACCAGAAATCTATGAACAGCCAACATGAGTTGTGGAGATATTGTCGTTTGCTTAGATGACGGATCGGTGAACACAGACAAATCCAACGGCATGCTCTGTCGCATTTTATTCACTTTCTTTGTTTTATTGTCGGCTGTAAATAATATATCGGTATATATACTTAGAGATGAAATTGAATTCCACAGACAAATAAAAATGTGATACAATTCAAGTTTTAGAGATTAAGAAAGAAAAGAGCAAAAATGAGGTGGTGCTGCTATGAAATGGCAGTGTTGATGGTTTTAAAGTTTTTTCGCCCATCGGGAGAAAATGACATAAATATTTTGAACACCCGAAGAAATCCAAAAATCTGCCACTTTGGGGTTTACTGTACCTACCTATTAGGATAAGGAAGAAAACTCCCGATCATAGTTCAGCAAATTACCAAAAATAAAAAATATTCTACTCACTGTAAAAATCAGTCTCGTCAACTATTTCCGATTTGATAATTTCTTCAATGACATCTTCCAACGTAACAATACCGATTACTTCATAGAAAGGATCTCCAGTTCCTTCATTATTAACTCGCTGTACGATCGACATGTGGAAAGCACCTATTAGGAATGGAAGAAATTTGAAATCAAAATAAATTCCAATGTTCTATTATGCCGGATGGGCAGAAAGCGACAATAGCCATACTAGCAAATGGAGGTATTTCATAAAAAATTACTTCTTCTTATATTTCAATAGAATAAATAATGAATTTTCAGTAAAAAAATTTGTTCTAAATGACCAGATGCTTTCAGCATCACAGTTGATTACAAAGGACTTAAATATGTACTTTTGGTCAAAAGGGTTGACCAGTATGAAACATACATCTTCAAATTGATCTTATATTTTTACCTACCGTACATATTTCAGTAAATCGAATCGTTGTATTGAATTAAGGAAACTTGATCAAATTATTTGAAATCAGCTTGAAATATCAATAAATTCGTTAAATCCGCCATGTTTTATAACATTATAGGATATGCCAATTTCAACTTGAATAACGTTAAAGTTCTATGCCAATACCGATAGACAAATAATTTCATAGAGATTATTAATTGAGCAAGTAATCAATATTTCAAATTTGGCAAGCTCACAAAATAGACGATTTAAAATGCATATTTTTGATAAAGTAAGAAAAAAAAACAATTGTTTGCAAATAAACTTAAATTTATTTTGAGTCACATGTAGGATTGTCATTGCAGTCTAAGTTTTTATTAAAAATGGTATTAGAAAGTCGATACATACAGTAAATATAATAATGTTTCAGTATTTCAGATAAGCAACATTTTCAGAATAGTGAGATTGCTGATTTCACTGCAAAATGAATCAACAACTTAAGGAGAATCGAAAAACAAAATTAATTTCAATCAAAATACTTGACAATTTGGATAAGGACATTCCTAGGCAACACTTTTGTCTAATATTAGGCATTTTAAAAAATTCATTTTTATGTCACACTATACGTTAAATCATCATCGTTACCAGGCTTTTATTCCTAATAATGTCAAAATCCAATCAATTATCAAAATTAATTCTATACCGCACAGACTAGTGATGACCAAAATATCGCCAGTCAAAATGAAATTGATTATTCAAGGATTTTATAATTCCATCAGTCACATGATGCTGATGCAGTATTAATAATATTTCAATGTATGCAATACGTCATCAAGTGATATTAGTAGGCATTATACAATAGAGCACACAAAATTTACTGTATAGAAAAAACATTTGGATTCAATTGATTCAACAAATTTGAGATTTATCGAAATTATATATACCGTATGTATATATTTTTTTATTGAAATTCACTCTAAACATGGCTGGAAGCCCACTCGAAGGAAACCAATCCACAGTCACTCAATAGCAAAGAGCTACTAGAAGATATAGTAGCAGCAACTGCACTTTAAACGGAAAGCATCCCGAACGGAACTGAACAATCATTGTAAAGTGCAGCGAATGCTATCTGCCCTGGGCGATGGTGCAAATATCTACCAAGACGCAATGACCCAGTGGTCAAACATGTTGGCATCGCAGGTTGAAGATCCCGGGTTCGAGCCCCGGCGAGTCCGGCTCGCTAATCCATGCCCACCACTCAACCCAGGGTGTAATAACTTGGGTAGGCTTAGCCGAACAGGAAAAAATCATATCTTTCCAGCAATTGTAACCCTGTCCGTCCATAAGTGGCTGCTGTTATAGGGCCCTGGACAGAGTGATCCACTCTAAGAAAGTGACTATAAAAAAAAGATTCTTTGATTCATTTTAGTCGCATCTTATGACATGACAGAAATACGATAGGACTATTCTGAAGCCCATACCTACTATATATATATATATATCGTATCAGTATATTTTCTACGGTGTGCAATAACCTAATGAACAAAATCGAAATAATAAAAAAAAGTGAAAACAAGAAAAAAAAACAATAAAAAGTCAAAAATGTACAAAACCCTACAAAATCATCATATTAAAGAATAATTGAGACCAAATTGACATACAAATCAATTTTCACAAGGACAGTGGAACATTCACAAGGTAAGCGGAACAAAACTAGAAGCACAATTTCATTCCCATACCTTTCTTGAACTCTTCCAGCAATTTATCGAGTGTAGTATCGTTGAAAACAAAATGTAGCGGATGATTATAAAACTTAGAAACTGTTTTCAACGGCATACAGTCATCCGGATCAACGAAAGCCAAATCTTTAACAAATAGTAGAGCGACAATATTTGTTCGGTCGATTTCAAATACTGGAATTCTTGTAAATCCTCTGGAAATGATTTCTTGCATTGTCTGGGAAAAGGTTAAGTACAAATAATATAGCTAAAATCAGTGAAAAAAAAATGCTATTAGGAATGTCCATACTTAAATTGGACAGTCAAGTATTCTTTATTTAATTCTGATTAAAATTAATTTTGTCTTTCCATTATATTTAGGATTGAACAATTTGCAGTGAAATCAAGATTATGCATATGACATAACGCAACAGTTTGATGGATCATTCATTCATGACAAATATTAGGATAATTTTGTTATCAGTTCTGTGATGCTCTGACCATGCATGACCAATTGAGGCACATAGCATAACTTGCTGACTTAGCAAATTCAGTACAATAGGGAGTGTGTTTCACGTAGATGCCACTGTTCCATGGCCACATGATTATCTATGACTATCTATTATCTATGATTGAAATATTGCATTAAAATAGGCTATCGCACATGTGCAATGGAGGATTAAAGAATCGAGTTAGCCTCGGAAGTCTTCGACACAATAAGCAATAGAGCAAAAATTAAGGCACATTTATTTATGGAAAGTATCCTGTGAAATATAATTCCAACCCCTGGTCTTTTATCTACAGTAATCAAGAACAAATATAACTTAGTTCATAATCTATTTAGAGCCAAATACAATAGTGTGAAAATATATTTGAAAGAATTTTTGAAACTGTACAAGTTATTGGACGGTGACATCCACATCCCTCAACTCCATCTCGGAATAAAATTAAATTAAAATCATTGATTGGAGAGTTACGGGATCAACTGTATAACTAACTAACTCTTTAAAAAGTAATATATTAAAATCAATACTGTGACTAATTTACCGGTCAAAAGAGTCAACTATAACATTAACTCACACATGAAAGACGAATCATACAAAAGACAGCTTATATTTGGTTATATGACCCTGAATGCCAAAATATGGAACTTTATTTCTGCATATTACTGGGACGAAGCTAATCAGAAATACATTTTATCAACCATGAGCCACAGATGGAACGAGTCTTGAAGGTGACATGATCTATAAGTGTCTCGTGCTTAACATAAACATGCATGGACGGCATTTTTCTCTTTGACTGCAACTTGCAGGCATGATTCACCTTTGAACTATGCTTGACAAATGATTGCAAAATAAGACTAGTGAGAACAAACAGATTATGTTTGACATTTTGACAATTTAATTTTTTATTACTATGAACAATACTTTGGCAGAAGCTTATTACATCCAGGATTAACATGATCAAATGTCAATAATCAATTGAAATGATGGCAGAAAAACACAGTCTTACATATTACTCATGATAAAAAATAAAGAGTATTTTATGTACTCTCTAAAAGCAGGAGGGTGTGGTTTTATGACAATGCACACGTTCAATTGTGACAGGAAAGCCAGTTTGGGTGTGCCAAAAGTGCATGGCTCGTTCGTGATATGCTAATTGCGTCAATCTGCAAAGAATGCAATAATTGCAGATTGGCTTCTCTTCCGGTTTGGTTGTAACCTTAAACCGTAAGTCACAGTTACCTCAAAGGCACTTAAATGTGGTAGTATTATCCCTATTAACAAAATTAGCATAACCATTCATCTCAAAATAACATAATAAGCTTATCAATATTTAGTGAGAAAGTATCTCAGACCCAAACCTTAACAACTGTACTGCGATTACATTTTCGATTAGAGAATTTTTATGAATGATAATTGCTTTCCAGATATACTTGTAAATGGTTGACCATACTATTTTGTTAAATATGAGGTACCGATGGGCCACACCTTATCGATGTACCCATACTTAACAGAAGATATTTCGACAATATTTTTCTGATTGGGTTTGAAATGCAAAATCTTACTTACCCCAAAATCTAACACTGAACAAATATCGACCATATAGCAATCTTCTATGGTTGTCATAACATCTTCCACTGTTTTTGTTCTCAGTTCAAGAGCTCCTTGTATCATATCAACTTCATCTTTTGCAAGATCATTATAAGGATCTGTGACCTGAACACAAAAATGACCAAAATTAAAGTGAGATTGAAATGATGCTTTTTTCTGCTAAATGCAATTCTATCAAGATCTCAAATTTTATCTTAACATTCCCAGTTACCAATAAAAATACAATCTACTCATTAAACTTCTTTTCAAATTAGTATTCTCGCAATTTCGTTCAGGCACATCTCCAGGGTAATAATGAAACAACAAGGGGAGGGATAGTTTATTGTAAGATATCAGCAACTCCCGAAAATTAGCACAAAAATAACATAAATAATTATTTCTTCTCTTTAATAACCTTTAGAACGTCAATCAAAATTTAAAATATAACCTTTATCATCTCAAGTAGCTTAGTTCTATTATAAATTGTTCCAAGTTCCTTTCCAAGAATAAAATCCAATATTTTACTAATTGGAAAGGATAGTGGTGCAGTGATCAACATGAAGAATTTTGTCAACCAGATTGTGTAGGCTCCAATTCTGAGACCATGACGTGTACAAATTGACTGCGGGACAATCTCACCGAATAAAACAATACCTGGAAAACAAAGAAAATTGTTTTCATCTTGTTGAATCAAAACAACAGGCCCGGGCCAAGATGAAATGACACAATTGTGTCTACATTGTCGTCAAATTGAAATACTTGACATGTATTATGAAGGAAATTAGTGATTGGATATTGGATAGCAAAGAGCAGATGTGTTAACTAATCAAAATTTCACCATCATTAAAGAAAAAATACTGGTACCATATTATAAAATATAAGCACATCCAAAGTGAATGCAAAATTTATCGAGAACCACAGCTCAAATAAAGTATTTGCACTTCCCTTTCAAAAATACTTTATCAATTATAGCTCATCGATCAATCCCAGTGCCAAGAAAAAGTCCATCAGTGGCTCATGTTTGAAAAAAGAGAGTTTATATTATATCCATGTATATTATTGGGTTTAAATCAAATGCTACAAAAACCTTTCCGGACACCTTAATATTATATTTGATAACTAGTGATAATTTATAAGAGCCAGTGGACTACCAAGACTAGTGAAGAAATCTTGTTGCTCTTGTTGTAAAACAGAATATTTACGCTATTACATAACATATAATAGTTAGTTTGTGCTAATTTTGTAAAGTTGAAGAACAAAATTATTTTTAATCGTAGTTTCAAAATACCAAACTATTTAGATTAGGGACATCCCTATTGCCAGTAGTGATTAGTCTCCACCATATTTTGATTTTGTGGCCGCGATGTACTAGTCATCAAACATGTTGGCATCACAGGTAAAAAATTTCGAATTTGAGTCCCGGCGACTCCGGCCCATTAATCCATACCCACCACTCAACGCAGGGTGTAATAACTTGGGTAGGCTATGCCAAACAGGAAAAGATCACATCTTTCCAGCAATTCTAACCCTGTCTGTCCATAAGGGGCTGCTAGTACAGGGTCTTGGGCAGGGTGATCCACTCCAAGAAGTGGTTATAAAAAAATTCAAAAGTCTGGTAATAAAAAAGGAGCGAATATTTCAAACAGTTGAAACAAAACTTTGATGTATCATTTGAAATCGAAGGAATTGAGATTCTGTAACTTGAAAGATTAAAGGTATCAATGCATTGCCTTGTAGTACGTTGTACACTACTATAATACAATAAATATTGATTTTCACAGATCAGTATTGTTTAGTCAATAATCTAACAGATTACATACACATAAACCCGAGTAGCAATTTGGAAATCAATATTACAGGAATATTACTAAAAGCGAGAAGATAAAGATAACAATTTCGATCCAATTCAATATTATACATATTCTCATGTTACAACTATCACTTAGGCATTCAATCACAGAGGGCATTTAAAATTATTTGTGGTTAACACACCTGAAGCAAATGACACAATTACAAATCCTGGGCAATTTCAACCTCAATATGTCCCATAGCCCAGTTTCATTGACAGAATAAAGAGTGGAACTGAGATGGGGATGACAATAAAAATACACCATACATTATAAAAACGTGAAGCGAATTTAAGGAAATATTCTTACAAAATTTAATATTTCCGTATATGTTTAGAAATTGTACGACAGAATTAAGATTTACATAAAATTTACACCTGGAATGATTTTGTTGGAAAATAATCTATGATTGAGAATATAGTTATAGAATAGTGAACAAAGCGGATATGAGAGGGACCAAGTCTCATCGATCGTATCCATAAGTGACACATAACAAAAAATGCTTTGACAAAATTTTTCTGATTGGGTTAATTGAACGGTTTCACAATTCCTAACACTGCAATATAGACAAATAGACGGAGATGTTTGCAATTATACTTCACTCACCAATAGTCGATCCAATCACAGCCCATAATCCAGAGGTTATATTTTCTAATAAAATTGTCATTGTGTTGTTTACAAGAACGTTCCCAAGCAACAATGTACACAATAAATAATTTCCCTTCTTTCGAATTGGGTATATTGCTTTAGAATACTTTTTCTCTGCCGGTGTTCCACAGTTTTGCACAATTTTCAATTCCATCGGATCAAGAGCCATGAGTCCAAGATTAAGGCCGGAGAATATTCCAGACAATAGCAAGAGAACTGCGATGAGTGTGATCTGAATTGAAAATAAAATTTGATTCATACATGGTATGCAACAAATGGACAGAATATCGGCTTGTAATGATGCTTATTAATAGAATTATTACCAGCTTGGAATTCCATTATCTGTCAGTAAACTTGAAAAATGTTTTTGTTTTACTGTATTGTACTACATGGCTATGATGAATTGAGAAAATTCAATCACTAAAGTCGAAAATATAAGTACAACAATAATGTGAACATAATGACAATTAACTGATCACCATCAGAGCTAATCAATTTAAAAAGGTGATAATAAACAATATCCTTCGACCTTTTGATGACCACTTTAATCAGTATTTATATGTTCTAAAACTGGGTCAAAGATAATATGGTGTAATATTATAACCCATATTATTTATTTCAGGGTTATAGTCTGGTGGCGTATCGAGCAGGTCTCCAATTTTCATCGATATACGGTATTGATATCAGCTTTAATAATACTGCAATTCTGTATCATAAGGAAAATGTTTCTCTTTCCAGTTCATTTCATTATTTAAAGATAATTATACACTACCCAATCAGGAATTGATTGCCGCTAAGGAAATGGGCCACACATGAAATGTTTTTGTATGATGCTTATACTTGGAAAAATGAATTTTCTGACTGGGTACAGTAGACCGAAGAATATGGGTGAAAGGAAATATAGCCAATGGGCAGCATTTTTATATCTCTTGCAAAAAGAACGAATGTCAGCTGCTCTACTATTAAAGACACTCGGAAAAAATGGGCGCCATTAGATGGAAATCTAGCAAATGCACAGCATTCACATTGCAAGAAAAATGTGTCTTTTATTGAGTTTATTGGCAGCAACCAAAACAAAAAAGGTTAAAACTATCGATACTGCACTATAAAATACATTAGACATCAAAAAAAAAAACGCGACCACCTTGGCCAACCATTAATTACGAAAACAAACCGATGTCATTACCGCTATTTCAAAATCCATTTTGTAGTTTGAATATACCTCTTTGATGTATTTTGGTTTATAATAGAATATATTGAGTAACATTTGCATAGAGGTAAACATTTTTAATCTTCTGGTATGAATATTTCATTATTGTATCCTGATAATACGTCTGATAACGCAGAATATATCAATATCAAAAATTACTGAACCAACATATCAATCGCAATGCTGCCTCACTTTGTTCATTTTACAGATATAATATAATGGTCTGTGTACAAGGGAGCTTTCTGCTCTTGTTCCTTCGAAAAAAAAATACAACTTGTTCACTCAATTGGCTTCCAATTCATACCTATTCAACGAGCTTACAGTTTCACAAACAGTTTTATGCAAAAACTTTTTTCCAAGAACTTCTAAACTTTGGAATTCCTTGCCTTCTCACTGCTTTCCTAATCATGTTGATCTACAAGGCTTTAAAACCCACGCCAATAGATATCTGTCAAGGAGGGGATTCCTCCCTGGAGTCCCTATTCCTGCATTTTATATCTTGCAGCCTTGCTCTGAGCAAATTTTGATAGAAAAATCAACTTTAATAACACAGTCCAATCAATCAATTTGTAAAAGAATAGTGTATATTTTTGATAAAATGCAAAAGTGCATTGATCAGTTTTGAACATCGAATTCCTATCTCAACATGGAACTTCTAAAAATCCAAAAACATTTTTTCTCACACACCTCATCTATGAATTAGGTCTTCACCCGATTTTCTTAGTTTTTGAAATTTAATTTGAAGGAGCTTAGAAACAGGAGCCTAAAAGAAGACGACCAATGGAAATTTAATTGTTACAATGAGAGGAGAAAATACAGACAATCACGTTCCAAATAGAAAACACCTCAAACAGATCTGACCCACCATGATAGAGTATAGCAGTGAGTAAGATTTGCTCCAGGCAATGATAAACCACAAACCACTTCCTTTTTTAGGCTTATTCGCCAACCAACAGCATGCAATTGAAACTACATTCCACTTTCAACATGCTTAATCTGAGAAATGCGTACTGTTACTAAATCATTCGAATCAGATATTTACCAAGATTAACTCAAATTTCAATTCATCGCTAATCTATGCCTAACTTTTAAGATAAATATTTTGGAGAAACTAGGGTATCATACTTGGACCACTGGTATCAAATTGTACAAAAGGTAAATCCATGTTTTGTCTCCAAGTTTGAGAGCAGTTCCCTGGTTGGGGGACCTTGGTTTAAAACATGAAAATAGTCTCTACAATACCTGAAGAGGTAGGGGCAGCAACGTGCTTTCTCCATGAGTTGGAATTCTCACAGAAATTTCGACATATTTGTCAGAGCCTTGATGTACATAATGTACAGAGTCATTTCCATCACTTTTGATACACAGAAAAAATATTTGCTTGTCATCTTCTTCGGAATGTTTCAAAGTTACAACAACTCTTGCGACATTGTTCGAACTCAAGGTCGAATCAACATGAAAAGAAGGTTGTTCCATGTAATCATCACAATATTCTCCTGTGCTCAAGTTTCTTCGTACAAAAGTTACACGACTTAGTTTTTGCATGTCTGTACCAAACATAACTATGGTTGACTGTTGTTTCATGTAAACAATTGGAACTCCAGTTTCGGTGTAATTTCCTGAAAAAGTAGGTACCGATAAATAAGAAGGAAAATTCAATGATTGGTTGATTAGCATGGAGGGTTGGACGAATCAACCTTCTTTAATGAGCATTGAAAGGGTCCACCACATGGTTGACACTAATGCTTTCAAAGAATATTAAATACTACCATACTGTATGCAAAAGCAAGATGACAGAATTAATGATATTCATTATGCAGCAATAACTTATGAAAACGACTGTAAAAAGATAGTTAATAGGGAAACATAATCTGGGGTCTCTTGAAGTTTACTACCGTACCATATATCCTTTAACTTCACTAGACCCATAATCTAAACATATCTGAATGCTAATATTCTGAGATTTGTTTCATTAAAAATACTCATTTTTGAAAAAAACAGTACGATGATAATATCAAATGCCATTTGAACTATCACATCAAATCCAAACACGTTTCCTGTACAGATAAACAGTAGGTACTAAAAAACCTGAATTCTCCACGAGAAGTCCAGAAACAGATGTTGCATCCACTCTGCATTGTTGAAAAGTCAAAATAAGCAAAACAAAAGGTAGAACAATATGATATCTAGCAAGATTTCCAAATTTCAAATTAGTTAATGTCATAACATGTTGATGTAACACCATTTCCTACGACTGGTGTCTAAAATCTGAAAAAAGGACATGATATTAATATTGCACAAAACCAAGTAACATAAGTATGTCAATTTTGTTAACACTCAATACAAGAACACAATCAACATTGTCTCTTATGAAATTACAGCATTCAGGGCCTGTTCCTACACATGAAGTGTGCCTAAGTAAGTACTCGCATTCAGGAATAGGTACCGGTAATCGTTCGGGGTTGCCAAAATTGAAAATTTATGTAATCTAGAATAAAATAAATATTATAATTTGAATATAATTATTTGAATCGAATATTTGAATAAAACATATTATAATAAACAAAGACATTCTTTTCACTTATTTTTCAAAAATAACATTTTGAACTATGTTGCTTTTAAATCACTAGAAAATTTTTCTGATCCTCTAATATCACTGATTTAGTCTGCTTTTCACTGAAAAAACAAGTGCATGTGTGCGCACGTGTATATACATATGTACAGTGGCGGATCCAGAAAAAAAATCTGGGGGGTCACAATCTTTTTCAACATGCAAACGACAATGCTGTTTACGAATATTGGTGTAGCAATGCGCATCAAGAGGGCCAAATAAAAATTTGTGAAAATAATCACACTGCTCTGCTGCTCAAAATCACGAAAATTTCATAATCTTCGGATCAAGTTATATACGGATTTTTAATCTGGCCCTTTTCTATCTCAACTAAAATGTCTGCTCTTTCGGGGTAAAATTGGATTTGAATTTATCCTATTGGATAGACCAGCCATCCCTGGGCTTTTTGCAGTAGAGCGGTAAATCCATTGTGAATTTCAGTACGGTACTGACACATGCAGCATGTGATATTTTTTTTTCTGGTACGAATCGACCCATCGAAATCATATTGGAAAAATCTACTTTCAACCTATGTACGGTATGTATTCTGTATGTTTGCTTGCGCATATGCAGTATAAGTCAACACCGGTACTCTTACAGCTTACAGTACAGTACAGCTTACAGTCTGCTTAGCTAATAATCTTACTGTACTGCTTAGTACTGGTACCGTACTGTCCCAGTTTCCTCCTTCTGTCTTTGTAAAATTTCCATTGAATTTCCCCGCTCATCCCAAGCTTTATTTTATTACTGTTTTATAAATTTATTGTTATATCAATTTATTTGTACAATCCTTATTTTGTAAACCTTGTACAGTACGGTAGCTTATAAACCAGTACCGTAAACTCCGAATCGAAGAGAAGGCGTGGAATGGTTTACCGGTACTGTTAGACCGTGCGGTCAACGTATACCGTACTGTATACACTAGGCTATACGATTTTGCTCAATTCAACTTGTGTGCTTGCTTACATGCTTACTGAATAAATTCTGCCTGTCTATCACAGTAGGTTAATTCATATTGTGCTAAACTGAGCTCGAATTTTTTTTTATCAATGCCAACCGGCAGCTAATTCTGAATAGTACTGATACAGGATAGATTGCCAGTGAATCGGTACCCGAAAAATTGAACACGAGTCAATTCGTGCCCTGACGAAATTAGCAATGGATTTACTACGAAAAGTCGGGTGGCTGATTTGTAGTTGGATATATTGTTTTTAATATTTATATAACTATTTTATGAATAAATTAAATAAAGATACCGATTAACTATGCAAATTTGCAAAAACAAATCGATCTAAAAGTCGTCGAGTCTGAGGGAAATTGAAAAGAAGTTGTGGCCATATTCTCAGCATTCTTTTCCTACAAGATAAAATGCATTTTGTTCAAATCCGGAAGGGTTCGATTTTAAGTGCCTATTTAGTGATAACTTTGACTATCACGTTTATCAGATTAGGACCATTTCTGCCAATTTTACTTCGAGCCATAGATTACAAAAATTATATGATTATTCTGGGATTTTGAGCGATGCAACTTTTTCCGCAAATTTTCTTTTAATTTCCTTTCTGCTACTACACACTACTTTAAAATTCGTAGGCAGATAAGTCTCCGCGAATTTTCTCGCGAGGGTATGAATGGAATAGAATAACAATTTTTTAGTGTACGAATTGACCAATCGCCTTTAATAGAATCCGAAATTTGAAATATGTGATCAGTGATTGTAACGCTTAGAAGGATCATCGGAATGATGATATTTAATGATAAGGGTAACGCAATGTCTTGCTTGGCCACACCAAATTCCCATACCATAATTGTTATTTCCCATTGCCCATCCATTTTGTTCTATTATTTTGGTGATGCTAAAGGTCCAAATTCCAAATAATGAACAAAAAGCGTCCCCTCCGAGACGCAAGAAAAGCTGATCTGGCGACAGCGGTTCTTCTCCGTTGGAATCGTATAAAAGTCCGCAACGCGCACAGACTGTGCTATTCTCATTGTGACACACAGGGTATTCTGCCTTATTTCTGTTATATTGCCATTCCGCCAACATATATTTTTCCACTACAGAGGGGAACATCCTTAAATTTCTCAAAAATAAAATTCTAGTTCCGAGAGATGTGCAACGAAATGAGCTCTTTTCCACACACTGTCCACGGGCTATATGTGGTAATAACCTCGAGTGAATTTAATAAAAATTAAGTTGGAGTATTATTTTAAATATAATAAATTTTAGAATGTGTAGCTTCTTCTTTGGAAAAAGTAGACAAGTTTGCTTCAGTACCATTACTGGTGAGTTGAAATCTGAAGCAAATGATAACAACTTTTTTTTCAATTCACACAATTTTTTGAGATTTTCATCAGTACCTATACAGGATGGATTACAGCAGTATTAAAAACCTAAAATACACATTATTATTGAAATGTACTCTGAGCAAGGCCAGAAGCTCTTGCAACATTGCTTGAGCTTGACTTATTCAGAATAACTTATTGGACTAATAATTGGCATGCAACTCTAACACAAGGAAGACGAAAGTTCTGTCAATTAATCATTACAATAGGCAAACGAAGCTCAAATTTCTCTTTTCGGTACTGCTCTCGAGGAATCTTTCCATATTCGTCTCGTTGGATTCACAATTGCTAAGGCTTTTAGTTTAATGATTATGCCACTAGTTTTGCTTTGATGCCTTAATGAAAGTCGATTCTTCATATCGAGCGTGACATCATCTTTCACCTAAAACCTTACTTCATTTGTACAAGTCTCTTATTCGACACTGCGTGCAATACTGTTGTTACATCTGGGTATGTTTTGCAGTTATTACTGTTTTGAATATGCTTGATCTAATTCAACGACGTGTGATCACT
Source organism: Styela plicata (assembly GCA_963675895.2). Lineage (NCBI taxonomy): Eukaryota > Metazoa > Chordata > Ascidiacea > Stolidobranchia > Styelidae > Styela > Styela plicata. Next base: position 3,402,076 of record OZ023144.1, on the reverse strand, counting down.
ATGATTGTACAAAAATTTCTTCAGGTCCGCAAAGCTTGTCGCAACGTGGCCTGGCTCTGTTCATTCTACAGATATTATAATGGAGTTTGTTTAAAGGAGCTTTCTACTCTAGTTCCTACAAAAGAAGAAACCTTAGCCTACAGACGTGTTTGGCTGACATTTCGCATTCACTTGTTGTGGAAGTTGCACAGTGTCACAAACAGTTTTATGCATGAAGTTTTTTCCCCGAACTTCTTAGCTTAAAAAGCTTTTAAACTCCTCAAATAAGTATCCTTCATGAATTAAGATTGTTCAATCTGCCTTATTTCCTATATCCATGTAGTTCTCTGCGCACTAGTGGTTTCAGGATATTTTCATGTATGACACTTTTCGTGCAACTTCGCTTCGAACGAATTTTAATAAAAAAAAAGAGCAGCACCTTGAACGAACCAACTAACGACCACTTACTTGACGAAGAGATGTTAAAAAATGTTGCCATGTAGGCCTAACTGCACTCTAAGTGGGAAACGTTTTATTATTTACAAAGGTGTCTTATTCCATCGCTTGGTGAACCCTTGGCTCTAACGCGATGAAAAAATGCCCGCTTGATGAGGGGACATTAGTCGTGCTCTATTATTGTTTATTGACAAAGAATATGTGTCAGTACAACATATGTGAAATGCAACATACATACAAAGTAATTTCAAGAATTTCAGCAAATTGGCGAAATGTTAATAATCCGAATGTTAAAAATATTCCACTCATTCAAATGTGAGAAATATTATTAATTTAGAAGTTCGTAAATATTGCTATGAAACATTTATCGGGAAAAATTGTGGATGCTTGAAGAAAAAGTTGAGGCGTGGCGATTGGACATTGATAAAAATATGTCCGATTGGTATTTACTGTATGAGAAAGTGTATTCTACGATTAAAACAAGGTTTCGTTCGTTTCATGTAAAATTTGTTTTGGTAGCGGTGCCAACAAATGTACTACTGTATGAAATGCATGAAGTACCAAATCCTAAATCCGCACAATGATTTATCTATTCGCGAAATACCATTGGGGAACAGAGAAATCAGGGTATCAACCGTGTTTTATTGGGTGCAAGATATTTTATTTGTAAGTGCAAGTTGACGAATATGTGACCACTGTTTTCACAGTTTGTTCAAATATTGTCCAGTGTTAAAATAGTTAAGAAAATATTGCAAGAAGGCATGGAAAACGTGGAACATATAAAGAAATGATCGAGTTAAATATTGTTCATTAGTATTGAGAATGTATCAAGTCCAACCACGGCATGTAAGTGTCATGTTTTTATGCTTTATGTAATGAAATACAAAAATTGTTTTGCTGTGAGTGCGCTGTGGGTGCGATAGTGGGCAGATAGATGTTAGTCCTTGAGGCATATGCGTCATGACATTTTAAATTTTATATAAGGTTTTATCTTCCCCCCAGATTTCTTTGTTTGATTTTTTCATTGAAGAAATCAAAATAAACAACCTCATTCTGCAGACATTGGAAATCTATGAATAAATAAATGAACATGTGAAAGTGTCACTGTCTTTTCCACCAGAATAATTCAAACGATTGGCGATGTTTTTTATCGAAAGCAAGTGGCGTCAAGAAAGGTACAAAATAATAAAACCATACAAACCTGAAATTTATTCAAGATTCTATGTATTTTTCATTTCTCGCAGTTCGCATGTTTATTTACAGTCTTACATGAAGAGCATATTGTGCGTTGCTTTCTGTTGTTCAGCTACCGTTTTTTAAACATCAAATATGCAGTTCGAAGTACAGTTTCGGTCAGGTTTTGAACAATGTACATTTTCAAAAGCGATTTTAATGTATTAGTTCTTTTCTTGAGCTCATTTGTTTACGATCGTTGAGAACAGCTGAGCTGTTATTTCATGACGTCATAATATCTTCTCACCGCCCATAGGCCATTTTTACGAGAGCGAGAGAAAAAAATTTCACGAAAGTGCATCGAAATGTGTGATTGTCAATCAAATATTTTAGGTCTTCAGGAAGGTCTGGGAATCATGCACTATCGATTACACACGAAATATGTTCCGTTGCAACCTAGTCTTAGTCCAGATCTTTAGATTGACTAGTTAGTTAGACCATGCTGCTTGCGTGAATGAATGAGTGCGGACGAGTGAAGGACTTTTTAACTTAATACGGAGGTGAGCAAGCGCGAGCAAACTCGTGTTTTGACAATACAGAACATCTTTTAACATTCAAATACAGAATAAGCACATTAGGATGGAATATCATTTTCATCTTGCTTGAGAGGAAAGCCGAGAATACAGCTTAATCATATGACGGACCACGATCACTCGTACAGATATCATATCCGAATCGTGGTGAAGGTTTTTGGATTATCATATTTCTCTGCATGAATCGGGTTTAAAACGTAAATTTAGGTTTTGTTTGCCTAATCATCGCTCGTCTTTAATGCTAATTTTGGAGTCAAAATAAACTTACTTACAGTTTAGAAGTGATAGTCTCGTTGCTCGGTACCTAGTCTAGATGTCCGCCGTTCAACCTTGTTAACAGACTAGTGTTGGCGCTGTAGACGAGATTGTCTTGATAGCCCAGTCGATATGTCCGCCGTTCAACGTTTTTAACAGTTCAGACTGTACCGGTATATATAAAATATGGTATGAGTACCGGTACCGTAGCCTATCTGTGTTTAATTTTGACCCGTACGGTACATTCAGACGAAAGCTTACGCTGGACGGTATCTGGTATAGTTTTGACTGAATATTGTTGTCTTGGACCAACAGGAGCGTACCGGTATCTCATCTGCCCACATGCAATACCGGTACCTATAACTACAGATATACCGGTACGGTACCGATATTTCAACATGCTCTGTGCTGGTATGCAGAGCAACAGCAGACTATATCCTGAGTCTGGCAATGACTTAATTTTTCTTATGTAAAATTGATATATTCCCGACCATGACGTTTGTAAGTTGGGGGGTTTGTTTGTTTACTTTTACATGTTTTTGCTTACCAGTACAGAGTATTCAATAGGTTGCTTGTTTGCGTGATTGTCTTGAGGAAGGAAATTGTCCAGAGTAGTTGCTGTGATCTACATTTACTGGTACGGTATAAACATAAAACGCCATTGTAGGTATTTGCCTGCAACCTCCATTGCCTATAACTAGGTACGATTTTGTTAGGAACTTTTGTTGCTGTATCATTTTTTCTCATCATTTTAATGATGACAAATGTTAATGTCCATATTCACTTTCAAGTGACCAGTGACCTAATGATATCAAACAAGCCCAATACAGAATAATAAACAGAAAAAAATCAAAAAACAAAATATTATTATCAACTATTATTTTTAGTACAAAAAAGTGTTGCTGTTTCATCGATAAGGATGTGGCAAAAATTGTTGCGCTGCTAGGTGACGCTATGAACTATATTTAATATTTTCATCTCACTGAATGGTTGTAGCTGCCTTGAAACTTCGATTTCAGCATCCCAACATAACTAAAGGACCTTTCGTACATTTTCCACTTCTTTCAGGGTTGTTCCTGTACTTTTTAGTTGTTTCGGTAATTAGTGTAACCAAGCTGCATGTGTTTCTGAGTTTCCCATCATTTTTCTAATCTTGCTTTTTTATGTTATTTTTTGTGACAGTGTGGACATGGAAATTTTGAAATAAAATTGATTGATTAACCGGATTCGGAAATGGTGTCTGCACAGCAAGAGGTGGCGGTCAATTCGTGCCAGTATAATATTCTATTAAGGTTGATTGGTCAATTCGTACCCTTGCCAAGTAGGAATTGACTGTCAACCCTGCACAAGAGACCGTGATTTCGCCATATGCAGTATGGTTAACTTGAACTCTATTCTCAACTTTCGTATCCCGTAGGATAAATAAGAACAAGTGCACGAGAACACCATTTAGACCATGGTTTGGTGATAAGTTATTATCATTAATGTTTTTCATTGTTCTCTCACTGCTTTGTACTTTTATGTTGATATGTTTCTTGGGATTGAGACAAACAAATAAATTAAAAAAAAATAAAAATGAACATATCAGTGATCCTATCCTGGTTTATATTATTGTGCCATTTTCAAAATCTTACTTGTATTTAGGATTTAATTCTTATTACTAATAGTATAGAATAAACAACTTTAGTTTGACACAATCTGGGAGCAGTGACACATTGATCTTACATTTCTGTAAAAGTAATAAAGGTTTTCTTGCTTTGGACGGGGAGCAATATCAAACAATGGCGGGTCTGCCAAGAAGAATCATCAAAGTAAGTATCGTTTTATAATTCCAAATTCCTTAATCTTTCAAAAAGAATTGTCAAAGTATGTATTTATAATTCTAAATTCTTTAGTATTTTAAAAAGAATTGTCAAAATAAGTATTTACATTTTTAAATTCGTCAGTTACTAGCCTGGTATGTAGGCTAGGTTTCCAAATTCGAAGAGCAAGAGGATTTCATCATTTTTGATGTGTAACTAACCATTAAATTTTTTGAAACTGTTTGGATCATGATCGAAGTTTGTTCCTTGTTAATTAAAACTGAAAGAAGCAGGATTGTATACCCGGAGTCACTGTTTCTGGGAACATTTTACTGATTCCAGAACATGATAACGTCTATTCATGCTGCCACAGTTTTTTCTATTGACAGAATATAATGTAATACATTATAGTATTGTGGGTAGGTTAAGCTGAACAAGGCGAGGAATTACTTGAAAAGGATTGGGTTAGCGTTGTTGAATAGACATTTCCAAAAACTGCATAAAACACCACGTAAAACGAATAGAGAAATATTGCACCAAGTAGTAATGATAAAAATCAGGTCTTTGGCCTACTTAAGATGGCTTATATGCCTCATTTGAACATTTGCACCGTCATGAAACGACAACCCACCAACATTCAGAGTGTTTCTTGATATGCACATGTCTTTTTTAATTACTTAACTCTTTGGAATGGTACAATAGGTTCCTTTCTGATAACAGAAAATAATGTTACATACGGAACCGAAAATACCAGCATTTTGGCATCTGGATGCTGGTACAAAAATAATCAATGCCATCCAGCTCTATTCGCATATAACCTGAATCATGATATAATAATAGGTATAATTTGCTTAGAAGATGGCATTTTAATATTTAAGTGCAGTTCACAAATGCCCCTTTATGTCCTTCAAGTATTACTAAAACAAATAAGACATTTTTTATCTATCCTGAAATATTTTCATGAACTTGAATTATTTTGCTCCGAAGTGGCAAATTTTCTTAGAAAACCCAAAGCTTTTTAAATTCAACATACAAAGTGGTTACGTTGAGAAACCTTTATTCATAAAAATTAAGATTTCAAAACAGTTGCAACTCATTTTCGTAGCGATGTATGTTTGTGTATAATCATTATTCGTTCCTTTTTAGGAAACTCAAAGACTGATGTCAGATAAACCACCTGGTATAACAGCAGTTCCAGATGAATGCAACGCTAGATATTTTCATGTTAAAATTGTTGGTCCAACAGACGTAAGTTTCTTCCCCATAGAACTGTCACTACAAGGTGACAAGATCTTGTTTTCAATCTAGTGTCCCGAACAGAATCATGTCATCTTCTTAGGATGACCCAGTATGCTTTAAAATCATTTTTTTGGTCATTTTTTTTCGCAATATTATATGAAACTAAAAAAGTCATTTCAATCAGAAAGTTTGTTGTTTTGGTAAATTTTTGACTTCACCTACGGTAGTGATGGCAAAAACTAATTATTTTACTATTTCGAACATATAGTAAAAATAATTCCCTACGTAATATTGAATTTGTTTTAAAATCAGCCAAACTTTTGATGAAAAACGACATGCTGCCTTATGTAGAAAAAATTTTACTGGTGATTGCATTGACATAGAAGCCAGTAATATCATTATTTGTCGCAGGAGGTGATTGCGTAAAGTGGTATTTGTATTTTACAGTTTTTTTTATCATTTTTTCAAATGCATTTCAAATGTATTTTTTGTGGGATATATTAAGTGTCCTGTGTAGATGCAGACTGCAGAAATTATTACATTAACATATATACTGAGAAAAAACGGTTTTCTATTGTCCAGGGCATATACCCATTCACTGTGCACGCTTTCTATCTCTGAATGGTTAATGTACGCCAACAAATTTAGATTGTAGATTGTTGAAAAAAAAACAAATCGCTATTGAGTATGATTCGAAAGAGATTTTCATCAAAACTTTTATATGATACTTGTTGAATATGACATCGATAATTATTGAAAAGTTTGGTAGCGGAAATAATTTAATTTTGCTGAAATAGAATCAGATTGATTCAGAAAGATACGATTAGAGATGGTTTGATTCAAATCGCAAGATTCTATTATAATTAAATGTATCTAGAGGTGGCAACTCTAATTAACATTCAATAGGCATGGCAAAGTAGTGGCCGTTAGTTGGTTTTTAGGCTCCACCTCCTGCCTTGCTCAGATTGAATTTCAATAAAAAAAAGTCGAATATCTTTTGATTTAAAATCGAATACTCTGAATGAAAGACATTTTCAAGAAATTTTTTTAGTACCAGTATATCAAAATCTACACTTATTATCTGAAAATGTAAAAGTTTTCCGTTTCTGTTGAATTTGAACCACTGAAAGATTGCCAGCAAATCGCAAGCTCCAGTTTGATATTGTTGATTATACCTTTAGTTAGAAGAAATCTAATTTTGTTTTCAGTCACCTTTTGAAAATGGCGAATTCAAATTAGAATTATTTTTACCCGAAGAATATCCGATGGCACCTCCAAAAGTTCGATTTATGACCAAAATATATCATCCAAATATTGATAAAGTCGGAAGAATATGTTTAGATATTTTGAAAGGTACAGTAGTTATGTTATTGTTTGATGTGATATTTGTATACATAGAGCAAGTTTTTTTAATTCTTTCAGTAGGGATCATGAATTGTGTGTAAGAAATTCATTTGTGATTGGAAATGGTTCTGATTTTATACACCATTAAATTCTTTGCCTTGTCGTGTTTTTTTGATCTACATGTTTTTCCGTGTGACTATATTTTTATAACTTTTGCACACATGGTTTTTTGGGTGGGGGAATCCTTTTTTGCCACAAAAAAATGAAAATTTTGATTCTTGTTATTGAGGAAACCTTCAAAATATACTTGTTTGTTCAAAAATGTCAATTTACTTATTTCGATTATAAATTTTTACATACTGGTATATATTTTTATTTCAATGCATTTTAAACTACTCTACTACTACTACTATAATTTGAAAGCCCAAGAATGGATACCGCATACCGGTAATCATTTTAAAGTTATAAAGTGTATTGTTTTTAAAACTAATTAATCATTATCAAGTGTTATTTTTATTGTTTAGTGTTTTTAGATCAAAAAATAATGATCGTTTCACTTCTTGAAATCGAAATTTATGATAAATAAAATGGAGAAGTTTATAACAACCCCTCATTAAATATTACATTATATAGCAGAAATGAATTCCTTAATAAGGAAACTAAGATTTTTCATAAACATAGGAGCTGCAAAAAAATTTAATGATGTTAAATCATAATGTTCTGATTGGCCTCTAAAATTTACATTTATGAATATGTCTTTAAAACGCTGGACAAATTTGAAGAAAATCTTAGATAAGGTGTATAAGTGAGTTGAGCGGGAGAAAAGAGTAAATTTTTTTGCTTTGTTGATAGTAATCCATGTAATGTCTTGTAATGTAAATTGTTAAATAAGTTATCCACTGTCATTTCATTTTACTGTTTTGGAGAATTGAAGTGTAGAAATCTTCAGTATTTTTCCTGGTAGATGATGTTTTCTTCATATGTATGAACATTTGAATTCGAATTCTTAAACTAGCAAATCAGATTTTTCGTGAAAGTTTTCTAATGACTCCCTAATTTCCCGGTCAAAGTATTATTTTGTAAAGCTGGGTCAACGAATGGCAATATCTTAGTAAATTCAGGTGTATTAGTAAGGCAATTTGTCTTTGTTCCAATTGAATTATTGATATTGTTATTTTAATACAAAACATATATAATCGCAACAACGTCCAAAAGAATTGCATATGTGGGTAGACGTAAGTTGCTATAAAGGAGTAGATAAAAGATGAAGAGATTAAGGTTGGTCAGTATTTGTCCTTCTACATAAGGCGTTTTTTGTGTAGGAGCAATTTGGTAGTACTGTAATTTCTCTTGTAAGTGTACTGTAAGTGATAAAATACCTCATATTTTGTAAATTTTTATGAGTGGCGTACATTTCTGCCTTATATGATTGTCAACTTTTCCATCTAGATAAATGGAGTCCAGCCTTACAGATAAGAACAGTTTTGCTTTCTATACAAGCATTATTAAGTGCACCTAATCCAGATGACCCACTAGCTAATGATGTTGCGGAGGATTGGAAAACAGATGAAAATAAAGCAATTAGAAAAGGTAAATTGTATTTTATTTTCTGTGTTACATAGCTACAGTGTTGGATCTGGTACTGCGAGCTACCATTCTTAAGGAAATATGTTCAAGCACTCATGGGTATCTGGTTAGCTTGATCAGAGAAAATGTTAGCTACGCATTGGCAGCTGTGCGGTATGGGAGGCGCAGGTTCGAATCCTGTGGGATAACCAGAATTATGTCTTCACTAGCCTTGTCCAAGTGTAAAAGAGAGATGAAAAAAGTCAGTCATGATAGTTCGTTGTTCTAGTATGGTATAGCTATTTTCAAGGCTGGGCAATTCAGTTTGAATAGTTCATTTAATCCAACACAATAAAATTCTAAACGTTATGAATAATCGTTCATAGGAACGGAATCCTCAAGATAACATGGAATTTTAATATTTTAACAACAAAATGACACCAAAATTCTTCCATTAAAATGTGTCTAATATTGGTTTGTTTGAATCATAGGTATTGAATTAAGAATTGATTTCTTTATTTTTGTTAATGCCGGCGAATTATAATAGTAAAAAACGAGACAGTAACTATTTATATGAAATCATTTATCTGAATTGATTCCAAAATAATATCCAAATCAGATTCTAGTTCCAAATGATTTGGTTTTTTCCGACCTCAGCCACATCATCAGCTTTCCTCTTTCATGAGATATAAGTATATCCAATTTTTATTTTTTTTCTCTGGTGTTTTTTGGTATTTGTAAATTTCCATACAATGTCTACTTTCAATGATGCTTTGAGTGAAATAAGCAGCAGCCAGAATTAGGTACACATACTGATCATTTGAAGATAGATATTTTTTTAACTGATAAACAATTAATCTCTCACTCATTTTGCAGCAAGAGAATGGACCAAGTTGTACGCATCAAAGAAATGTTGATTAGAAAAAGTTTTGAGAATAATTCTCTTCCTGATTCTTTGCACACTGTTTTGGCTTGTGCTGCCGTCATTTTCTTATTGATGCGTTCACGTCTTTGTTATAACTATTATATTATGATTTTTAATATATTATTATTCTTATGATGTGAATTGAAAACTATGACCGAATGATTCACCTCTGGTTGTCCATTTTCATAAAGTATTTACATAGTAAAACTTATCAGAGGTGGTAATCCACGAAATTTTATTCAGCGTATGTTGCAATCATGATTTATGACATTAAATAAATTTGACAGAAATTATAATTTTAGGCATTTTACCAAGTGATCTAAAAACTCGTAATCACTCGCCCACTACAGAATTATCACAAACATTCAGTAAATTCTTCTAAATAATGGACATCCCTTTATCGGTAATAGTTTTTCAGCTGTTTAAATAGTTTCATTTGTTTTGTAGGCAGGAATTAATGTTCCATTTATGTTTGTAAATTTGATTGAGTTATCACAATGCTTATATGTAAAGACAAACAAAAAGTTAAAATTTTACAACGGGAATGTGTTTTTTTCTGAACATAGTCTGTAAACAAAAAATGGGATTCATATGTGCGATTTTGGTTTTTATGGTGAGATTGGCTTTTGGTTTCTTTAACCTGTTTTTTGGTTTTACAGCATTTGTGAAAACTGCAGGTAGACCTAAGTTATGCTCAGTCCTTGAACCATACTGAATTGTTCATATTTTTTTCAGGATTCACCAGGGATAGAATTCGAATTATGCCCAATAATACTTTGCCTAATGAAAATGCATAGGAATGAATGCCATTTGTCCTTACAACCAGCAATTGTTTGTGTATCTCTTTTCCCATAGTCCTGAAAAATAGTTGATAAACTTGTTTTTTGTTTGGACTGGTGGTTGTTCAATGTAATGAAATCATTCTAGGAGATATTGAAAATTTCCATATGATTTGTTCATCGTTTAAGCTATTGTCTGTTTTGAATACATTTAAAAAACTAGTCTACACATTGATTTGGATTTTTATCAAAGCAAAACTTTGATGATGGGTGGGGGTACTTCCAATAACTGTATTTTGGGTCCTGCTGGAAGTTCACTTTATAACCACTAGTATATTGAGTTCTGAGGCATGGTGCCTTGGATCCCTATTACCGTATTGAAAGAAACTATTTTGTTACATGGACACTAAAATTGTTGTCGCTACCTGGTGAGGAGTCCTGCAGTCCCCTAGCATAATCCCCCATAGGATTGGTCGGTTTTGTTCATGTCGATGTGTCGAGAGGGTATTCAGATATTATTATTATATTTTACTATCCGGTCAATTAGGATGGGATAAATTTAGTGATATAGAGAATAGATTTCGGAGCCTGAAACTTATTATGTTTTAAAAAAAACTAATGCGAGCCGAAAGCGTGTGTTTTGTGTTCTTTTTTTATGTTCTGCATAAAGTTAAGAATTTACCGGGGTGCCCCATTGGCTGAATCGGTAAAGCGTTGGGGATAGGCTCCGAGCAACGCCTCGCTAATGTCCTGGGCTCGCATTCCGTGAGGGATGGTTATATGCCTAACGGCCTGCAGGGCTTGGTTGTTCACGTAAGATACCTCCACCCACCATGTCCATGGCTATATGCCTAGTGGTCTGCAGGATGCCTTGGTTGTTCACATAAGATTCCTCCATCCACCATGTCCATGTATGAGTGGGTGAAATATGAAGTCAAAATCTTCACCCGAAATTCGGAATTGGTGTCTACACGAGAGGTTTAGGTTGGCAATAAGGTTATGGCGTATTCCCGACTTCTCTCTCTCGCCGGGTAAAAATGAGATCTATCGTATATAAGATTTCTCCAACTGGTCTGAATTCGTTTTGAAGCTCGTCTAAATATGTTTTGTCGAGTATGTGTCACTAGCCGTGTAGGCGACTTCCGCATGTGGCTATTAAAAGTTTTTTGTTCATTTTTTCATCAAAATTCACTCAGAGCGGGGCTACAGGAAACATATCAAACTTAAAATGTTCCCTGAAATCACTGAAGTGCAAAGAGCTACATGAAATACAGGCATAGGAACTCTCATCCCTGACGTATGTATACTGAGTTTTGAAGCCATGCAGATCCATACGATCAGCAAAGCAGTGAGAAGTCCAGGAAGATTCTTGGAAAAAGACTCCTTGATTAAAACTGTTTGTGACGTTGTGAAACCTCGAAAGTGAATAGGTGTGCTTTGGATGCCAATGGAGTGGGCCGGCTGGAAATTTTTTGAAACAAAGGCAATTATAATATCTGTAAAATGAATAAAGTGAGGCAACATTGCGACGATGTGACAAGCTTTACATACCGGAAGATAGTTCAAGGCCAATCATATTGATCACACGCCGTTTAAAACGGTCAATCATGATAGGAAAGATGACAGCGGCACTGACCCAAATGTGACCGCAATGTAGACCATGTAGAGTGGAAGGGAAAGGATAGAGTTGTGTCGTCAGGGTAACGACGAACCAAACCACATCAAATTATCAGGCATTAATACATATCAGGAACAACGTTGAACCAAGAATGGACATCACGAAGGAAGTCAAGAAAAGAGTTACCGCACTTGTAATTAAGCAGTATGAATTATGAGTGGTAATTCCGGCCAAGTGGCAGCTGAATGGGTGAGGGGGGTCGATATACGAAGAACAGGAATGACGTCGATCGCCATCAGATTTAAAACGAATGCAAAACAAAACCGTGCAACATAAGAAACCTACTTCGAAGAGGTTAAAAACGCGAGGAGAAACTCTCATAAAATGCCATTTTTCCACGTGACTTTTGCAATTCGTCTGCTTCACACTTAAGTGCATGACAAAAGCAATACCTCCTCAAAGGAACCGCTCACGAACGGAATCGCCCCAACACAGTATAAAATTGCCCCAATACAAGTTTACGAACAAATGTTTTTTCAACAGTGAATCTAGAAGATTGGGACTATCAAAACTACCGAAAAAACACATAATGCCAAATTGCAAGGTAGGTGCGGCAGACGAGTCGGATTTTTAGAATCGCTGACGTCCCGTGCGTGCCTGGAAACCAAATATGGCGACATCGCAGCATAGCTAACTAAAAAGGTAAAGATTTTTGGATTCTACCACAATTAATCCTACTGATAAACTCACGCCAATTAACACTTCAACCCAGGGCCGCCAGATCTAATATATTAGGTAGAGATTATGCATGAAGCTGATGATCGATCATCTGGTGAAATGCAAAGAATAGTTTATTTTGTCCAAATCTGCAGGCTGGACGTCTTAAAATGTGCATTCTTCAACATGCTATGGAAGTCCTGTCATACGGCAGTGGACCAATATTGACTCAACTCGTTGAATTATCTCAGTAATGGGGGGGGGATTTCCAGGATGTCAGATTAGGCTGAAGCAGCAGGTAGGACGTCTTAAAACGCATATTTCATGACAAGTTATCCAAGCGCTATTTGAACTCCAAGTGTTGAAATATCTCAGTAGTAGTGCAGGGGGGGGGGGGGGGGGGGTGGGGGGTGGGGGGGGGGGGGGGGGGGGGGGGGGGGGGGGATTTTAAGGACGTCAGATTTGGCTAAATGAGCAGAAGGGAGGTCTTAAAATGCACATTTCGTGTCAAGCTATCCAAGACCTATCATATGTCAGTGGAATAGTATTTGCACTCAATTTGTTGAAATATCTCAATAGTGGGGTGGGGGGGGGGGGGGGGGGGGTAATTTTTAGAAATTGAATGAACTTTTATTTCACAGTACGCAATTAACAATGTTTACAATTACATCTGAACCGGTAAGGTTATCGAGCATAGGACGTCAGATTTGGCCAAATCAGCAGGTGGGACGTCTCAAAACGTCGAGTTATCTCAATAGTGGGTGGTAATTTTTAGGGCGTCAGATTTGGCAAAACGGCTACGGTCAATTCGTACCAGTATTATTAAACTTTGTTAAGAGCGTTCGATCATAAACACAGAACACCTAACAATGCTGTATGCAGTATGGTAGACTGCAGGCTTCCATTTTTCATGCATAGCTGGCGCTGCCGATTGTCGAGAGGTTCGATCGTCTCTACCTTTTTTTATCGGACGGGTGCTTGCGTTGGATTATTTAAATAATAACACAGGTTCGCACTCAAATTTTGAATTTCCAGGGGTATCAGAGGAGGGACTATTCAGGTCAGCACAACTAGGAAAGCAATGCAGGGGTTTTGAATCCAAGCGGTGGCTTTACAGTGTATGGAAATAAACATGGTCTTTAGTCGGTGGGAAGTGTGCAGGAAAGATTCGAATCTGAATTCAAAAATTATTTGGGTCTAGTGAAGTTTAGTACCATATTCCCGAGTGTCATTAAAATAAAAACTGGCAGAATATTCTTATCCTAAGTAGGAGGCGCCAATGCTGCAATCGGATATATGGTACTAAACTTCAAGAGACCCAATTATTTTGGGTCGTCTATTTTGGCCGCCTCTAACTGTAGTGATTCAAGATTAGTGAAGTGTTTACTTCATTCTTTCCTCAGAGTGATGAAAAGTTTACTGATTTGAAAATATTTTTGATTTCCTCAGCTTTTGGTTAAACCCATACCGGTACTCTGTACTTAGAAAAAATAGTTGATTTACGTCTACTGCTCAGTGCTGGAGTTGTTACTAGTATACATTTTCTAAACTTCCGGTCCAACTTTTCTTCTCTGTTTTTGCAGGTTTCTCGGTACAGTGTGCCAGCCTGATTAATCAATATGAGTATTTGCGTTTGCTTTGTTTGTGGAAATAAACTGCTGGAAGATACAGCCGAGTTACTGTATTCCAGAGTTCCAAGTCCATCTGCCCAGTACAAATATGGCTGTCCTTTCTTTCCTTTTTTGGAATACCATGATCCAGCGCCTGGCGCTGAACGTATGAGTGACCATTGGTCAGTAATATCATGTCAAGTATGCCGCGCTTTCCTCACACAGCAGTGGGATTCTTTTGAAAGAACTCATGTTCCCATCAACAAGAGGCTTTATTGGCTGAAAAGACCCACTGGGTGCGAGATACGGCAACCAGTTTCCCAGGTAGCTTTTAACATTTCTGTTAGGCTTATATTAAAGATAACATTCTATAAGCAGAAAACATTTGCGGGGGCTGAACCGCTGTGAGTAGTTACCGTAGTAGCATTTATTACCACAGAGAAAGTATATAACTGACTTTCTCCACAAGTTTTCCTTATTAATCCGTGCCCTCCACTTAACCCAGGATGTAATGACTTGTGTAGGCCAAACTGAATTCCAACCCTGCACATCCATGAGTGGTAACTGGTACTATCCCTACTAACTACTATTTTCATTAGCATCAATTGTGCCACATTTTTTCACCAGAATTATTTTTCTAGATATTATATCTCTTTTTTGTGATGTGTACCATAATTTTTTAAGATGGATCATCTTATTTGGACAGTGCACAGCAATTGTATGTGTCGAAATAAACTATATATGTCTAAATTCCCGAAGAAAACATCCCTCAGTAAATTTTGTTAATGATCTCATGAAAAAATATTATCCCGCAGAATTATAATGTTAAGGTGCTTCAGTTGGCAGATTATCTTGAAATCTAAAAGTGAAAAAATTATTGTTTTGGTAATTATTTTGTATAATAGTAATTGTCTTAAGTTTTGTTTTATATTGTACCATCTCAGATTGAACTTGAAGAGATTCTAAACGAGCATTCTAGAGAAAATATTGATGACAAACGGGGATCTAGTAGAGCTTATACACCAGAATCCTGTGATGATATGCCTGTTCGGAATCAAAGTGGAGTTGGTCATGTTGCCGAAGATCGTTATGATAAATGAAACTTTGGCAAATTTGCTGACCTGAAGAATGCCGACTTCGAGGGAGAATGGCAATAATTAAACGATAGCGATTTCGGTCACTTGCAAGATATCCCTCCGGAGTATCTGGCTGAAATAGCTTTATCAAAGAGCATTCAAAATAGCCAACACTGTTGCTGCAAAAAAGCCTTGATTACACACCTCTTGTTGAAAGCCTCTGCTATTGTATAATCAACTCTCATTATTTCTGTGATTTACCTATTATTGTTTTCATTTTCATTCGCAAGGTTCTGACCTTTTTATTCTGCACTTGAGCAACCACTTTTACAGTTTAATAAATATGTACAAGTCTAAAATGTATGTCAGGAGGATTTGGAACACAGGCTGCTATGGAATTCAGAGATTGAACCCACCGTGCCTCTTTTAAAATGCTATCAGTGACCTTAAAATAAGTTTTTACCAATTCAGTCGAACGTCCATAAATATTCTTTAATCTTAAAAAAACCCTAATCAAGAAGGACAATGAAATTATGTCCCTTGAAGACATAACGGTACTCTAAAATAATTACACCAAACGAAAATCACATTACACAAATTTGCCTAAGAACAGACTCGCACTTGGTGGTGTAGAATCCCGAGATTGGGGCTAAAACATCTATTCTACAGTGCAATTAAAATCATACCATACAATTTTCATTTTTGACTATCCCTTATTACACATAAGAACATAGCTCAAACTAAGGTTTTTTAGACTTCCAATTATTTTACTAGAAACAACAGTGCCACTAATAATTTGGCGTGAGTGCTTATTACAGCAAGTGGTCAGCAACAGTAGTATTCTCAAAAATAAATGCACATGTGAGAACCAAAATTAGATATTTTGTCAAGTATGAGTCACGGATAGACCACGCCTCTCCGATGTGATCAATCACTGACCCAAACTTAACAAACCATGCGTGCATCAGTTTCGGAATGGGAACTCCACTAGTTCATTTATTCTTGAAAATACAAGTACCCAATATTACACTTCCCATATAATTTTCTTAATCGTAATTTCATTTGTGATAAAAACTACCCAAAGTATATAAAGCACAGTAAAAGAGTATGAAATTTTTGTCATTGAAGTAAAGTTTTTGCTTTATTCAATCCCTGTTGAGCATGTTCTTCTGACATTCTTTGTAATCCTTCAATCTCTGATATAAAAGATGTTTCATCATTGACAGACAGATTTAAGCTGAAATGAGATGTTAAATTTGATAAGATATCAGAATTTGCTGTTAACAAGCTCCAACGCCACTTTTTACAGAAGAAATAATTTCTTTATTTTTTCATAGGAAACTCACCAGTCCCAGCATACTCCTATTTCCTATTAAGCAACCTTTTTATATCGAAATTATTATACCGTCAAACAGCTAAATACAGAAACATTAAAAACTAACCCAGATACTTCATTAAAAAGGTGCATTGGTTCAGCAACATCGTCGATGCCACAATTACGGAAAAACTTGGACATGTTCTGACAATCTCTATATAAAAATTCAAGTCCACGAGGATGTGTAGGTTCAACAGATTGACTCACATCAATTACCCAGACCTGCATAGTTAAATGAATTCGTAAGTTTCACGACATATTAAGAGAGCGTTTTTTGTCATGCAGATGACTCCGATTCGTGCCTTAACATTTTGTTACAACTAAGCATTCAGTGAGGAAAATTTTGACAATATCCCAATCCATAATTTATTTCATCAAGGATGTGCGTGCCACTGATGACCAGTGGATTGTCCAATGGACGTAATCTATTGGTGACAAATACATAACAAACAAAAAATGACTTGACAAAATTTTTTCGATGAATGGAAGAGATTACAGTTAAAAGATTGAAGAGATAAAAAAAATAGGCCCCGGCTCCGTGGCGTGTTTTCATACTACGTTTTATTTTTGAAACACATTAGCAATAAAGGATACAGCAACTTCATATCATCCCTGTACACCGCGCTTAACACATCCAAGCCATTACACCTCAGAGCAGGTGTGTCCAATCTAAGTTTCTCGGGTGAAAGGTTAGATGCCCTACAAATAATTGCACATTGCATTGAAGTGTATTACCACTTGGCATGGAGGTTGGGGTTCCAGGCAGTTGTGGACAAAGAACTGGAAAATTCCTGAAAACAAACAACATTTCCCAATTTATGCCAAATTAAGTAGTCAATAATTTCAGATGTAACATGCAGTCACTTAGAACCTCCTTGTATAGGCTGAATGGACCCACAAAAAGTAAGTAATAACACATATGTTCATTACCTTTTGGTCATTCCACAGCAAATTATATTCACTCAAATCAGCATGTATCAGGCGACAGGTATGAAATAGAGTATGCATTATTTGTTTCACCTAAATATAAAATTGAACAATTTACTTGTGAAATATAGCAAAAACTTTGTTAAAATATAAAATCATCCACAGGCAAGATAAAATAGAATATTGTTTTTATTTGGGTTGAGAGCAGATGTAACAAGTTGCAACTTGACCAAAATGGACTTTGCATCGTAACTTACTTGGCTACTTTTAGCTCTGTATGCCAATCTGTAGTGGTAGGAAGTCAAGATATATAAAGATCTCAAGATTTTCCAATAGTGGAAAGACAGATGGGCTTCTCAGGAGAGTATCAGAATTGGGAATGGCAAGGCCGAATCGAAGGTTTTTTGGCACCCAGTTTTCAGTGAAATGTTACAGACGCCCATTTGCTGAACCTATTCTTTTCTGTAAATTGTTAATGAGGAATGAACTCAATATGTCAAACTGCCATGTACAGTTAAGGCTTGTAATTTCGTAGCTCAGTTCAGATTAATATAATATCAAAATCAGAGTTTTAAAGAAATAATAGTTTATGATTGTAATGGGCCAACAGTGCTGCTGCTACTATTCTCTGCATGCTCGGCCATATTCAATGGTGGTGAGCAATACAAACTTTCTTCCGCCCAGGGAGGCTCGTTGTCACATTGCCTCACTTTACTTTTTTATCGGGCATAGTTCAAAAGGAGCCTTCTTTGACTGGTCCACATGACGGGCTCAAGATAAAATTTATTCAGGGTCGGCCCACAGTATCACAGACAGTTATATGCAAGTTTTTTTCCCATGAAGATGGAAATTCACACTGCTTTCCTGATCATGTTGATCGACCAGGCTTTAAAACTCAATAGATGATATCTTTAAGGGATGAAGTTTTCTTAGTCTTCCTTCCTGCATTTTTTCGCACCCCACATACGTTATACCTCCTGCGAATTTTATAAAAATATAACATATGGCATATTGTCACCATACTTTCTCACACATATTTTAATATGAACCCATTTGTTTTATCGTTGAATATACTACTGCAGATAAATACTCTTGCTCTGTAACGAGCTTCTCTGACTTGATGCTCAATATTCATCCACTGCATCTTATTTCAAGAATAAGGTTTGATATTACGAATCTTAATTTTTTGAGTAATCCAGAAAAATGAACAAATCTGAATATGTAGTGTGAAAATGCACAATTTTTTTTTTATTTTTTAGTGATAAAAATCAATACTATATACCTGATGGTAAGCACTCTTTTTCTGTGTACCAGAAAGCAATGCATCCTTTAATTTAGGGGCAGGATTTTGGCCAACTCCAAGAAATGACATCACGAGTACATGTTTTTTCAAAAGTATCACATCAGGACATGCAATTCCCGCAGCCTGTAATAAATACATTAATATGATAAATAAAATACTTAGTGATAAAATACGGATGGCAATCTGATAAAAAAATCAAATGTTAGGAGAATGGATACTCAGTCAATCATCAGGTCAATGGATTAATCAACAATAAAACATGCAACAAAAACTGTTTAAATTATACTATGAGGTAATTTGATATATTGGGTAAACTTTCTTCTGATGGCTGCTATTTTTTTCGATGTTCGAGTGGCAGAATAGCTTACCTCCTTCCAGTTTGATGTGAAGCATATGGCTTGGACAAGAATACAACTTCCATTTTGTACAATTTATTGAAACAAACCTTTATTCTTAGCAAGTTCCTCATCTCTTTTTCTGCCCACATATGGATAATTTTTCTTGGATTCAATTTCTTGAACCTATCTTTGAATCGATAATCATCTTTTATATATTTATCTCTTGTACGAAATTCATTCAATGTTGTCTTGTATACCTGGTGACAAAGTTAGAGAAAAACATGCTGGGTAGATAGATATCTTAAGCTGTTAATTTTTTTCATAATAAAATTATTGTTGAGTAATTAAAGAAAACAATACAAAGTTAATTGAGAAACTTCCCCCTTTTCTTGGTTACTTGTAATTTAAGATTTAAATGTGGCTGGAACACCCAAGTTATTAGACAGTTACTAAGATACTAGATAGTATCAAAGTCAAAAACAGAATAGCGTGATGCCTTTCCGCAAACTTTCAAGTACATTATTTGCAAACTTCCATTATGATTTCGGAAACAAATTGATCTAGCAAACCCAAGTTATTACACCCTGGATTAAACAGTCAGACTGGAACCCAAGGTCTTCTAGATGCCATACCAATGATAACCTCTAAGCCATTGTGCTCATTGCTTTAAAAAACAAAGAACTGATGATCAATGCAGTACAGCATATTTACCTATCCTAGTAAAGGTAAATGACAAAGTGCAATTTATCTGTGGCCTATGCTTGACAAAATCAAAAAAGCTTAGTCAAATAGCACTTACCTTAATAGCACATTCCTTTGGTACTTTTGCATCTTTCAATAATTCAATAGCAGGTTGGTTTTCTTCCAATAATCCTGCGTCACCACCATCTGCGTGTATAACAACTGATTCCTTTCCTACACTGATAACTCCATTTACAGACGCCAATATACCATGATTAACTAAACGATACAGTATCAATCTTGTTTTTTCATCAACAGCATGTTCGGTGGTGTAGTGTTCCTTTGGTTCATGAATTCTTTGACTCCTGGAAGATCAAATTATTTATTCTATATGTCATAAGAGAAATGCAGGAAATGAATAGGTCAAATAGGGCGAAAATCACTGGCTGCACTTTATTGTAGGAGCCCAATTTTTTGCAAATTATTTTCACCTCGGGCACTGTTACTATTTGCATGTTAAATGGCTCTTTGTAACTCAGCAGTCGCTAGATCAAAACATGTTCTGACTAGTATGAGTCACTGATGAATGGATTGCTCCATCAAGACGTGGGCCATCTGTGGCTTGTGCTTGGCAAAATTTAATTTCTGATGACGGTTCAGGTGCTGGTTGAAACATATCCTGGAGTGGCTTCTGTTAAAAAAATTTAGTCATATGAAATTTAGTATTGTCATTTTCAATACAAAACATAAAACAGTCTACCAGCTTGCATAGACAATTGGTTGCGTTAATCACAACAACACGGGTGCATCTCGAATCATATAATAAGTCTTTGCAATATTTGATATCCGCCTCGGTTTCATATAAAAAGCTACATAACCAATGATATGAACAGGAATGCTGGCTCCTTCATGACTCATATGGTACTTCTAGTCAAAGTTCAAGATAATTACCATCCAATGGAAATAAATTTTTTTGATACTGATTAACGTAGTGATAACATGCAGTTATAATCAGAACATATGTTCTATGAGATTTATGAATATATCATGCCAAACTTTTGTTCAAAATGTCATAATAAAAGATGAAGGAAAAAGGGCAAACCTTCTTTGTTCACTATAAGCATGTTGCTTCAACGAATTATATATTTTGTTAGTAAGTTGTAAATCCATTCCTCTTGCATCTCCACTCAGAAAGCCAGCAGGAAAAGAATCTTCCATTCTTGCAACATTACGTCGACTACATATTTCTTTATCATGCTTTGTCGTGATTGAATTCCCTTATAAATATTCAAATAAATTGAACACCATGACATTGAAAAATTATACATAATTGAAGATATCACTCTTTAAAAATTCGATTAATATCAATATTTGCCCCCTTCATTTTAGAGTTTCGACTTTCATGAATCATGTGCTGTTTGTACCAAGCCTATTTGTAATATATACATGCCAGGCACAATGTTTGTTGGTCAAATTTTTATATATTTGTTAACAGCAAAATAAAAGATTTTATAATAGAATAATGATGATATTCTAGCAAGCAAGCGGTGTTTTCGTCAAAAACTTCTAGTAGAACAAGAACATTTCACAGTCATAACTATTACTTTAGTATGCAGTAATTTTTCTGAATGATGAACCTAATTTACCAGAAGATTTGGGAAGAGTATAATCTTCATCAGCCTCATCATCTAAATCAGAATCTTCATCATCTATTGAAGAAGATGATGCTCTTCTTCCAACACTACTTGCTCGGTAATTATCAAATGAAAGTTTCACCTTCATGAAAAAAAGTTATGGATATACAAACAATAAGTGACTTGATACAAATAAGTGTTTTTGAAGATTCTATAGGTTAACAGTGAAACATGCATGTAACTAGATTTTAGAATACGTTACAATTCAACACAAAGCAATTCTTCTTTCTGTCTGGAACAGATTATTTTGAATATGTGAATACATCCTTTTGGGATATCAAACTCACTGACCCTGTTTAGGTAGTGATACTTTCAATGGGCTTTGAGCATGATATTTGGAGGTAACACCAGAGTTATATTTTTCAAATTTGAAATATCCCGATTCTAAAAAACACTCGAGTCAAGAAGCATTTATATTTCATTTGAACCTTAAATAAAAATATTCAAGATCGTATTAAATCTTTTATACAGAAGAGAGGAAAGCAAAGAATTGTCATATAGTGTACTCTGACCACTTGTGTTGACACCAGTTCCAAGTCAGGGCGTGAGAGTTTCACTTATTTTTTGGTGCATGGACATTAAATAATATTGGTAGAAGAATTTGATCAAATTCGTAATTATAGACACTCCATCATTAGGCTTGTTTCAAAAATTTGAATCAGGCCGATTCTGATTCTAACCTTTGAAAACTGATTAACTCTTGATTCTTCTTTTGCTAAATATTCATTATATTCTTTATCCATCTCTGCTTGCAACATTAAAGCAAGGGCTTCATCACTGGATGTGTCAGGTAAATTACTTCCAACGATGTGAGGCTGTGGACTTATTGTTTCTGAAATGTAAAAATATGTCAAGCAATAGTCGGATTGCAAGTTTCCTCAATAGCGATTATAGATAAATGTGCTTGATTGTATGGTATACCTATGGCAGAGATTTAGATATTTTACATTTCTGATTCAAAAGCTATCATGTTTTTATGTCCTAGTGTAAATGCATACCATAACTGATAAAACTAATGCTTGCAACCTTTTATGGATTCAGAGGATTTGAATATAAAAGTGATATATCGACTCAAAAATGCTGATTATTTAAGTACTTGAGAAAAGCGCAAAATTTGAGATATGATTTTTAAAGATACTGAAGGAATCAATTAAAAAATTTACTGAACCGATGATTAATATATATATCACATATAACAGCGCTTCTCAAATTGTGTGCGCCCTGGTGTGTCTTTTTGACGCCCATCATCTTGTAGATATCCACATAAAATTTTAAAGCTTTAATTTGAACTTTTAAAAACGACTTGTTCACAAAATAAACTGAAAACCAGTCCAAGCAAGATGCCAAATTGCATTGTTACATCATTATAGACTTAATAAATCGGGTGATTAACCAGTACCACAGATGTGAGCACTCTTGGTGTTGGTTTGAAACAACAATTTAACTCTATGAACAAAGATGACTGGCCTAAGAGATCTTGCAAATATAACAACATTATTTATACCCAAGGTTTGCCTTGCTAGATAACGGAGTAAACATCAATGAGTTATATACAGCAAATATTGCCATCATTGGAGCATCGCAATTCCAGGTTTTTTTCAAGGATGTAGCAGCCAAAAAAGTTTTGTAAAAAACTCTTCTACAACAATTGTTTACCTATATAAAAACTCAATATCTTACCAGTTATGCCCAAACATTCATCCAAATCTACTTTTTCATTTTCATATTCTTCTCTAACTATTGAATCTGCTAACTGTTCACTCATCACATCAGTGAAAGATACAAGTGGTTCAATTCGATTCGACCATGACCTTCCAGTATTAACACCAGGAGATGTTCCCCATGCATTATTAGGTGATGTCGCTAGTTCGCTTTTGTTAGGTGCATCAATAGCTGCTGTTTCAATAACTTCAGTGCTAGAGGCCATGGCTTGCTTTTAGCTTCGTTGTATATTTATGATTTACGAAAATACTTTCAGGTATTACCTCCCCTTGTCCCTGACTATAAATATTGTATCGTATTCCACAAACCCTATACCTATTAATTCTTCTTAAAACACACAATGAAAAATGGTTAGGGCTAAAGAAGGCATTTAATAAATTACGGAGGGTATTATAAATAGATACCGGTAACCATGCTCATAGATTTTTTATAGTTTTAGAGATTCCGGGAGATGGAGATTTTATCTCATAATAAGGAGAGTAATTAGAAGGAATCAATACTGCAATACACAGAAAATGAGCAACAAGAACCTCAAGGAATTAATCTCTTATTCTTGAAATGAATATTTCAAAATTTCATTATGGCTTCGTAAAAGTTTCAAGACGGTCTGTGCGAGACTGTGGAAATCTGCAAATTTGAAGTCTGCATAACGATAATGCATTTACAGAACATCCCAGTTGCAATAGCCTCCTTAGTTAGAAAATCCTAAATTTAGCGTTAATATATGCAATTTCAGCAATGTCACTTCAAGAACAACTCAACAAAAAGTATCATTAAGTTTAGTACTGAGTGACTTCTCTCCAGGTGAACTTTTTATTGAAATGATCTTAAGTTATTACACAGTTTCTAGTGATTTATTTTTGTAGTAGCACTTTAGAGACCATTAGTTGATTTCTTTCAAATGCTGCTTCCAACCTTTCTTAGCATGAATTTAAAAAAAAAATACACATATTCGCATTGCTCAAATTGGATATAGCCTAAATCCGTTCAATTCAATCAACAAGTTTATTTTTTTAGTAATGACCAATTTGGATATTTTATTGCCAAACAGCTAGAATACACTCTTGCATAAGTTGAGTGGTTTTTTATGTTTATTTTACTCTATCCAGTAATACTTTAATTCTTTCATGCAATAATATGTAACGCAAGCATGTATAGTATAGTGGAGCATTTGGTCGCAATACAAGATGAACCATACTCAGGAAGCCATATATCATAAAGTTTGTTTTGACAATGGTTTATCAAATAAGTAATTTTACTTAAGCAAGCATAAGTCACAAGTGGACAATGTCTGGACAGTATCATCCATCAGTGACTCACACTTGAACAAAATAATTTTGACCGGGATAGCAGATTCGTAGAAGGACAGCCATTCTACTGTTCAGACACCTTGCAATGTTTTGTGATACAGCACAGGGATGAAAATGTTTTTATTGCACAAAAGAAGATCTTGTTTTCAAGTAACAGTATTTGTAATTATTGTTGTGCACAAGACGGTGTCTTCTCTTGCTGTTTTCCTCCTGTTGCTCTTTTTGCAGGTGACTCTTCATTGTACATTTCCTTTTGTCGAAAAGGAACATGATAAATCTGCTCATTAGGATCAAACGAGGAGAGATGGAATTCTTCCAAATCTTTCTCTACAGTATCAATTTTTTGACGCTTGGGTAGAAAGGTTTCTATTTCTTCTACTACTGATACATCTTCAAACTTATTAGGAAATAAAACATTGAACAAAATGATGAGGTCACCTTTTGAACCAGTTTTTGAATTCATCACAGGCATACCTTCATTTTTAGCACATTTCATGTCACCGGTTTTTATAACAACACCTGGTTGTGTACGCAGTGCTATTTTTCTACCATCGAGATGGGTTATCACTAGTTTCAAGCCACATAATGCTTCTGTGACAGATATATCTCTCCTTAAGTATAAATCATTTCCACATCTTCGAAAAACATTGTGAGATTTTTCAAGAATAGTGCAAACAATATCACTGGCTGCATTAGGCTGAGTTACCAAAGTATCTCCTTCTCCTTGCAATCGAATTTGCTCACCGTGTCTTGTTCCACGTGGAACTTTGACGGTGTAATATTTTTCTTTTTGTATATTGCCATTACCATCGCAAATATTGCAAGAAATATGTGAAAAACCTTGTCCATTACAAACTAAACAGGTTATCATCACTCCTTGATTAAATTTTCCAGTTCCCCTGCATTTTACACAAGTTTGTTTTTTCAATCCTTTCATACAATCAGTACAAGGTATCTTTTTATCAGCTCGTATCCGAACAGACATACCCAAATAAAGTTTTTCCAATGGTAACTCAATAGTATGATGTACATTTTGGGGCTTATTTGGTCTAGAATTTGCATCAGACCATTTTACCCAATCAAATTTTAGAGCATTAGGCCCCAGTAACTGCCTAATTTCTTCTTGAATAACAGACATTCTGAAATGAACAAAATATATTATCAATATCTAATCTGCTAATCCAAAACCTTGATTTTTTTTATTGAAATTCACTCTAAGCGAGGCCAGAAGCAGCATCCAGAAGAAACCAATCACCGGCCACTCAACAGCAAAGAGGTATACCGGTAGCTCAAAAGATTTAGTACCAGCAACCGCACAGCAAACATCCCAAAGGGAACTGAACCACCATGGTAAACTGCAGTGATTGGTATCTGCCCTGGGCGACGGCAGAACCACCTACCATCTATAGGCTTCCTTTTTAGTCGTCTCTTGCAATACGTTAAAACTGTTCTAAAGCCTATACTGTATACGGCAAATAGCCATGCGAAACAGAGAATCAAGTTTGGTTGAACAGGACATTGTTTTACACCTTATCTGCTTATTAAGGTTAAGTCTATCATCATCAGTCATTGTGATATTATTGTTTTAAGTGTTTTAATCACTGATGAGAGATTTCACATTTCGACCCTGGGGAAGAAAGGTTGATGAAACCACTTTGAAACTGTGATTTTAGATTACTTATCAATAGTCAAATCCAAAATCAATAGTCAAACAATAGTCAAATACAACTGGCAGACTGGGGGCTGTTTCGGTACATTTTCACTAGCTTCGTGATTATTCAGTAGTTTTTGGGCGGGTTGGTAATCATACAGTATATCCCTGATATAGTACCTAACCGGTATGGGTGGATGTATTGTGTTTCAGTATTTGATTTTACTGTATGTAACTTAGTTACCAGATAATGTTTTGTGCATGTTAGTGTAAAACCTTGTAACGGGGGAGGGCAAATCTTATAAAACCTGAAATTGGGTTTTTATCAGTTTATTATATGTATTGTGGAGCAAATTCAAAATTGCCTATTTTCATTTCAAGAAAGTTGAAGCATGAAAAGCACTAGGCTACGTTACCGTACTCCATGCATTACTGCGTAACAGGCCAATAATGGGGTTGAATATTTTTTCAAGTCATCTGCCCTGCCCAAATCCAGAACTGTTACCCATACTCATTTTAACCTATCTTCTGACCTTTCTGTGCTCAGGTTCTTTTTCTCATATAAATATACATAAACTGATAAAGAAAATATAAGAATAAAATGATACCAACAACTCAGAACTACAGATCAGTGGGCCTGGTTCGCCATTCCATTTTCTGCATTGATTTAATCCAGAGTTGCACTGTACCGTGTGCATTGACAATTCGCTTATGCTGCATGCGCCATCATTTAACAATAAACACAGTTACAAAAAAGACAGGACGTGCTCAGGTTCTAATCAGTTACCGCGGCGGGAGAATCACTAGCATTCGCGCATCGAGTATTCTGTATTGGTACCGGTGTCTGAAATCCAAACGTTGTAGAAAGCAAAAATATTGTGCTTTTACCTACAGGTAAAAAAAGGCTCCCAAATATTTTTTTTCAAAAACCAATAGTAAAAGCATGGTGAATGAAACAAATTACAAGATAATGATAAAATAGATATTTACGATTTTTGTTCAGTATTCCATGTATTCCAGTTTTTTTCATTAGTCAGGTTTTACCTATTTTTTCATCGTTTGGTTTCAAATCAGTAATCCTGTTATTTACAAACGATTAATTGCCAAGCATTCAATAAAAAGAAAAAGTTATAAAATTAATTATTGCAATGACTATTCTCCATATTACACCTTAAACATTATTAAATATTAATAGCAAATCAAAAACCTTTTTTTTCTGTTATATTTTTCTTGACTGTAGTGATGTTCAATGAGTTTGATTACATTTTCCACTTTGGGAAATTTTTCAGAAGAATACACATATTTCTTTCTATTCAAATTTTGCAACGGGTGATCGAAAAAATTAAAACTATTATTGAACTTTCAATCTGAGATAACCTTATACAGTATATAATTTAAATCAAATAAAATACACGCCGAATAATTACAAACAATATTACAAGTAATGATTTTGCATATAGACAGAAACAAGGCGAGTTTCAATGCACAAGACTACCAGGATAGGCATATTTTGATGATGGAAAAATGATCAAAAAGGAATTTTGGAGAGTTCAGGTAGAGCGAGGGACACGAATTATTCTAAGTATTTGTAATGGTGTTTTCCTGAATCTAGTTATTTAAAAGGGGACAACCGCTAGCCCAGGGACACAGTCTTTTGTAGTTTCTTGGTATTTATTATGCGCTTCAACTATCTGCGGAGTGACTTGATGAAGGTCAAGCACCGTGGTGACATGGCCAAGCGCGATAGCGCTTTAACCAACTGAGACACCGACTCGAAATATATTCAGAACATTGGTGGCTCGAGCATAGCCTACGCGTAAATGCTTCAGAGTACTTATAACATACAGAGCACGGAGTCCTTATCAGGACTCTATGGGCAGCACAAAGACACAAAGTTGAATTTATCGAATATACTCTTCGTGGTCACCCTCTAAAAAATGTTTCGCGACAATATCAAAAATACTCTCAAAAGTTG
Organism: Styela plicata; assembly: GCA_963675895.2. Taxonomy (NCBI): domain Eukaryota; kingdom Metazoa; phylum Chordata; class Ascidiacea; order Stolidobranchia; family Styelidae; genus Styela; species Styela plicata. Next base: position 3,373,968 of record OZ023144.1, on the reverse strand, counting down.
TCGCAGGTAAAAATAATAAAAAAATGAATATTTTCAATTTCAGTTACGTTCTGCTTGTGCTAAAATTTTAGGTATTTTTTGTTTCTGACAGTTATAGTTTTAAGCGAATCTACTCTTAAAAACTTGTCTACAAAAATATATATATATGAAAAATCGAATTACAAAAAAAAATTTGCCCAAATTTGAAGTTAACATTTTTTTATTCACGCTGTGTCGGTGTTTGTAATTCCATGTCTATTATAATTAGTTTTATTAATGTTGCTGGAAAAAAAGTTTATTATAATTATTAGTTATATCCATTTCTTCTCCCAAAAGTTCGAATCAGAAAAATATTCTTCGTCAGGGAAGTAGAAGGTCTCTCAATATTTCTTAATATTTAAATTTTGATGTTGCCAGTGAGTGAGGCAGTACATTGGGAACATTTTTCACGTGTAGGGAAAAATAGTTTTTGCCATTTTCTGCCAACATGCTCCTAGATTGCGCCACATCGTCATAATCGTTCATGGTGACATCGTTCAGAACTCCCTGCATCAAGTACGAGCGCTACGTTGACAGCCCATTCTTACCTTGGTCAATTCGTACCATGATAATTCTGGTGCGTCAATTCGCACGGGAAAAATGGCATATATGAGATAAACTTTATTTCACAGTATACAATTAACATAGATCATCTGAAGAGATTTGAAAGTCGAGGGCTGTTTTGTTATTGGATGTATTGTTTTGATATTACGTATTTCATACTTAAAATAATAATAACAAAAAAAGATTGAAGAGACTACTCGAATTATACGTCCCTGAATCTGGAAATTATTAAAGAGATGCACAAATGACAAGCTAATTTTCTTCGAATAATCATGATTGAGGAATATATTAAAAGAAATAAATGAATGAATGCAAATATGTTAACGGTAAATTATCTGAAATTAACTTATGTACTATCGTCAAGTCAGGGAAAAAACAGAAGGTTAAAATATTCTATTTGGTCGTCGGAACAAGACTTTAAGCGGATGTAGGGGAGGAGAAGCATGATGCCACGCCCTCCACCCTCGGCGACTGGAAAGATTCCAAAATAAACTTTTAAGAGCTTTAAAACGTTAAAACCGTCAAAAGCGTATGACGGTTAATTAATTAGTGTATTGTAGCCCCTATCCCTTTTTGCAAAATTTTCCGTGCCTCCTCCTCCACTGCTTTTATTTATGACGGTTAATTAATTAGTGTATTGTAGCCCCTATCCCTTTTTGCAAAATTTTCCGTGCCTCCTCCTCCACTGCTTTTATTGTCATATGGAACGCTATTTTTCGGAGCGAAATATTTTTTCCCTGTGGCGCCTATTATGACAATATAATTTGGACTAGAAAAATATCCAAATTTTGGCCCCTCCCCGTTTTCAAGGTTCTGAATACGCCCCTTCATGGAAGTGTGGAATTTGAACGCGATTGTGCCAATCCTTCCTCAGATTGAAACCAGTCTTCGTGATGTGTCCAATCCTTATATTTAAAACTTTATTTCAACCTGTCGAACAAAACCAAGACCTCTCAACTAGCGGAGATGATAATAAAATCGACTAGGTAGTATCTAGATCCAAATACAGAACTCTTGAACTTTCGGTCTCTGAAATCTCCAGTGGGAAAGATAAATGTCTAACCTTATCTACGTTGAAAGATAGTCTGATAAGCTGCCGGAAACATGCAAGTCTTCTTATCATTCATAGTCTGTGATATGCTGTTGATGTGATATGATTCTAAAAATAGTCTTTTCTTGTAATGATCTTCTCTCTCTAATATAGTAGCTTCTTCCCAATCTATTCTGTGGTCATTGCAGTATGCATGCTTGGATAATGCAGACTTTTCATAATCACATTTTTCTACATCTCGCTGGTGTTCTTGACACCTTGTGGCAAAACTTCTCTTTGTTTCTCCTATGTATACCTCTTTGCAGTCTTTACAAGGGATACAATAAACTACTCCCTTCCTTTTCTTTAGGTCAACTTTGTCCTTCACTTTAGATAGTGTATCACCTAACTTATTAGTGGGCCTGTATGAGACTCTGATGTCTGCTTTCTCAAGTATCCTTCTTACTTTTTCACTGAATCCTTTGACATAGGGAATGGTAGCAAAAACGTTACTAGTCGGTTTTTCCTCTTTCATCTGTTCTGTCTTGACGTAATCGCGTAGAAAACGCTTAGGATAACCGTTGGCTCTCAGGGTTTTTTTTAACTAAATTTATCTTTTTTCTTTGATCCCTTTCATCTGAAACTAACATTTTGGCGCGATTGATGAGGCCGTTGACAACTGATCTCTTGTGGCTGTTGGGGTGGTTTGATTGGAAATTCAAGTACCGATTAGTGTGAGTAGGTTTCCGGTAAATTGAAGCTTTAAATGATCCGTCTTCCCTCCTAGTAACGTTGATATCTAAGAATGCAATAGAACTATTCTCCTCTTTTCCATGGTGAATTTAATGCTCTTTTCTATTTTGTTGATGTGCTGGAAAAATCGCGCGATAAAATGCGCGAAATAAATTTAGCTAATTCGTATGTAGGTGATCCGCAAAACGAGACAATAGGCCTAAATGGGGTTCCCTCTCCCTCCAAAATCTATAAAGAGGGAACCCCATTTAGGCCTATTGTCTCGTTTTGCGGATCACCTACATACGAATTAGCTAAATTTATTTCGCGCATTTTATCTCCATTAGTCGGTAACACGGAAAGGCATGTTCGCAATTCAAAAGAATTTGCACAGGATATCCAGGAAATGTCCATTAAAGACGATGAAATGCTCGTTTCATTTGATGTAGTTTCATTATTTACGAAAGTCCCGGTAAATCTAGCCATTGCTGTTGCCAGGAAAAGGTTAGAACTTGACAACACCTTGAAGAAACGGACCTCCCTCACTGTTGAACAAATATGTGAAGGATTAACGATATGTTTGACCGCAACAAATTTTATCTTCAGGGGGGAACATTATCAGCAGATTTACGGAACAGCCATGGGATCACCGGTGTCAGTAGTAGTAGCAAATTTAGTCATGGAAGATGTGGAAGAAAGAGCCCTTACTACATTTGCCAACTCACCTCGCTACTGGAAACGCTTCGTCGACGATACCTTCTGCATAATGAATTCGGCCATTTTACAAGAATTTTTCCAGCACATCAACAAAATAGAAAAGAGCATTAAATTCACCACGGAAAAAGAGGAGAATAGTTCCATTGCATTCTTAGATATCAACGTTACTAGGAGGGAAGACGGATCATTTAAAACTTCAATTTACCGGAAACCTACTCACACTAATCGGTACTTGAATTTCCAATCAAACCACCCCAACAGCCACAAGAGATCAGTTGTCAACAGCCTCATCAATCGCGCCAAAATGTTAGTTTCAGATGAAAGGGATCAAAGAAAAGAGATAAATTTAGTTAAAAAGACCTTGAGAGCCAACGGTTATCCTAAGCATTTTCTACGCGATTAAGTCAAGACAGAACAGATGAAAGAGGAAAAACCGACTAGTAACGTTTTCGCTACCATTCCCTATGTCAAAGGATTCAGTGAAAAAGTAAGAAGGATACTTGAGGAAGCAGACATCAGAGTCTCATACAGGCCCACTAATAAGTTAGGTGATACACTATCTAAAGTGAAGGACAAAGTTGACCTAAAGAAAAGGAAGGGAGTAGTTTATTGTATCCCTTGTAAAGACTGCAAAGAGGTATACATAGGAGAAACAAAGAGAAGTTTTGCCACAAGGTGTCAAGAACACCAGCGAGATGTAGGAAAATGTGATTATGAAAGTCTGCATTATCCAAGCATGCATACTGCAATGACCACAGAATAGATTGGGAAGAACCATTCCATTACCCCGATGAAGAACGTCTGTATAGACATTCGAAACGTTGGCATAAAATACCGTTTGCACATCACCAGTTGAGCAATTAGATTCACTATGAATTTCCCTGGTGGCAATCACTCAATCTTTAGACATTCTTTCAGTTAAGAAGTTCGGAAATCCACCGTCAGTCGCCTACGATCAATTTACACAAGAGAGCTGTTTTACTTGTATGCAGAGCATGGTGTGAATGATTTTTCTGGCAGAATTTGAGAAAAGTACAAAACAATCTTTTTCGCTCTGCAAGAAATTATTAGCGGAGCTCCAATGTTTAGGCGTTCGTTTGACGAAGATCCTAAAAAAGATCAAATGAGCAATGATATTTGGGCCGAAGAGCTACACTCAAATTTCGGAGGTGGCATAATAATCTTACTAACTCAAATTCGTATGCTAATTTTCCAGACTTGTCGTTTCCAATTGTGGAGATCCCTTTTCCCTGTCTCAGACTTTGTGTGATCCTCCGACCGGCTACAGGTGCGTACGTACCGTGCGGCCACACGATTCCTTCGGGCAAATATCCATTTTTCTATTTATTAGAAGTTATGTTAAGCGTGCGTCCAGTTGATACCCTCACTATTTTGGCATACATGCACATATGATAAAAATCTCAATGTCTCTTTCTTCTCATCATCTCTCTCCATCTGATTGTCGTTTTCTATAATAACACAAGCGCGACGTGGTAACAGCGGGCAGGGCGCGAATTTTTCTTTTGTCAGAAAGTTGCGAATTGTTTGCCGAGTTGGGATGAGTGGAAAACCGCAAAATTTTCACGCATATTTAAATGAAGGGTTAGGATACGACTTTCGCGCGAAACTTGAATTTTTTACGCGGCGATGGGCTTAGTGTTCACGTCAACGTTGAAGCTTTATTACAAATAGTAGTTTCGGCTGAAATTCTATGTATTCAGTAACAAATAATGTGTGCTTTCGGGCGCAAAAATCCAGTTTTTTTTTTCGGAGTCCGGCTGGCTTATCCATGCCCACCACTTAACCCAGGGTGTAATAACTTGGGTAGGCTAAGCCGAACAGGAAACTATCATATCTTTCCAGCAATTGTGCAACCCTGTTCGTCTATAAGTTGCCGCTGTTACAAGTGCCCAAAACGGGTGGTAAACCCCACTCTAAGAAGTGGATATGGGAAAAAAAGTTATTTCTCCTAGAAGTCACATTTGTTTAGCTCTCTCACGGGGTTAGAAAACGTTAGTTAAGCCTTTTACCATCCTGTTTTTTATTGAATTTCCCTTCATCCAGTACTGAAATTTCCATAATATATCCGCCATGTGTAAATAAAAACCTTCGACCTTGCTCACATAGACATACAAAAATATTGACTATATGGGAAGTTCGAATGACAGACTTTTAGATACAACTTACCTTTTACCATGGCTGGCCTATGGTGAAATATTCAGCTCACTCCATCCCACCCACGACCCGGCAGCTGTTTTGACGCAACGGTTTATTACGCCTAGTTCAGTTTGAATTATTTTGCTATGACTGGTCTAGTTGAACAAAGTCATTGAAAAGAGCCATTACAGTGCAACTAGACTGATTTTCTTCTCCCCTACACTGCCAGCAACAGCGCACCATTTGCAAAACATCCTAGATGATCCCAATCCAAGATGTGAGTGATATCGAGCAAAACCATCTGGGAATTTTTTCTTTCTAGTCCTCTCTTACAACACATAAAATACGCTGGAACAATTCTAATGTCCTGGTATACAGCCACCGCCAGATACCGTACTAGATGTCATATCGAAAATTGCCAAACAGTCCAACCTACTTATATAACACCAAATTATTCAACAAAAATCTCAAGATTGGGTACACAAGTTGATAATGATGTAAAACTCTAATAAAGGGAAAGATCAACAACTCAACTTTAATAACCAAAAAAATATTGAAGTTTAGGAACTTGACAAAAAGAAACCACAACTGTTATGTAATAATTTTATATCAGACACAATAACAATATGGAAATGATAAAAACAACCTTGCGAAAGAGAAATACTGATACAGTAAAGGGCAGAAAAACCAAGATTGAGAGCAAATTAGCCTAAGAAAAAGACAAATTTCAGCTTTATATCATGCTCTTGGATAAAAAAAATAATCTTGTTTTGAAGATTCAATGGATTTCCCAATTGGTAAAATTTGGCTCTAGAATTGCTTCGTCAGGTTAGCATCACCTAGGCGCATTCCATTTGTGGATTTGGATTAGAGTTGACATGAATGTCCACAGTAAATTTTTGTTTTTTGAATACTCTAAATACCTGTAGTAACATGTAACAAAGCAGCAAATTCAACATTGTAATATTAAACATGGATTACAAAAAAATGGCAAAGGTCCAAGCTTTCTTTTTGAACTGTTTATTGAAATATCACAGTAATAACACATTTGTTCACAACTCCCTTGTCATTATTCTCAGAATGAATGAATATCACAGTTTCACTATGTTTATCTAGAACTTCGATTGTTAGCCAGAATGGTGGAATATCCATGGAGAATTTGAGTCGGAGAAGGACCAACTGCGTCTCAAGTATAACAAAAACATGCATGAATAAAATTTTTCCAACTAGTTGGTGAACATTTCATTAGATTGTCTACAATTATAATGAAGTGATAGCAAATTATATGACTAAAAGTGTTGATAGATAATTACATGCAAGTACACATTGGAGTTCAAAATTACATTTTTTAGTTTAATCATTTGGGCAAATTATATCAAATATTTTGTGAAATAGTAATTGACCTTCAGAAATTTGTTCTCTCATTTCATTTTACTTTTTTAATATATCCATGGAAAACTAAGAACAACATACTGTAATTGATTTCATGCTACACTAGAAAAAAAAATTACATTTCATGTTTCTGTCATTCCAATCAGTTTTCGTTTGTAAAGCATGAAGCACAGATGGAACGCACCACATACAAGACAAAACTATTGACATTGGAATAATTACGAAAAGATGAATGAATTATGAATAGGAGTGCAACTGGTTCAACATTGTTGCAGGCAATAGACAAGATCCACAAACCAATCAGGAAGTACCAGATACCAGCTCTGCATGCATATAAAAATCACAACAGCTAAACAAAGTATATTGCGATTGTTGCTATAAATAAATCAATATAAACAATTTAGTCTGTCATTAGCATTGGGCGAGGATTTTTTTAGAAAAAGTCACCATCTTTCCAAACATCACTACCTTCACTTCTAGTTTCAAACTGAACATCATCTAATTGATAACCTTCACCCACATTATTGTTGGCATTTGAGTTATTCGAGTATTTTGAATATTGTTCATTATTTGAGCTATAATATTGGTTTCGTGATGCTTGACTTGGTCTGGGTAATGATCTGCGAGGTGTAGAACTTTGACTTTGAGGACGAGCTATTCCAGATCTGGGAGATGATGGTTCTGAACCAGACTCAGAATTTGTGAGTCTAGCACTCACTCTGGGAGAGTGAGATGGAGGTTTTATTTGTCTACCGATTCTACTTTTTTGTTTGGTACCAGAATCAGTATTTGTAGTTCGTCCATAACCAGATGACGCTTGCGGGAGTCCAGATGTGTACATTCTACCTATGTTACTTCGTCTCTTTGATGTTTGATCTGATGAAACAGAAGATCCAGAAGATAAATCTTCTTTACGCAAGTCAGGTGCACTTCTGTTGATACTTCTTCTTGTACCAAGATCTGTGGATGGGCTTTGGATTCTTCGACCAGGTAATGCACTTTCCCGTACCCGATTTGCTGGTGAACTGGTTCTCCGACTAGGTGATTCTCTTCTGCGGACAGGTGACTCCATTTCTATTCTTTGCGATGGCGACTCCATACGACGTGCTGGTGATTCCATGCGCCGTGCGGGTGACCCCATGTGCCGTGCAGGGGATTCTATTCTTCTGACAGGAGATTCTCTCCTTGAAGGAGATTCTCTTCTGCCTGGAGACTCTCCTCTTGTAGCTGGTGATTGTCGCCGCATGGGTGATTCCTTTCTCCTTGCAGGTGACTCTCTTCGAGATGATTCTTTCTTATTTCCATATAAACTTGGAGAATCTCTAGCATTCCTTTGCATTCCACGTGATCTGGTGCTGGGTGAAGGACTTCTTTGACGATGTCTTCCTACAATTGATCCATCACTTGGAATTAATCCATGAACTGAAGTCATTGTGTGACTGGGCAAAGGCATATGATGTACATGATGTGAAGTCGTAGTTTTGTCGTTTCCAGAAGCTGGTTTGGATTGGCATAAATCTGATTGATCATGCGTGTCACCTCCACCGTCATGAGATGAAAACAGTTTCCGTTCTAGTGGAGAATTATATGACAATGAGGTTACATCGGACTTATCCACAGTGTTGTTCAAACCTGATGAAGGTTGTTTCAATGCTGGTGACTCAAATTTAATTCTTTCGTATCCGTATGGTGTATCGAGACTACTCAAGATAGTCTTTTTTGCTCTTGCTAGCTCTGGAGTAGCAGGGTGTTCCAATTCATCTCTGAGCCATGTCTCCAAAACTTTACGGCTTTCTGAAGGCTTGGTTTTAGAAGGTGAATATAGCCAATCGGTGTCATCAGCTACATTCAATGCTTGTAGATCCGATTCTATGACATTATCTTCAGATATGTGCTTATATTTAACATCATTCTCTATTTTAGATTCATCACTTGATGATCGGTTGCCCAAATTTAAGTCAGTTTTTGAGTGAGGACTAAGTTTTCCAGTTTTGTACCGAAGATGTTGATTCTGACGCTCTAATTTTTTGACAAGATCTTTCAATTTTTGTACCTCACAATCAGCATTAGTCACCACTGAACCTGTATTATTTGTGATGTTATCCGAAAGTGACATACTGAGCGCTTATGTCAGTGACAGGGACATTCAAAGTCAACATTTAATTTACGTGATACCATATATTTTACGTATGTGTACTGGAATATATAAAATCTGGTTGAAATAAAATAACCTCACTACTTTGAAATCAAATTTCCTAGTTACACAACATCTTGGGTTAAATGGTGTGTAGGGATATATATTGGCACAAAGAGACACTTTACAGTCGAAGTCAATTCTAAGCAAGGCTGGTTGCAGCACCTAAAAAGGAATGACCGACTGCCACTGGCATATGGCAAAAACTCTACTATGAAATGTAGTCAGACAGTGTACTACAAGTTGAAAACATTTCAAACAGAACTGAATTCAACAGTCTTAGTTACTTAATATGAATAAATGGACAATAGGTCGCCGAAGTAGCAATGTCTCAAGATAAACAAGGGTCAACAAACATATGATCGGTTAGAAAAGAATGAGCGAATATAACATTACTTGATATTTCGACTGAATGTTCATAACTTTAATATGAAATGATAATTGAAAATAAATACACATATACTGTATATATAAAAGGTGGGCGTGATGGTCTAGTGGTAAACATGCATCGCAGGTTGAGAATATCGGGTTTGAGCCCCAGCAAGTCTGATTCGTTAATCCATGCCCACCACTCAACCCCGGGTTATTACACTTGGGTAGGCTAAGCCGAACAGGAAAGATCATCCAGCAATTCTGTCCGTCTAAAGTGGTGGCTGGTACAGGGTCTTGGTCAGGGTGATGCCATTCAAGGAGAGGTTATCAAAAATATAAATACATATATATATATATATATTTTTTTTTTCAAAGTTGGTTGCCCTTGCTTGTTATTTCTCAGTCATTAAAAGTTATATAAAATAACCATTGTCAAGCACGAGTCACTGATTGATGTCATCATATACTTAGGTATTAAGAACCTTGAAAAAACTTACCTGAATGTCTATGTCATGCTAAAAATGCCGCAGTGGCATCACGAAATCGACAATAGCTGCCGTGCGTGACACCTGATGAATGACGCAGGTTCGAACCCCAGAAATGGCTAAGATCGATGAAGGAAAAGGCTTTGAAGGAGCATAGATGCGGGTGCTTGCGTGTGAGGCACTATAACCTACTGCATTGCAGATTGGCAGTTGGGACGATGCTCGATAACCCTACCGGTTACATACTCGGTACTGGACGGAATGAAAAGATGCAAGATACATACTGTACAGTGTATATCTTAGCCAGATATATTTTAAACATTGTTTGTTAATTTGATTGAATTAATCAATCTGCTCTAGATCACACATACAATAGAACTAATCTTTTTTGTTTAATTAAGTTACTTCAAATACAATTCATAGATGATTGTACATCTCATTTGGATATTGAATCACCCAAATGCAGAATGGGCAACCATTCAAAATATAACTTGCACTTAATCTGTAATTGCTACTGGTATACTGGCAGGTACCGATATCGTACGATTGTGGCTTAAAATGACAGATTGAGCATTGCAGATCGTGCTGATGTTCTGTATTGTAGGACAATGTCAGTTAAGCAAACATAACCTTTGATAAAGTTAAAATTGTCCAAGCAAAACTGAAAGCAGGTCTAAAAGCCAACTAACAGCCACTCAAATGTCAAAGAGCTGCCGTTACTACAAGATAAAAAGTCAGCAACCTCACTCTCTGCTCTTCAACCGCATCTCTGCTCTTCAACCGCATCTCTGCTCTTCTGTCTTGATGGAAATCATCCCTTTGTAACTAAACCACCATATAGTGAGTTATTGTCGCAGTGTCAGTTTTGGTATTATCAGATATGTTACCGTAATATCCCTATTCGCGTCATAAATTAAAGCTGAAAGCAGAAAGTAAAATAAAAAATGTCCATGTCCTGTGCAGTGTGTCACCGTGTAAAATGGCATAAAGTAGGTACGCAGAACGGTACCAGTGCAGAGTGATATAAGTTAGCACCCGTACAGCGTAATAGGTGAATAAATACCTTAATCATAGAAGCAACAACTCAGAACTAAAGATCTTTTGACAAATAACATTCATTACTATAATTCAATAGATTTTGACACTTGAACGCTATCCGCTATCTGCTATGGTGATGATGGCAATTTTACTGTTTCACACAGCTAGACAATCGTCTTCAGATAGTAAAATGATATATTTGGAAACTCCATTCAGCACCAATCTATATACATATATATATACAATAAACATTTTCCCGACTTATGACCCCTACAGTTTTTATTTGGATATTTAATATATATATTACGTAGTTTTGATGCGTAAGTTTAGACGAATTATAATATAAGCAAAAAATTGAACCTAAAAAATACCTAAACATTCACCGCAACCGGGGCAGTTTATTATTTACGGATTACACCTATCGGTAGACTATTCTGGTAATTTCTTGCTGGATTTGGGAATTACACGGCAAAATCATGAGTTGATTAATGAGTAAATCATTGTAATTCAACCTAATTCATATATCTTCAAATGATACGCTAACAAAACCCAACAGAAATTAGACTAAAATACTAAAAGGATGACGTGTTTTCAAAGCGGTCGGTGAATCTATGTGAGAGAAGAAACTGTTTCGGGCCGAGCGATATTCTAAAATTACATTGTTATGTGATCATAAACAATTCGTTAATACGATTCAAGCCCGGAAGTAAACAGGAAAGTCAACACTCGGGGAAGATGAGTACTAAGAGGAAAGGTTCAATGAAGAAAGTTTGCTGTCTGGCAATGGACAACTTCGTACCGTACCTTTCGAAAATTTTCCGTACCGTACCCTACGATATTATTTTTTCCGTACATCTTACCGAACTTCGTACCAGTACGAAATTAATTTCTATTAATATTTTTCATTTATCGTACTAAATTTCGTACGAGTACGAAAATAGGTACGATTCGCTGGGTAGCAATTTCGTACCGTACCAACTGCCAATGTCCAAATCAGCTTTATTTTTAAGATCTGGCCACCGCAAGAAACGTCACCAACATCTTACATCAAAGGGATGCAGTTTTATGCTATCTGGTTTAAAATCCAGCACAGTAAAACATGGCCGTAACTATGCATATGTCACCCCAATATCATTGTTCACATTGTGCATAATATGATAATTGTAGACCGGTAGCGATGAATAGTGGTACGATGAGCACACTTTTCGCGAAAAAATCGGACATGAAGCAATATTTAGCATATTAGCAGCATTGTGTCGTCACAAGAAATTCTCTCTCGACAAAGGATGTTCGTTGTGCATTACGCATTACGCACGAGCGGTCTCATTCGAAGGCATGGTTATAAGAATATTATCATTGTGCATTTTTGCATCTGGTTTTTCTGGTGCAATTTACGTTCTCCAAACATTGCTGAATAATGTTATTAATTTTTTAATACCAGATAGACGTATTCCCGACATGCCTCGCTGTCTATATCGTGACTTTGCTGTTTTACAAAATATATCTTCTAATTAAGATGAGCATCATCTAACACTCAACTCAAAACAGCCTAAAAAATCTTTATATTCTGATGTTACTGTTCTGATAATCTACTTGTGCGTGTCAGAGTACAAACAAAACGTAATAGCGATGGTTACTGGTTAACTTAGTTACATAGTTGGTCAGGGGAAGAGAGTTTTTAATTTAATTTGCATGAAATTTTCGCGCGCCTGTGTTGCGCAATATTTTTCCCTGATTAATTTTGTATATTTCGTAGCATTTATCCTTTAAAGTGAGAAATTTTATTCAATTTATTCAATTTTCACAAAATTTCAGCGGGCTTCCGGCGCTCAGGTATATTTTCCTGTCTGGTAATGTTTATTTCACTCATAAAACATGTATTTTTGTTTCGTTCTCCATAAAATTTTGCGCGCCTCCGACACCCTAATCTTTTTGTAAATTTGAAAGCCTATGTTTGGATGTCGGAAAAAATGTGCCCCCCCCCCTAAATATTTTTCTTGATCCGCCACTGTAGTTGGTATATTCGGGCAGTGCTTACTACGCAATTGTGAATTTTACATAAAAACCCGCCAAAGTACATCGGCGATGCTAACGATATATTCAGAAACTACACCGTGATTTTTAGTATTATGAATGCTGCTTATCTTGTCGATTTTAATTGGGCTATAACAACTTTCGTTATTACAGAAAAATGCATTCAGATTAGGACGTCATAAATCAGCGGCCTATATGTATTTCCACGCAATCACAAAGTTTTACGCCACTGCAGTAAAACCGATATACATCATAGCTCATCTAATCAGCTCAAGTGAATCAGTCGCATTTTTAGTACCATACCTGCGCCGCTTTTAATCATTTTAAAATTGACCTCTAATTAAAAATTCTTTCATAGACACAATTTATATTATCAGCGCCCCGATATGAAACGACATAGATGTTAAATAAATTTTTTTGAATTAATTTGAGAAGGATAAAGTGTAATGCGAAGGTACGAAAAATAGTACGGTACGGTACGAAATAAATACCGAACTTCGTACCGTACCGTACCAAGTACGAAAATTGAAAAATGAATCGTACCGTACTATCGTACCGGAAAATTCAATCGTACCGTACCGAACTTCGTACCGTACCGTACCGTACTACCAGCCTTGGTGGTAGTACAGTACGGTACGAAATTTTTATCGTACTTCAAACTAGCATAATAAATTCATACTGAACTTCGTGCCGTACCTTTCGAAAATTTTCCATACCGAACTGTGCGATATTGTTTTTTCGTTCATCGTACCGAACTTCGCACCAGTTCGAAAATAAGTTCGATCAATCTTTGTCATTTACCGTACTAGATTTCGTACCAGTACGAAAACAGTAGTGCGATGTGCTAGGCAGCAATTCGAAACGTACCACCTACCGATGTCCAAAACATCCTTATTTGTGAAAGCTGGCTCCCGAGAGAAACATCACCAACATCTTAGATCAAAGTGACACAGTTCTATGCTATCTGGTTTAAAATCCAGGACAGTAAAACTGATATACGACATAGCCCATCTAACCAGCGCAAGCTAATCAGTTGTATTTTATCGCCCTGCCTGCGCCGGTTTAAATCATTTTCAAATTGCCCTTGTGGTGAATCGTATACGCACTGTAGTACCGAAAATTCAATCGTACCGTAAAAAACTTCATACCGTACCGCACTACTAGCCTTGCTATCTGGTTGTGAAGTTTCTTTTTTCTGTTCCACTTTGAAATAAAATGTCGTTCTTTTACCAATAGCCAAAAGTTTTTGTATCGGTATTGAATGCAAAAAACTCTAAATAAAGAATTCCGTTGCACATCAAAGGGAACCACATTTTTTTCATTTTTTAAAGAAATATATTCAGGGATTGTCAATCTATGTTTCCCGCTTTAGATTTATCTTTTGTTTTCGAGAAATATACGAATATTGCAAGCTATATTTGGCGGATGAATATATTCTGAGGTAGGCAAATATATCAGCTATTGTTTCCATATAAGGGTGAAATGGACTACGTCATAATGAAATAATCACGATTATCGAATAAATAATACCATAATCACCAAAGAATGTTAGCTTCAGCATAATTTACAATGATTTTGATGGTATCAAAACGGAAAAAATGATAAATGAATTAATTCAATGCAGTACCAAAGAGTACATTTCCAAGAATCCCAGAAGAATTGCGCACTCTTTTCAGTCAAAATTGAACGGATTTAATTTTCTTTTATCAAGATCAATAAAAGAAGAGGTGCGGCATCGACTTTATTTTTCATTCCACTCTTCCAGAGAAATTACTGGATGAAGTACTAAGCATCGTCACAGAATTGGATCGTCATATTTCACAGTAATTATGCAAAATTTCTAACAAAGCTAATTGGTGTTGCTTTAAAGCCGGTTTTGGACTTTTTATTGTCGGTTTTTGGAGTAATCGGTGCTAGTGCTAACTGAAATACTTGGACTTCAAGTGTCTGCCAATATTCTCGGCACTGAAGATGTTTTGAGACGTAAATCTTATGAAAAAGGTGCGGGCTAAGTTATGTGTATTGTACGGCAGCTTAAAATACAACAAGAAATTTCTGGATTAAAACAAAAATCAGAATTAATTTACAGGGTACAAAAAGTGATGTTTGTAATAAAAAGGAATATGAACGGCAGAAATAAAATCACTAAAACATATCACATGAACGAATTCAGTCTAGTAGTCTGATACTCCACAAACTGATACGCTAAAAACCTATAAACTATCGATTGCAATTGGCAAAGTCCCTCTCTTTATGTCTAAGCAGACTGAGTGATGGAACAAGTACGAACTTTGGGACTTCATGAAGTTTAGTACCGATAACATATTTCCGATTATCGTAGAAATAAACCATATTGGAAGCGGGTCCAGCTGTCCAGTGAAGTTTAGTACCATATTTCCGTTTTTTTAAATTGAAATTCACTCTTAAAGAAACCAACTAACGGGCACTAAATAGCAAAGAAGTTTTACGAAATGTAGTGGAACTGTGGAAAACATCCCAAATAGAACTGAACCGCTATCGTGAAGTGCAGCTGGTATCTGCCCCGGGCGATGGTAAAACCATCTACCCCTTCTTTGTTTCTTTGTCGCTTCTTACGACACGCAGAAAATACGTTAGGACCATTTTAAAGTCTGTACCTACAAGGCTAGAATGTCATCAAAATTAAAACTGGGAGAATTTCATGAGACCCGTTGAAACCAACTCATACAACATGGGAGACAATGACATATGTTTGCAGCATTGGCGAAAAGAATAGTGTGCCAATTTTAATTCTGATGGCATTCAAGTGTATGGTACGAAACTTCACTACACCTAAACTTCAATTCAACTCTATGGTTAGCATAAATGCCACGGCAAAACTGAACATGAACTGATGAAAGCAAACAAAACTCAGTTTTCGCTAGTCATCTCACACTTGTTTGAATGTTTCATTCCAGAGTTGCATTTAATCTAATTATAACGATTTATTCTTCCCTATTTACTTTTCTTGATCACTGCCCACTGACTACAAAACTTCTGTTCCTGTATTTTTAAATGTAAAAAGTACAGAATGGATAGTAGGGCGATATAGACGCTTTAATGACATTCTCGTACCTCAACCAGAAATTCTATTCTGCAAAGAATCAACCACAAATATGCCGTAAGTGTTCCATCCTCAATAAAAATATAAAAAATCAAAATATTCCG
This sequence comes from Styela plicata, assembly GCA_963675895.2. Taxonomy (NCBI): domain Eukaryota; kingdom Metazoa; phylum Chordata; class Ascidiacea; order Stolidobranchia; family Styelidae; genus Styela; species Styela plicata. The sequence continues at coordinate 3,358,049 of OZ023144.1, read as the reverse complement.
CACTGGGATAGTAGTACCTTCAATAGCCTGATATCGACCTTTTTTCTTTACTACTATGTGCACGAAGAAGTCAAGGAAGGGCAGCCGGCGGACACCCAACAGAGAGACAACAAGCTAGTGGCACTGGTGCCATTTTGCATTTACTGATCAAGTTAGAAATCTGGAAGTGTACCTAGCATACTGTAATTTCTACAGTAGACTACGCCAGATATTCGGGGTTTTTCAAAAGTTAGGGTCTACATATTTCAAGTCTTTTAGTTCCAGGATCTTGGATCTTCCGTCAGAATTTAGTAAAAAAGGGATGATAATGGTATTGCATAAGGCTTTTGTAGGACAAGCTTTCGGAATGTGATTCATGCAATAACTCAATATCGTGTCTGTTCCATACATGACCCGTACATATATCAATGAATCGATCCAAAAGCCTGTTAATATATGCTTTGAGACGTATTGGGAAAGGTCCCGTTATAAGTGGATCTAAAATCATAGTCAAAAGGGTAGTACAAATGAGAACCTTGTTTCATATTTTTAATCTAAGCTTTCAAGTCTCTTTGATCCGGGTTCTTAGATTTCACATCAAAATTTAGTAAAAAACTAAAACTGTGTACACAGTACTTCGAAGGCTTTTCACTGACAATGCTAAACACTAAGATTTCTTTGGCAAGCTTTGTCACTTTGTTAGTCTGTTCGAATCTCGGCCCAGAAGTCCGTGCGCTTTGAGACATCTTTTAGAGCATGTATGTACATGTATGGGAGATCTAGTGATGAGAGTGTTTAGCATGGTCAGGCGAAAGCCTTCGTAGTACTGTGTACATAGTTCTAGTATTATTATTGTGAGTTGTCACTGACGCTTTTTTTAAAGTCGAGAATGAATCAATGTCGAAATCGAATGACTTAAAAAATATGGGATATTTTTAAGTTTTTTCTGGATTTCAGTTGTGCCGGAATCCGGGTTGTGAATTTTTTTCGGACAGATTCGAATTCTCCTATTTGTGTATCCGGCCACCATTACTCCATTGGTGAAGAGTAATTTTTTGTTATTTATGCATGCCTAAACAATCTTAACTTTTACTCCTTTGGCGCAGAAAAGAACTAGTCAAAATTTCATCATGGAATTTTAAATTTTTGTATTCCAGAATGACAGACGAATAATATAATGATACATACATATTAATGTTTACTGTAATAATAATAATCATATATAATATTATATTAAAATAATATTAGCACGGCTGAAATTTGGTAAGAGTTTGCGGTCGCCGAGAAAATGCTCTAAATTAATTTTAGAAGTTGTACACGGAGTTATTTATGTGGTGACTGGAGTCCATTGTTTTTGCAGGTAATGGATGGATTCATGTCGTGGTAGTTGGAGTTCTCGCGTTTTTCATGAAATTTTGATATCTTTGGTTCTCTTTGGTGTAATAAACTGAAAGTTTTGGTGAAATTTGCGGCCACGAAAAAATAGTTTATATCGAATTTGTGAGTTGGTCAAGGAGGTTTTATGTGGTTACTGGTTTCCAATATTCCGTTTTTCATCATTTTGCCCATAACTCGAAACATATTGGGTATAGTGTACTTTTTTACTTGGAATTTGGTAGGCAAAACTATGAATGTAAGATGATTACCTATATATATTTCCGAAGCGGTGCTCGGAGTCTACTTGTGGGGGAAGAGTTTCGTCAATATGTCGAAATTGCGTAATTGCTACTGGTGTATTGTGAGTTTGCTTTGAAGCCCAGGAACCTTGACAGAATGATTCATACTTTAGTGTTGCTTACAGACTGCTAATGTGTTAATTAGTGTCTAAACTGGGTGCAATACTTTGGCAAGGATGGTATAGTAATATCCTCGTAAATGGAAATTCAAATTGTGATAAAGGCATTGAATAAAAAATTGAGAGAAACAATCAATGAGTCAGCAATGCCTCGAATTGCCAACTAGTTTTTAGTTCACATGTGACTTATTATTAGCACAATGACAGGCGGTTCACTGGTTCAGTCATCCGAATAAACTGCATTCATGTTTTTCAATTTTCATTGTTGACTCATATAAATAATGACCACTTCATGTATAATTATTTTTTGCCAGTTGTAAATTTTTAGCGAGAATGAACCACAGTGTTGTTGACATATTTTGCTATTGCAAAAGCTAGGCGCTCAAACCATACAAACTACAGCTAGTATGAAAAGCTGTATCTCGACCCGTTCGCTTCTAGCGTTAATGTGGGCGATTCCTTAGCAACAAAGACGAGCGCTCCTCGACAACGAAGAGTTTCTATTCTTTTTTCTTAAATGAGCTATAATTCATGGGATGCATTAACAATAATTATATCTGGTTACGAGATTTATCTCGCGTCATGTAATTTCATGGGGGTTGCAGTGGGTTACAGTGCCCAGGGGCTGCCAGCATGAATTAATCTTTGAAGCCTTTTTCATTGATCTTGACGAGACTTTGCCGGGGTTCGAACCCACACCATTCATTAGGTGTTTTGTTTGCCAACTACAGTACCACTTTCTTCACGCCACCGCGGTCAACTAAAAGTGGACAACGAAAGTAATTATTGTGTGACAAATACTCTCTGGAAGACGGAAAATGAGTACCAGAAGAAGATGCCTCTCTCGATTAGCGGCGGCAAGCGCATGTCATTTACATGTGTCATTTACATTTTTGCTGGTTGATTGCAGTACAGTGGCAATCCTGTGGGCAACTTTCAAAAAATAATATTTATTTTTTGCACATTGTCATAGAGTAGGGATTATTATATTGTTCTCGTACATTAGAAACTCTGGGTTCGGTTTCTGGTGCATTCGGAAGGCTATGATCTTTCCAACTATTTCATGATGGTAATCAGAGGACTATACATAAAAACGTACATAAAATCTGATATATTTCAAAGACTGGAGAAAACTAACTAGAAACCTTCCTTCCAACCCGAGAAATATTGTAGACGCCGGTGGCGCGATGAAATTGACAACAACTGACGAAACGAACACCTATTGAATGAATCACGTTCGATCCATGGTGAAGAAAGGATAATATAGATAAATAGAGTCTTTAAAGAGCAATACATGTGAGGTGCCCACTTTATTGGTTGTGTTTCACAGCCTTGGGACGATGTCCCATGACTTTACCGGTTTCTCTTTAGTTCCACACTGTATGACAGGACACAAGCGGAATATAGTGACCACATAAAATTCCAAGCATTGTTAATGGCGTTTTGGAAAATGAATTCCATTTTACTCGGTAATAAAAAATCCATCTCAGTCATTGGGCTGTTTCTTCACGATTTGCGATAGAAATGCGACTTTTCATCACATTTTCGGTATGTTATGACGTAATACGTGTACGTTATACTTTGGTCGGGTCCTGTGGTGCTAAAATACGAAGATCTCTGAGCTATTTGAGCAGTTTCACAAATATACAGCTATTTTTGTTGCGTAATTTTTCTATCTAATTTTTGGGAACTACTGACTTGGTTTTTCATTCTACAGTCTACAACAAAGAAATGAAATATTTATGACGCCATAGTGACGATATCTTGTTTTCAAATGAAGAGGCTCCGACTTTTTATGATTTAGCAAGTCATAAACGGCAATTTTCTCCACTTCTCATCTGATGTTGATATATATCCTTCTGAATCGCTTTCCAATAAAAATCCCATTATGACGTCACATAGTGATGTCATATTCTGGGCCGAGCAAAATTGGGAATTTCGATATCCAGATCCTAAAATGTGATGCTGTAATCTGGCAAGTTCAGAAAAAGCTAATTTTTTGACTTATAAACCTTACTAATATTACTGTGTGAAAATATACATCAGTCTCGCATGATCGATTAAATGCTGTTTTTCTTTGTTTCAGATTTCCCGACTGGTTTAATAACGCCCGAATTATCTCGGTTAATATTCAGCAATAAAACTACACAGGCAAACATAAAACAACGAGGGTACAGCCATGATGTGGCTGTAGACGACGATAACCTACGTGATCGATCTGTTGGGTTTTTTTGTCTTTTTTTACTTTTTGAAAATGGTTATGAATAAACCTGTAATAAAATGTACGTCTGTTTAAAAATGTGTAAGCACTTCAATGAAGTGAAGCATAATGTCGCTTTAGTTATTCTCAGGGTTTTGCTAATTTTCTAAAGAAAACTTCATTCCATTTATGTGTGGAAAAAAAATTATTTTAGTTCATTTTATGACATACTATAATTTATATTCTATGGCCAAGGAATGACTCGACACATAGGCTTAGTAACCTTGGGCCGAGAGCCGCCCCCCCCCTGAGACAAGAGAAAGGTAGTACTGATAACTGATAGTAAAGAGAAAAGTAGTACTGATAAACTGATAGTAAATAATATTGTTTATAAACTTAGCAACTACTGCACTACATTTCCTTATAATATTTTGCGCGACTCCTGCTATTTGTGATCTCAATAATGAGTATTTTTCCTCCAAACTTGACCTTTCGAGTTTGACATTTTCGAGTGAATTTCATAAAAATGGTTATGGAATATGTGCTCGATCTGTTGATGATATCGCACGAACATAAAATATTTGGATGTTTTCCTCATTCATCACAATAAATGGAATAGAAAGTTGAGTATGTTTAAGATAGCAGAAAATAATGCTGAACAGGTGAATTTTATTGGAACTACAGGCATACACACTTTTTGTATTCATCGAATATGGGTATCTGAAATCCATGGCAAGAAACGCGGTTCACGTTAAGCTGTATTTTGAATCTATTCCAATAAGGAAGTTGACTAAAATGTCTATCATCTCTATTCGGTACGATATTGTGATTACCAGGCTTCCATGGAGTGTAAAATGGCAAGAAATGCGAAAAAATTTTTTCAACTATTTTTTTTTTGTTGAAAAAACGGTGAAAAAGTCAAGGGTTAAATTCGTAAACTAGACTGAAAGTGATGGTGCATGCAAGAAAGTGTTAGATATTAATATGCTTCTCATAGGAATGCAAGCTTACTTATATTTACAAAAAATTATGCACCCATGGTTAAATTTGTTACTTCGAGAAATGATTGATGAAAACCATTCTGCAGCAGGATAACCTGACAGCAAAAATATCAATATCATATGAGTATCCTCTTTGCTCCAAAAACCATAACCACCATCTCTTTATCTATCCTGCATGTGTCCAACCCACCAACGTGTACTTGTACTGCCTATAACCAGCCCCTATACCCAATCTGTTTTCTTCAGTCCACCTCTAAACCGCCTAAAGCATTGGACATTCCTTTCAAAGTACTTAAAAGAAATTTTGTAATTTTTGCGACAGGCTAGTGAACACTGCCAATTTTAGTTCTATCGGAATTTTTTTGGTGGTGTTTAAAACTATGTTTTATTAAAGGGAGCTAACTGATGGATCGCGTTAACAATAATTTTTTATTAAAATTTTTGAAAACAGCATAAAAATGTTGCCTGTTAGGAAGGAACAAAATTAAGTATAAATAAAACAATTTTGAACAAAATTTCTGGTTCGAGGAACTGTAATATAACATCAGAAAATGAGCGAGAGGCGTTTGAAGAGCTTGCCAATAATCGTGAAAAAGTTGACTTCTTCTTTGTCGACTGCCTCTCTTTGGCAATTTCCAAATTATTCCATGTTTTGCCTTCAAGTGTCTCCATATGTTCTATTTCAGCTTGTTTGTACCTTTGATCATGCACAAGTCTGATATTCAATGTTACCTTGACAGATAAAATATATTAAGTTAGGTAATAATTGGTCAAATCGGGCTAGACAGAATCGGCAAACCGCATCAATACGTCGTACCGGACGAAGCAATTTTGTGTTTTGGATCATTTGTTAGATTGCTTTACCCAGTCAGGAATTTTAGCATTAGCATTAGCGCTTCGGCGGTAATCGATCAGTGACTCATTTTTTCATCAAACATATGCATACAGAATGCTTCTGTATGTACGTGACCCGTGTTTACAAAAAAAAAAAAAAAAAAATACAGAATAATGTTTGCTGGCTAACTTTTTTGATCTGAAGCGTATCCGATGTACGAAGTGCAGTGTTATATAGGATAAAAAAAACAATGGTTTTCCTACAAATCTTAAATTTTGATCAAGCTTTTTATTAAAGTAGAAGTCACGAACTGTAAGCAAACACTCGTGTGATTGATTGTAAAAAATGAGCTAGATGCTGTGGAGGTTCCACAATGTCACAAACAGTTTTATGCAAGAAGCTTTTTGCCAATAATCTCTAAACTTTGGAATTCCTTGCCCTCTTGCAGCTTTCCTGATCGTGTTGATCTACAAGGCTTCAAAACTCGCGTTAATAGACATCTATCAGGGATGGGGGTTCCTTAGGGCCTATTCCTGCATTTCGTGTAGCTCTTTGCACATTAGTGGCCTCAGGAGAATTTTCAAGTTTGATTCGCCTCCTGTAGCCTTGCTCTGAGCGAATTTCAATAAAAAAAAGGCAAAAAAACTTTTTCAGTCAAGTTTTTTTTTGAACAGACTCCGCAGATTCAAATCATATAAATGCTTCTACAATATTGGTCTAAAATGAGGGGCGATAAGAAGCAAATTTCTCAAGCTTCATTTGAGAATGTTAAAGAATGTCCAAAAGCACGTTGCCTTTTCGTTGTGGGATTTCATCCCGGTAAGTGCGGTTGATAAATAATTGCGTACATGCCATACACGCGTCACAAAAAATTAGTAGGATCTCTAAAAAGGCTTGCTGAATAATGTTCGGTTATATATTTCTTCTCTCATTTTACGCACCGTGTTTTGAGTTTGGCTTATCAAAAACAGCCCTCTCCCCTATCCCTCTCTATTTCTTTTAAAAAATTCAACAATAAAAAATGCTACACTTTGCGCATTTTCATTGTGCACTCAGAGATCAATGAAATTTGGTATAAGGTTTCGGTGTAAAAATCCCAAATTTTCTTAATATAGAGACGAGAATACGCAATGAAATATCGGTTTTTTCGAGTATAAGCCACAGATGAACCGCGTCTGAACGGCAATTTTAAGAGTGACCCATACATGGCCGAATATACCTTGTTAAAATATTCATAATGTATGTTATCAAAGTGAAAATATTCATGCAAAATAGACACACCTTTGCAACGTCTTCATAAAAGCACTCATCCCCATCAAGGCCAATAACGACAAGTCTTTCTCGAATCTTATCGAATTGACGACGCCCTTTTCCAGACAAGTTGCTCTTGAGAACGGTGTTTACAAAGGTGACCCCATGATTATAGGCAAATACAATGCACAGTTTATCTTCGTATGCTGTTTCAATATTTCTGAGAACATCACAAAATTCGTTCATTGCATTCTGTTCAGATGGAACTATAACTCTTGTTTTATTAGAATATCTTCTTTTATTACTTTCCGGTAGATCGCATATTGCACTCAAAATTTTCCACCCTGCATGATCTGCTTCCTTAAATGAACATCCATTATCACAAACCAAAACTACCTCTGTTTTGTCAATCTCCAGTCGACCGACTTCAACAGCCATAATACGTACACAATACAGCGAAAGTATTGGTTTCAAGATAATATTATTTTCAAATATTATCTTGTAAAATGCAATTCATTTGATAGAAAAGATCACTGATGGTTCAAAAAGGTCTATTTTGTTGAAACTATAAATAAATATAAACATTAATATATAAATATAAAATTTTGCAAGGAGTGTACTGACCACCGATAACGTTTTTTTTCCGGTATTTCTAAATCAGAAAATGTATTTCATGCTTGGGTCACAGATGGCCCCCGCTCTGGCGGCGTGAACTATCAGTAACCCATAATTAACAAAAAATGCATGTACGTAAGATTATATGAGTACGCACTTTTGATTACCACTGTGAGTGATCAAGTGTGATCTCCTGCTACACCATACTTTCATTCCATTACTTTATAAATCTACGATATATTAGGTTTGAGAAAAATTGTTTGTTGGACATTGATTATGAATGCAAACATCGCGTGTAGTTTTTCGAATATTTTTACCTGTTGATTGCAAGAACACAAACCACTTAAAAATGTGTATCATTAATTTCATATACGAACAGCAAATTTCTTTGTTTTTGCCACTACACTTTGTCTCGATTTAGCCCACCACTCCACTACTACAAACACTGAACGCACCTAGCGCTATATTTCAAAGCTTCATTCTTAATATACCATGAAGCATATTACCAATTTAAAGAGAATATTAGATGGGTTTGTGTGGAGTGAAACTACTTTCCAAAATATATTTCCAAAACTTATGTGGCTACAAGAGGTCATTTTATATCCATATCAACAACATATTATATTGGACACAAAATGCGTGTTTCAATATCGCGCGATCCAAACAAAAGCGTTCGTACATTTAATACAGGTGAATGAGTTTCGATTCTATTGTCGACAGGCTTAAAATAATATCGCAAAAGAGTAGGTTAATCATTGATTTATTCTAGGTAAATATGAGCGAACAAAACACACAAGTTTTGAGGAGTGAAACCACATCCCAAAATATATTTCTAAAACTTATATTGCTACAACAGTTCATTTTATATCCATATCAACAACATATTATAGTGGACACAAAATGGGTGTTTCAATATCGAGCGATCTAAACAAAAGCTTTTCTTACTTTTAATACCGGTGGATGAGTTTCGATTCTATTGTCGACAAGATTGATTGTTGGACATTGGGTGTTCCTTGAACAAGAAATACCAAACAAAGGTTCATAAGATGATCATTATTGTAATTATTGTACGACAATGAATGTATCGTACGATCGGTACACATGTTGGAGTTAGTTTGTAAAATATCACCTTGTTAGGTGCAGGCGGAAAATCAGTTGCTTGCGATCCCATCTGCAATTGAAATTTATGTGTGAAAAATATACATCAGTCTCGCATGATCGATTAAATGCTGTTTTTCTTTGTTTCAGATTTTCCGACTGGTTTAACAACGCCCGAATTATCTCGGTTAATATTCAGCAATAAAACTACACAGGCAAACAAAAAACAACGAGGGTACAGCCATGATGTGACTGCAGACGACGATAACCGACGTGATCGATCTGTTGGAGTTTTTTGTCTTTTTTTACTTTTTGAAAATGGTTATGAATAAACCTGTAGTAAAGTTTACGTCTGCTTAAAAATGTGTAAGCACTTCAATGAAATGAAGCATAATGTCGCTTTAGTTATTTTCAGGGTTTTGCTAATTTTGTAAAAAAAACTTCATTCCATTTATGTGTAGAAAAAAAATATTTTAATTTATGACATACTATAATTTTTATTCTATGGCCAAGGAATGACTCGACACATAGGCGTAGTAATCTTGGGCCGAGAGCCCCCCTCCCCCCCTGAGACAAGAGAAAAGTAGTCAACTGATAGTAAAAAATATTGTTCATAAACTTAGTAACTACTGCACTACATTTCCTTATAATATTTTGCGCGACTCCTGCTATATGTGATTTCAATAATTAGTATTTTTCCTCCAATCTTGACCTTTCGAGTTTGACATTTTCGAGTGAACTTCATAAAAAGGGTTATGGAATATGTGCTTGATCTATTGATTATATCATACACACTTTTTGTATTCATCGAATATGGGTATCTGAAATCCATGGCAAGAAACGCGGTTCACGTTAAGGTGCAACTCGTAAACTAGACTGAAAGTGATGGTGCATGCAAAAAAGTGTTACATATTAATATGCTTCTAATAGGAATGTAAGCTTACTTGTATTTACAAAAATTATGCACCCATGGTTAAATCTGTTACTTCGAGAAATGATTGATGAAAACTATTCTGCAGCAGGATAACCTGACAGCAAAAATAGCAATATCATATGAGTATTCTCTTTGCTCCAACCAACATCTCTCTATCTATCCTGCATGTTCTTTTATTACTCTCCGGTATATTATTACTTTCGAATAATGCACTCAAAATTTTCTACCCTGCATGATCTGCTTCCTTAAATGAACAACCACTATCACAAACCAAAACTGCCTCTGTTTTGTCAATCTCCAGTCGACCGACTTCACCAGCCATAATACGTTCACAACACAGCGAAAGTATTAGTTTCAAGATAATATTATTTTCAAATATTATCTTGTAAAATACAATTCATTTGATAGAAAAGATCACTGATGGTTCAAAAAGGTCTATTTTGTTGAAACTATAAATAAATATAAACATTAATATATAAATATAAAATTTTGCAAGGAGTGTACTGACCACCGATAACGTTTTTTTTCCGGTATTTCTAAATCAGAAAATTATATATTTAAATATTTCAAATTAATTAATTTTAATTAAATATTTCATGCTTGGGTCACAGATAGCCCCCGCTCTCGCGGCGTGTACTATCAATAACCCATAATTAACAAAAATTGCATGTACGTAAGATTATATGAGTACGTACTTTTGATTACCACTGTGAGTGATCAAGTGTGATCTCCTGCTACACCATACTTTCATTTCATTACTTTATAAATCTATGATGTATTATGTTTGAGACAAATTGTTTGTTGGACATTGGTTGAGAATGCAAACATACGCGTGTAGTTTTTCGTATATTTTTACCTGTTGATTGCAAGAACACAAATGACTTAAAAGTGTGTATCATTAATTTCATATACGAACAGCAAATTTCTTTGTTTTTGCCACTACACTTTGTCTCGATTTAGCCCACCACTCCACTACTACAAACACTGAACGCACCTAGCGCTATATTTCAAAGCTTCATTCCTAATATACCATGAAGCATATTACCAATTTAAAGAGAATATTAGATGGGTTTTGTGGAGTGAAAGTACTTCACAAAATATATTTCCAAAACTTATGTTGCAACAACAGGTCATTTTATATCCATATCAACAACATATTATATTGGACACAAAATGCGTGTTTCAATATCGCGCGATCCAAACAAAAGCGTTCGTACATTTAATACAGGTGAATGAGTTTCGATTCTATTGTCGACAGGCTTAAAATAATATCGCAAAAGAGTAGGTTAATCATTGATTTATTCTAAGTAAACATGAGTGAACAAAACACCCAAGTTTTGAGGAGTGAAATCACATCCCAAAATATATTTCTAAAACTTATATTGCTACAACAGTTCATTTTATATCCATATCAACAACATATTATAGTGGACACAAAATGGGTCCAATATCGAGCGATCTAAACAAAAGCTTTTCTTACTTTTAATACAGGTGGATGAGTTTCGATTCTATAGTCGACAAGTTTGATTGTTGGACATTGTGTGTTCTTTGAAAAAGCAATACCAAACAAAGTTTCATAAGATGGTCGTTATTGTAATTATTGTACCACAATAAATGTATCTTACGATCGGTACACATGTTGGAGTTAGTTTGTACAGTATCACCTTGTTAGGTGCAGGCGAAAAATCAGTTGCTGGCGACCCCATCTGCGAATGAAATTTATGAATTTCACTAAACCAAAGTATTTACATGAGGATACATAATTTTCGACTCAAAAGATAATTTTTTAATTATACTTATTGGCATTAGTAGATTCGCGTTAGACAGCATTGTCTGTTCGATTAAATGGTATCGTGCTAAATAGGATAATACGGTTCATATATTGTGAGTGCCGATATAAAAACTTCGCGTTCTTTCAAAGTTATTTGTATCTGTCCTATCTTATATGAATCTTGCAGAGTATTTTTCATCTATAGTCTATAAATTTATAAAATGTTGTCGAGGACTGAGTCGGATGTTATACTGGTGGGAGGTTACAAAGGTAATAAAGATACTTACGGAGTCGATTCCAATTTACGGGAATGTTGTTGGAAACTGTATTCTGAAATTTATGATGTCAATCCAAGAGCGAAATGGTCAATTATGCGCCAACTACAGGTTGTAGTAAATAATTCAGACCTGAGAAGAGTCAGCAGACAAACGGTTAATGAGCTCCGGGAATTACTTTTGGAAACACCACTTCATGAAGATGGCATCACGCGAATTTTGTTCTCCCATAGTCATGGGGCAATAGTAGTCTATGCTGCTCTTGATGGAACAGATTTTCCAGAATTCTTGAAAATAAAAGGATACATCTATCCTTATTTACTTTCTAGTGCTATTCAAGAACATCTTGCCATATTCAATTTCGGTGGATCGCAAATCATTCCAAAATGTTATGCTAAGGTAGGTCACCATTTCTATATTTTTCGAAAATAAACTTGAAAAGGTAAATCTTTCATTGTTTTAGACATATTTTTTTAAACTGTTGAATCAATAGCCTAGCCTACCCAAATTCTCACACCCCGGTTCGAATAGTGGACTTCAATTGAAGAACCGCGGACTTGCCGGGCCAACCCTGCGACAATCAAATGCAGTTATGCTAGGCCCTTTGAATAAAATAATCATTAAATACATTGCCGTATATTGCCCTGGCGGCGCAATCTATCAGTGGGGCATACTTGTCAAAGCATGCTTTGAAATAATATTTTTGACTGGGAAGTATAGCGGATCGCCCTTGTTACAAACATAAATTAAACCAAACGCCTTGTAAAGGAAGCCATTTTTTTATGTCAAAACAGTCATTTCTCAACGCTGAAAACGTTCTGTTATTCTCCTGTTCTCGAGTCGTCCGTCACAGAAGTCATAGACGTTACACAAAATAGAATGTATGATTTAGGAAGGACAAAATCTAGCCAGGAAACAACAAAGAAATCTTACATCTGAATAATTTTAACAGTCAAATCTGAATATTGATATCTTGTATTAAATTTACAAAGATCTAGAATCAACACAGTTCTAGAAACTTTTATCAACTGATAGCTCAGATATGCGGAGTAAAGGAGATGGACGTTAGCATTCCGACGTCGCCATGTTTAGTCTCCGTGCACGCATGGTACGTAGGTTTGCATTTAAAAGCCGACCCGTCCGTTCGCTACAGAACGCACAATGAATCTGTAGTTCTTCCCAAACAGAAAAAAAAACATTCATCTCAAATTACATTATAAATTCAATTTGTTTCTTTGTTGTTCAATTAGTTTTTTTGGGTATTCTATGATTCGCTTAAATCCTTCATATACTTTTTACTATCGACCTTTTTCCATAACAGATTTCTTTCAACATGTATCTAGAAGATGATACATTTGGAAAACTCGCCCAAAGAGTTTTTGGAGATGACGTATTTAGCTCTTACAACAAAATAACCTACCGAGCGGAAGAAAGTAGTGGATTTCTTCGAAACCTTTTTTCAAGTTCGTCGAGAAAACAGTCCCACCTGTTGCGAAAATACGTAGATAATGAAGAAATTCTTGACACAATCAGGAGGAAATTGGGGATTCGAAATAATTTTAGATTTTGATAAGACTGTGAAAGAGAGAAGAATCGCGGTGGTCTAAGCATCGAATATTTTCCTAGTTTCGGCCTCAGGCTTGGAATAAATTGAGAACGAAACAGGGTTCGTTAAAGCTCAAAATTGAAGAATTTTTTTAAAAAAAAAAGAATCAGGAATTTTACTAACTTAGAGTTCATGTTTGTATGGACAATGGAAGTGAGAAACAATTGTTCAGGTGAAATATTACAAAATGATGGATCGAAACAATCTGTTCAACCTAGAAGAATGATTTATAATTGCACACAACCCTGTTATAAAGTAGGGTATGGGACAATAATAAGGCGCGCTGGGCGTCGCTCATTGATGGTCTGTATTCAATGATACAATGTTTCATACTAAGTTCGTTAAGTTTGATTTAATTAATGTTTTTTCGATTATAATGCTTATGTGCTCATAAAATATGAAGTACCGCGGAATTCAGCGTATTTCTGAATTTCAAAAAGGGATTTATTTTAATTTCCCCAAAATCTTCTCTTTTAAAAAAACTTCAAAATCTGCTTTCTTGTTTTCGATCACGAATACCAGAATCGTTATAATCCGTACTTCATATGTTATGAGCACATATAGGAATTGTAATCTCGTACGTATAATCTTTCAAACTAATACGAATCATCAAGTTAATTGCTATTTAATATTTTTTTTTAAATTTGTTATAAATTTATCTAGATGTAAATAAGTATAGAAAATGGTTAATTCTGAAGTAATACTAGTTGGTGGGTACGGAGGTAAACAAGACAGCAGATCAACCATTGAAAGTAATATGAGAGAAGCTTGCTGGCTTTTTCATTCATATATCAATGAAGTTCAGCCGAGTGCAAAAAAAGTTATCATTGGTAGTTTGAATGTCATTGTAAATGATTCGGATTTATTTTCAACCTCCGAGAAAAACGTTCGTGAATTACAACAAATGCTGATGAAAATGATGACCACTTCATCGTATGATGGTATCAATCGCGTCATAATTGCGCACAGTCATGGCGCAAATGTGGTTTATGAAGCATTGAAACAAGGAAGTCTTGAACGTTTCCTAGTTGATAATGGAGTAGGAAGGTCACGTTCAGAATACATGGTCAAACAAATTCGGCATCGATTGGCAGTATTCACACTGGGTGGTACACAAGATATCCCAGAATGTTTTGCATTGGTGAGTAAAAGTCGTACGAATATTTGTTATTTCGAGTTGACGGAGAACAAATGTCCAATCTAATCAAATATTTTAGTTCGCAAGGTGTTCGTCACAGACGGGCGACGCGATCTATCAGTGACTCATGTTTGATTCCTAAGGTTGTTTGATTTTACTCTCCACCGTCGCTAAAAATTTTGTAATCTATCACCTTTTTCAACGTGTATAAATGTCTTACCCAATCGACGCCCCTAGTTATGTCAAGGAGTCCACAATTAAAATCGAACAAAAACAAATCAAAACTGATAAATGCCATGCATATTATACCGGATTTTTCCCAAATTTGGTACCATCGTGAATAGCGATGACAAATTTTGTCGGAGTGCGTGAAATGTGGGTATACTACGAGTGCTCCGAATGATAGTGGAACTGAAAACTGATTTACAGAAGTGTAACACATGGATATATTATCATTACTGGCAAATTTTATGATCAGCTGCAGTCAGCAGCGCATTGACTTTATAAAATTTCTTTTTTATTGTCATTTGCAGCTCTGTGTCAACTTTCGCCTGAACAAAGATCGAATATCAGTTATGGCAAAACCAATAATCGGGGAAAATCACGGGAAAACGGTTCAGCGAGTTATTTTGGAAGAAGAAGTTTTGCCAAAAGTTAAACGTCAAAAAAATTCCTTTTTCAAAAATCTATTTGCATCTGCGTCCGCTTCTTCAGCGGCATCATCTAGTGATCATGGAGATCATTACTTGAAAGAATATTATCATTCGGAACAATTGATGGAAACAATCATGGAGCTGTTGGAAAATGCAAAGTAGACTTGATCCACATTGTTTTTATAGACTATAAAAATTCATATATTTTTCTGAAATGACCGAAAAACCTACACACCCAACTTATAAAACCCACGATACTGGCCTGCGATTCAGATCATGGTGGTGCCCGGTCTTTAGAAGTATACTAACGTGTTTTTGAGTGTCGTAAGAGACGATTAATAGGAAGTAAAGAAGTGATAGATGGCTACACCACCTCTGGCTATGACAATAACGCCACATCTCCGTATAAAATATTTTACGGTTAGGTTACAGTTACTGTTTTTACATTTTATATAGAAGCTCTGTCGCCAGTCACCCTGATTAAAGTGGTTTAAGTTATATATGGATATAACTGGAAAATGTGGGGTAGCGATTTGAATAAAACTACATCATGACTTCTACGTTACCTTGTATAGATTGCTATCGTTCTTTACATGATTGATTCCAAAATCCCAAAACTTTTTGTTTATATGTTGTGATCACAGTATAGGATAAATATATTTTGCTTGATATTTTCCATTGATTATCTATAATAATTGGGATATTGATGGTCAAATTACACGTTCTTGCTATTAATATGATTTTGAACATTTTCAGAGACTTTTCTCTGTTAGCTATGATGTTATTTTGTTACTTGTGTTGTCTGTTCCTTGTGTTACACAGACTAATATTTCGCTTAATTTCTTTTTTATATGATATTTTGATAGCGCAATGTCATTGGTTACAGAAATATCTCTAAAATAATGGCAAATGGCTGAGTGTCAGCTTTCACCAACACCTATTTGTCGGAAAAATTTTCGAGCAATAGTTATCGGAGGATACAAAGCAAATGAAGAGGAAGTGAAAACTGCGGCTTGGGATATCTGGAAGCAAATTTTTGACCTCACTGAGAGGAAAAGGAATGATCGTCGTGATAATCTCGTCACCGTAATAAACAAAGCTCAAACTCTCAGCGAAGTTTTTGCGCCAAACGTTACGAAAGTTCATGACCAGCTTTTATGTTCGACATTTTGTGAAGAAGGCATAACATGCGCGATATTTGCGCATAGCCATGGTGTGAAAATATTGAAGAAGGCATTAAAAATTTTATCGTATCATCAACCAGTAAACCTTGATCAAATAAGAAATTGTTTGGCTATATTTACGTTCGGGGGAATTGATGTTATATCACGCGATCAAGCAAAGGTGAGCAATTTCCTCCACTTCATGCTGGAAATATCTAATATTTCTATGTTCTAGGAGTTAGGAAGACGTCTACGTAAATGTAAATAACAATTGAAGTTTATTCATTATTTCTGTGTTGAACTTTGAGCGGGTGATAAATTTTCACCACAGACGTACAGCCCATCCCAGCCCGAAATAGTATACGCACACATGAATTTTAAGCTTGAGTCACTGATAGATCGCGCCGCCGAGGCGCGGCCCATCTGTGGCTGGTGATTAACAAAACAAATTTCTGATCGGGATCCATAGCCTCTGTATATTTGTCTAAAATTTCCAAGTGTAGAAAATTGGCTAAACCATGTTTTGCCATGCATGGGCTTCTGGGCACGGCTCAGCTGTGAAGCATACTTGACAATTTCAATAATTGATAGGAATTATCTTTACAAATAATCAGCAACTTCTAAAACTTGAGTTAAAACATCGATAAACTAAAATAATATATTATAAAACCTGAAATTTGAAGTGACACTGCATTTCAATATTTATTAAGGGCATCAATAGGATTTAATTTGATCGACATGTAATATTATCCAATATACTTTGTAGAAATAGGCTCGAAATCGGTGTCAAATTTACATTTTGCCATATTAATTAGCTTTTGAGCAAACTTGTTTTTAGAAGGATATTAGCATAAAGAAATGAACAAGGAATTCTAGGATTCTTATTAAAAGAAATGCGTTGTTGAATATTCTTAAATTGAATAATTTTGCAAAAAAATCATGATATATGCCAAATTTTACGTTATAAAATTTGACATAAATCACGATTTTTCTCTAAGAGGGGCAAATAGGGTCAAATATCAGCAATTACGTTTATCGGAAATGAAAAGACTTTATTTACTTTATATAGTGGCCCCAACATATAGTGGCCTCTTTTTCATTTGTTTTTTATCAAAATTCACTCTGAGCAAGGTCGGAAGCAGTGCCTGAAAGTAGCCAATTAACGGTCACATAAAAGCAGAGAGCTACTAAAAGATGCGGTACCAGCAACTGCACTCAAAACGGAAAACATCCCGAACGGAACTGAACCGACATGGTAAAGTGCAGTGAGTGGTATCTGCCCTGGGCAATGGTTGAAATATCTACCACTTCTTTGCTTCCTTTTAGTCGCCTCTTACGACACGCAGAAAATATGTTAGGGCTATTCTAAAGCCCGTACCTACAGGGCCAATCATAATAAATATTATTTTTAAATTGTCTATCAGATAGTGGCAAATATAAGATTGAAGTCTGACCTACAATCAACGTATGGAACAATGATATATGGACACAAAGACAATAACTCACCAATACTGTTATTTGGAAAAGATGATCATCCCAGAGTTAGGCATAATTTTCTGCCAACATCTACTGAGGCTCTGCACCAGATGAGAGCAGTCTCTTGCGGTGATTCAAGACATGTCCTGCGTGAATATGTGAACGATCAGCAAGTTATGGAATATGTGCTTGATATGCTGATGATATCATATGGACAAAAAAAATTTGGATGTTGTCCTCATTCACCACAATCTCTTGAAAAGAAAGTAGAGTATGTTTAAGAAAGCGGAAAATAGTGTAAAACTGTATCTTTTCTTGGAGCTTCATCCATTCATAATTCTTGTACTTATCGTCGGATATGGGTATCGGAAGGCCAGTGGTAAGAAACGCGGTTTACAATAAGCTGTATGTTGACTAAAGACCAAAAGTGATAGTGCATACCAAATGCACTACCGCCAAACGAAGTTACTTGGGTCAGTCAGGTTTTTGGGCCGATCTCTACATGAGGATATAAAACCGTTCATTGAGCAACGAACAAAACAGAAAATTATACAAACCTCAAGATTTTTTTTAAAGAAAATGCCGTATACTTTTCTGTGAAAGCGCAATATCTTAAACAAATTTATTCCTTGCCAGTCATCTGGGGACGATTTAGCAGGTAAACAGAAATCAACAATAGAATTGTTTTTAAAATGGATACTTGCCGTCATGGCGACAACGCTATGGTAGTTCAAGGTTTTCTTGAGAGATTTTTTATTCGTATATTATTTCCCTTCTGCAAAATCTGCAGAAGATATTCTACATGAATAAAGCGTCATTATATTCTTTCTGTACACAATTTTACAAAAACTTGGTAACTTGAGCCACCAATTACAACAAGAATATTGTAATAAAAGTGCATTGTATTTTTCTTGGTGCACCTTATCGCCATACTAGACTGTGTTTACCCTAATTGGTAGTACTCCAATTGATATTTTCTAACCAGTTCATCATGGTATATTGAAAAGAATAACGTATAAATAGAAACAAGATGGGAAATTTTAACGTTTAAAGTCTGTCCTCAGGATACTCCAATCCTCGAAGATACTAGTTAACTCGTTTTCTATGGACTTAAAAGTTGTAAAGATGCAACACAAGTTCTGAAAATTCATAGATCAAATTCTTGGGACTGTTTCAAGCTCTAATATAAGTCAATTTGTCTGTCTTGACAGTGAGGACAAATTTTATAGGTTTTCAGAAAAGAAACTAAATCTAAAGTGGCAAAATTGATCATAGTAATGACATATTTTCAGTGAGAAATAAAGTGTTTCAAATGAAGTGTTACGTTTTTTCTCTGAAATGAAGTAACAATTTGTTAATTCAAATTAAAAAATATTGTCCGACAAGAATTATGAATTGAATTTTTTAATGAAGATATAGTTCGAAGGGTGAAAATTATTGTAATTTCGTAAAATTATTTTCATACTTTGTTTCATACCACTGCTTTCTACGATTTTTCCTCTACTATGAATCTTTTTCTGTAGTGTACTTATAATTTTTAGTTTGTTGAAAAGGATAGACAAATAATCTGTTTTTTAAGGGAATTTTTTCAAGCATTTTTCTCAATTTACTCAATATTTTCCCGATGCCCAAGTATCCACGAAGTTGGGTAAATGGGACCCGTCATAATATAGAAATAGTAAATATAAACCAAATCTCAGAACTGAATTTTCCTTCATGTCCAGATTATGATATTAAATAAAGGATATTGTAAAGGAAGTCATTTTTTATGTCAAATTAGTCATCCCTCAGCACTGGGAACATTCTATTATTGCCCTCGAGTGGAATTGGAAGCTGGTCACAGACGCTACATAGTAAGGACGTGCAATTTAGCGAAGGTCAACATCTAGCCTAGGTGGAACAAAGAAATCTTGCATTTGTGTAATTTTAACAGGCAAGTTAAACTATCAATATCATGCAATAAATCTAAAAAGATGAACACATTAAAGAGTATTCAACCAACTGATTGGAGTTATACCGAGTGGCGAAGATAGACACATAGGCACCGCAACGTCGCTTATTTATTCGATCTTTATTCGGTTTTCGATCTTAAATCCGAAGACTAAACATTCGATTGCAGGAAATAATTCGTTTTTGTGTATACACCGCTACAAATAAAATTAGCGTATTGCAGCTTAAGTAAAAAAAAACGACGCGAAGTGCAAGTACCCGTGATCACGTGATTCATGACGTATTTTAAGCGATGATCCATTTTAGTTTTTTTATTCAGTATCTGCACAATTTCAAGTTGACTCTATATCATGTAAAATACATGCTGATATGAATATTCAGATCACCAAGAGCTTGTTATGTGCCAGGTTGGGGGTCAGACTGGCGGAGTAATAAAACCCGAAGCGAATACGGTTCCAACACTTTAGACTTTGGTGGACACGTAGACAATACCTATATTTACAAAAAATTCTGCTCCCCCAATGTTGAAACTGTTACTGCAAGAAATGAATATTGAAAATCATTCTGCAGCAGGATAACTAGGCAGAAAAATATATCAAAATCATATGAGAGAGAAATTTGCATTTACGCCGACTACCCCGACAAACATCTCTCTACCTATTCCCAGCCCAGCATATGTACTGGCATTTTCCTACCCACATACCTCCATCTTACCTGTACGTCGCCAACTCTACCGGTTTTCCTGATCTGTACACCCACAAACTCCAACTGAACTTGCCTATACCCCCAAGCCCAACCCATTAACGTTCACTTAATTGCTCCGCTTATAACCAACCCTCATACTTCAAACTGTTGTACTTCAGCCCACCTCTACCCATAATTCACCCAACTTTTCGGTGATTTGACTCGAGTATATCAGCTAAATAACTCGACTTGACAAACTGCAGATCGCGCGACTCAACTCGTGACTTCATAAAAATTTAGCCAGAGTCTGCAATCACCGTTTGAAAAATCACGTTGTCTTCCGCTGCGTGATTCATCCTAGCAGAAATGACGCCTCGCACAAGAATATATCACAAGCAACACGGCAATGTACTCTGCTGTGAAATCCGTGCCCGTTTACCCAATGATAATCATATGGTAAGTGGATACTCATAAAGTGAGAAGTGGTAAATTATTCAGTCATTTCTGTCGAATAGATTAAAAATTCAACTCGTGACTCGACTTGAGTCTCAAAAATGCAGCCTATGACTCGACTTGCGTCATGAAAGTACAGTGACACAAAACTTCAAATTTACCTTTTGACAAGACCTAGACTCGACTCAAATTTCTTGATCAAGAGACTGAATCCGAACCTCATCCTTTCCGTGCCAAAAGATCGTTCAAGTTAGATAAACTTCGGCGTTGCATTACCGTACTTTTCACTTATCGTCGTAAGAAGGGGGCTTACATGTCCAATTCTCCAATACAAGTTGAAATATTAAATATAGAAATAGTTCTGCAGCAACTCGACACTCGAAAAGAGACTATTTTTATCCTCCAGAAAAATAAACGAAACACTGTCCTTTGGGAAATTTTCTTTCGACAGGGTCCTTCTCCAGGTGCCCAAATAGCTGGCGTTCCGCTAGTCTGGGTGCAACCAGCTGATACGGTTACTTTCGAATTAAGTATAATAATATTTGGCTGAAATGGTCAAGCATGAGTCACCAATGCATGCCATCTGCGGCCGAAATTTCAAACCCAAGTTTTAAGCCCAATAACAAACAGTATGCGTCAGTGTTTTGTGTTGTTAATTCTGGCAACTTTTGTGTTGTTGTTTATTACACGGCTAATTGTGACGTGTCCATCGCACCATGTGCTTGTTGTTGATTGTCTAAAAACGTCAGTTTGGACTGGAGATCGAAAAGGTTGTTTGTGTTTTTGTCGCCTGATTTGGAATGGGGAGTTTTGGCTAGTTACTGGCGATGAAATCTAAAAACAAAATATTATTTGTACAATAAAGTGTCATTGTTTCGCATGGACGACGCACGATATCGATGCGACGAAAATTGTTCTACTATATTTAATATTTTCATCCCGTTGAATATAATATACATTATAGTAATAATAATATTATTACCTCACTGAATTGTTGGGAGTCGCCCTGAAACTTCGATTCAGCGTGACGTTAGGCCGGCCAACATAACTACAGGGCCGTTTCGGTACATTTCGGTCTGAGAGAGAGAGTGAGAGAGAATTTAATATTTTTTCGACCAGAAATGCAACACTCAATACACTATATTGTAAGTAGGTACACAGGCAAATGTATTTCGGTAAAGACTGGGGAATGGCGATACGGCCAGTTGGACATCAGTGTTTACCATTACCCATCCCTGTCAAATATATAAAAAACTTACAATAAAATATAATTATATTTGCACCTACGAATGATCGATGACTATTTTTGCAAAGTTATTTTAACACTCTCATTTACCACAAAGCATTCAAGCACATTGGTATTCGTAGAGGTCTCCGTGGACCGGATTGCCGGAGTCGAATCCGAGAGGATTCGCTTAATTTGGGTGGTTGCAGGTTCGGATTGGCCTTCAAAATATTCGACCCGAATCGGATCAGTTTCGGATCCAGTCTGTCGAATCAAGAAATTAATAACGATTTGACTCCGCAGACACCAACATGCCCAGAAAAATACGTCCGGTCGTTTCGGTAATTATGGACATAACATAGTTTATTTCGACACACTGCACAAAAGCACAGAGCAGGAAGGCGAGACGAAAGGCGATTGTTGTGTTGTTATAATATTTGGCGAAATAAACTACTTGAGTACCGGTATTTTTTTCAAATCATAGCTTGCATATTACGTTCTGTATTCAGTACATAGTATTAAGGCATATTTAAATGTCAGAACATCATATACCCAACTACAAATCAGCCGTCATCAACTTTTCACTAGTATATCAGTATTTTTTAAAAAAATGATCTGTACAAGCTGACCTGACGTCAACTGTAAACTGGTAAAAGTTTGCTCTATCCCATGTTAGTTAAGCTGCGATTAATCAATAAAAAGGTAACTTAGGAGTACAGAGTAAGGATAGAATTTCATTTTTATCGCTTAACTGCTCAGTGCTTAAGCATGTGGTGACATCTCAGATCTTGTGCAGACTGCAATTCTGATTATTTTTGGCTTATCATATTTCTCATTTTTTCTGTGCATGAACCATGTTCTGTTTAGGAAGCAGTGCTCATGTGAACCATGGTGCGCGGGCAAATTATGAAGCAGACATCTTGCATATAACCATCATCCCTCACTTATATTCGTCACACATTTTCTGATATTCCCAACCCTTGATCGATTTGACTAACCAGGTATATATCCGTTTCTCTGCATGTGCAGTGTGAAAAATCTAGACGGAGAAATATTTTATGTGTTTCTAATTAAACGTATACGGTACATAAATACCGAGATTAGTTAACGCTACACAGACAGACAGTGGTCTGTGCTGGTGGAATTCTGGTCAACTGAGATGGCATGTGTTGGGTATGTCACTGGCGTTTTTTCTGTTAGTTTACTTCAGAAGAGTATACAGTCAAGATGTTTCTCCTGTACCTCCTTGACATACGCTAAATATAAAAAGTAAGTCCTAGTAACTATTCTGTATTACGAATGCTTTAATATTTAAATTTGAACCATATTCAAAAGGTAATTTAACTCAAACTACTTAAAAATGTTAAACTTTGTCAATGACCATTGCATCATGGGCCATCCTGCTTCATGTTAAATTTTATATTTAAAATTTGATATATCAAAATTTTGCAACTAGATCTGGATTGCATTGCCTTATTCTTGTTTTATGTCTCTGTGTTACCCAACCCATATTCATTGTAACACAACTATATGATAGCAAAAGTACTTTTTGTAAAATTTATATTTTGTTTTGAATATTTAACTTGCTTGTGTTTACAGCCTAGCTTCATTCACTACTATGTCTGCAGTAAAAATTAGTCAATTTTTCTGTAAATAAATATTTTGTTATATTCATGTACATCATGGTTTTATGAGTGGGTTCTGTGCTCTGTTGAAGTTAATCCCATGTACTACTATTCTTGATATTTCACAGAAATCAGTTCAGGCTTAGAAAGCACAACAATAGGGTTGGTGACAGAAGCAATGAACTCGCCACTCTACCAGACTGGTCTTTTGCAGGTAAAAAAGGCCAATTTTCTTCTAATAGCAGCAGATAATAAGAGTGACAGCATTGCAATATTAGTGTTGGAATTATTTTTGCAGAAATTTTAAAATCTTAGTGGTTATATACAAGTGATTAATTATTTCCAGTCTGAATCATCTCTGTAGATATCCACATTTATTGTGTATTGCGTTCATATCAGTATCACATTTGCTTGTCTGTATTCATTGGTGATGGGTATATTACATATCAATGTAGGTAATATATATCCCACATTTCGCCCATACCAATTTGTCTTTATGTTCAAACAGCTGTGGATTATTGTATTCTGAGTCCAAGATGGGTAGCAAGAGGATATAAGCTTTTTGAACATTAATAGTTACTGTATTAGCTTTTGGGCTTGTTCAGTTATTTTGGCAAAAATATGAACGGACAGCAGGATGTTGGGTCTGTTATTGACCAAGGATTATTGAACTTTCGCAAAGTAGACACATAATTATGCAAAAGGAGTCATAAAGGCTTCCTGTGGTGTATTTATATCAGAGGCGTCTTCAATCTTATAAAATAAATCCCTTTTATAGAAGTTAGATGAAATCAGTGCCATAAGTTGTACATTGAAACTTAATTCGGTCATGGAAAAGGAGTCAAGGGAGTCAAACCTTGGAATGGATTTTGTAGCCTTTGACTGATTTTGCTTTAAGAGCGACCGAAAAAACATTTGTTACATTCTCATATTTAGATGGAAGGCCGGCACCTCCTGGTCTTCACAAAAATCGGAACATGGAGATTCAGAAACAGATTTGTGTAAGTGATTTATTAATTTGAAATTCAATTGAAACACACTATAGTCAAAGGTCAGTAGCAGCACTCAAAACTTTCCCCTAATTATAGCTGAGAGCTTCATACAATGTAGCATTGGCAACCTGACTATAGGCAGAAAGCATTCTATACAGAACTGAATCGTTGTAGTAAGTTGAGTATAGGGTGACTGTCATGGTGAAACTGTCTGCCACTGCGACGATACAAACTAATAAGTTAGAGCAATTATGCTCTTTGATATCCGTGCCATTTTTTGGTAATATCTGGGAAATGTTCAGAATTATGTCAGTAAACAAGGTTGGTGTATTCTGAAGTATGACATTTTGGACTAAAAGTTCAAGGTGTAAGACATACGGCTCATTGTTTTATTATTTAACGAGTGATATTTGTTCAGAGGCGAATTATCATTTTTCTTGATGAGATGAAAACTGCAGAACAAGATGAAAAAGAAAATTCAAAGCATGTGTTGTAATGGACTTTGCCTTTTCAAAACACTGTGTCAACATCTCTTTCCTCTTCTTCCTGTTCTTTTGATGACATCCATCGTGCGAAAACTGTTTCATGGATACTCATTTGTTTCAAGCAATCTGGTGTGCTTGCGTCAATATTCATGCATGTGATTGAACATATAAGTAAACTTTTAGACACTGACGATACAAGTCTTGCCAGGCCTGCCATTGACGTCCATGTCATCGTTCTGGATGATTCTTCAGAATCCTGAAATATTGTACAATGTTGTATTCTTGGAATATTTTAGTGCATTTTTATAAAGGTAATGGGTGGTTTGAATAACAATGAAGTACTAATTATTTTTCAAATCTTGTCATGGGTGTAAATTAAGTTTATCTAGAAATTTTTTAGTTGAGGAGGGGTGGCGGATATAGTATTTCAGTTACTGAAATTTTGTCAGTATGTCAGAGGGAATTTATTAATTTTATGTGGTAGGTTCATTTAGATCTGGTCCAAGAAGTTGAAATTTGTATATCTAGGCACAAAACTGAAAGACTAGGTTCGTTATTGACTTGTTATGGTAAAGATTTACAGTTTGAAATATGCGAAAAAAACTTACCGTCAAATCATCGTTAACTCTTTTGATAACAACTGCGTAAGCCGCGTGGGTAAAAGATGGCCCGTGTTCATATAAAATGAAATCGGATCCAAACTTTAATCCATCTTTTGGTACCCAGCCTTTTGTTCGAAAGTGATGATATACTGCATATGTGACTGGAAATCTATTCTTCAAAGAACAGAATAACTTCCATTGACTGTAAGATTGATAGTAATTGAAAGAAAACTGTTGATTTGAAATATGAATGCAGAAATATGGAGGTATAGAAGGAACTTTTATGCGAAAATTTTCTTTATCTTAATCACAAGTGCTGAAATCAAACTAGAGATTCTGTCATCAGATTGGAAAATATGTAATATTAATGAAAAATTGAAATCTGTAAAAATTGACTTACTCTAAAATATTGATATTTTCATCGCCTTTATGTATAAACAAACACCCGAGTGCGTAGGATAAGAAGAATGCTTCCTCAAATGTCAAGATCAACATATTATTAATATCGTTTGTTTCAATGCCAGATGATGTCCATTGTCCGAACGAACCCTTAGTTGCAGAAAACGGATGTAATGCAGAATTTGAAAAAAGAATGTGCAGTTATGTTTTGTCGGATACCAGGTTAGAAAAAAAAGTAATAGTAACAGAGAAAAGTAAAACAAGAAATAATAGAGCAATCTAATTGAGCAGTGAAGCCAACATTGATAAGCATTGCGAATATGCTTTGAACTTGCTAATCAATGTTGGGAGTGAAGTGACTTGTCCCCGTCACTGCCGTAAAATTAGCACAAGTGGGAGACAAAAGTTTGAATCGCATAGGATAAATTATGTGCGAGAGGATGTCTGGGCATCATGGTTCAGGTAATCGCTGGTTACGACTTCTTTTGTCAACCATGTCCCGGCATAGAAAAATACATTAAATGCTCAATAACTTAACCACCGACTTAGATGCAAGATAGCCCTTGAAATAAAATCATACCGCCCCAACCCAATAAAAATCATATCTCCGTTTTTATTAAATAGAACTTTTGATTTCTGCCTTAATACCAGAATACTCACCATTTTATACAATGCATCTGCATCACCACTTGCTTTTACAACAACGTTTAAAAGTTGAATATCACCAATGTAATACCTCCATGAATTTGCTTCTTTCTTTTCAAACGAAGATATTGGAACAGGGAAGACTGGAATTTGGGAGTTTTTATTTTTTTGAACTTTGCGTGGCATCTCCAATCAAACGGTCAGACAAACAATTTCACTCATCCAAACAGTTGCCTCCATTACAATTCAACATACAATCATATACATTCGCATGTAGTGCCTAACAAGTAATAATACTCTTCTGTAAAGAATGTTAGCAATATGTGCAATGCACTAACAATTATAAAGCTTGATTAATTCAGGAACTGCTTAGCAGATGATAATTCTGATAAATTGGCTGCGATGCCGCGGAGACAAGCGCTGTAAAAGTTCTGACATTACAATGATGCCAGTGGCATGAACTCAGTGTCATTGAGCGGTAGACGGAGTTCAGAGGCAATACATTTCTTCGTGCAATTTTATTATTAGTGGTGTCGAATGCAGAGAAAACGCTCCCATACACTTCTATTATAACGCAGTTTTTATTGAACTTGTTAGACGAGACAAAAATTTACTTAGCTAGTGCTTAGACATCGGGAAATAGCTATAAATATGAGGAAGGTGTAAGTTTAATTCAACTCTATAATTGGCAATAATGACAAAAAATAATTAGTAACAATGATGACTGAAACTTACCAATGAGACCATGGGAGTAAATGATTTCTGAAGTAAGTCTAAAACATTTTTATTTTGATGTTGAAGGGTTGCCAGAAAGCAGGTTACCACGCGTGACTCACCTAGGCCAATAAATTAGCCTAAGTCAGAAAAACTCATTTTCCCACTTTTTACACACACACACGTGATAATTACACAAAACACACAGAATTCAATAACAATAAACACTTATAATAGAGTAATGGTATCATAAATTATCGTGGTTAAAATATAGGCAAATGCTGAAAATATTAGAAAAGAAAAGTGTCAAATCGCTCACCAAAATTTGAGTCAAATGAGGTTGTAATACGCTTCTGATTAATTGTATTCTCATCACCTATCAGTCACAAATTGCTTACATAATCGCCCCTTTCACAACTAAAACCACAAAGAAAGATTAAACGATCCTTCGATGTGCTGCAGATAATCGAGGATAATGTCAGCAATCGAAGTCCATCAGAGTCGCTCTTTCTCCTGGTCGTGAACGTATTCCCTTTTCTCTTCGCGCTTCATTTTCCTCTACACTTCATCGTTGGTCTCTCACGCTTCTTCTTAACTATATCCTGCCTCGCTTCTCCTCAGCCCCCAACGCTCCATATTAGCCCAGTACGCTTTGTCCTAAACTAGCCCTCCACATTTCTTCCTAAACGTTATTTGAGACCAATCTAGTACCACAAAACATTGTATTTGAAAAGCATATACCTCACTTCATTCAGAGTAAAAACCACCTTAACCTGCACATTTTATGCGCTGAAAATGTATGTGATCAATATCTCCATTCCGATTTTTATGAATCAACTCCAGAAAGTTGTTTCAGGCGCTTTGAATTGTTGACTTGCTTGGTCAGGATGATCCACTCCAAGAAGTGGCTATAAAAAAGTAATCCATCTGCTGAACAAAATTAACAATGAATTGAGCTAAGTACCGAACTAACTTTCATATTATAAACTTACAATTAAAATCCAAAAAAAAATCGTGGAATCTAAATATCTTGTTATCTGCAAAACAAAAAACTGCAACAGGCTCCTTCATGTTTATATTGACGTTCAAGAACTTGAGATGATAGATTCCCATAAATATTTAGGCCTGAATGTTGACAAGCATCTGAACTGGGGAAATCCGTATTAATTGAATTGATTGTGAAATTCGCGCATGCTTCATTTTTCTTTATTTCAGTTACACCTCCAATACGGATTGGATGTGCGAGGTCGTTCAATTACTCGTAACTGGTCACGAATATTCGAAATATTCCAAAACCAAGCTATAAGAATCATCTCACATATTCACTGTCGTGCCAGTTTGTCATCCGAATATACTCATCTCAAGATATTACGACTTAGTATGTTTGGAACAGCAATAATATTGCACAAATATTATTTTAATATGATACCCAAAGAATTTAAAAATTCTTTTGAGATCTCGTTGTTAAAATTTGGAATGAGTTTTACGACTGAGATATCACAGTCTACTTAAATTAAATGCCGGACATTATCCTTTAAAACATATTTTATGAATTTTTCCTATTTCATGCTTTCAACATTTCGTTAAAATCCAATAATTTGATATTCCTCATCTATACCATGAAAAATCTGCCTTTGGCGACACTGACCAGTTGACGCTCAATAGATAACATTATAAAATTATACAGCCTTTTTCAAAGCTATTCAATGTGCTGTGCAGTACAGGCACAAACCTGAGTAAACCTAATGGGTCCGAAAATTTGAATTCGAAACGGGACAGTCAATCAATCCTTCCATTCGCTGTGAAAGTTCAACAGTGGAACAAGCTCCCAAAGGAAACCACCATACGGCCACTCAATAGCAAAGAGCTACTAAAAGATGTAGTGCCAGCAACTGCATTATAAACTTAAAACACCTCAAACGGAACTGAACCAGCACAGTAAAGTGCAGTGACTAGTATCTGCCCTGGGCGATCGTAAAGCCATCTGCCACTACTTTGCTTCAGTTTAGTCGTCTCTAACTACACGCAGGTAATACGTTAGGATTATTCTGAAGCCCGTACCTACAGGGCATTCATTACCTTCATATTGCTTTCTTGCTTGTACCTAAAGTCTGAATGGCTTTAAAACTCGCGTCAATATATATGTTTTAAAGATGAGTGCAGGGAGCAGAACTAAGCAGTATGAATGAACACAATATGTGGCGGGAAGCACAAGGGACTTTTGTATATTAAATATAGAATGTGAGGAATTGATAAATACTAATATATGGGGGAGAAAGACTTTGTATATTAGATGACTTTCAAGATTTAAAATAAAATTGTTTGCCGCTACTGGGCGTGGAACGACCTAATATCACGAAAGATTTGTTTCTGCTATTACAACCAAACTGGATAGATTACCATTAGCACTGCTTCCTTTCTCGGCAGCAATTATTCAATTTTTTATTGTTTTTCTTCATATTCAAATTAAAAAGGACGTTTGTGCAGAATTTTCTATATAATTTTGCGCAAAGTTTCAAAGACTTTCTGCGAATGTCCGTAAAGCTTTGGAAGAACTCTATGAGCAACTGGAGTTGGTGTGCTAAATGACTGAAAAGAGACTACCAATAATTCAAATAGTATTCATAGTGGTTGCCAGGTCACTTATTAATGGACGATAGCAATTATTTACTTCCTCTACGTGTTCGATGGTTATTTATCATACATATACGAGGCTGGTGGTAGGTGGTTTTACCATCGCCTAGGGCAGATACTACTCATTACACTTAACCACGGCGGTTAGGTTTCGATTGGGATATTTTCCATTCAGAGTGCAGTTGCTGGTACTAAATCTTTTAGTAGCTCTTTACTATTGAGCGGCCGGTGATTGGTTTCTTCCGGACGCTGCTCTGCTCAGACTGAATTACGATCATAAAAGCAATTGAGGATTAGGACTTTTATTCTTTGTAGATTATTCGAGTGTTGAGATACGTTCACATTAAAAATAAAATCAGGCCTTTGAAGTTAGCAACGTGAGTTAAATCATCCAGCTGAAAAGATAGGGGATCCCTGACGTAATCACTAGCTACGAGTAGAGAAACAACGACCACGCTGGTACATAGATACTGTTCAATCGTCGAAAAGTTTTATTAACTTTTCTCTACATCAGATTATTAGTATGATGACGAAATGATGCATGTCTATGATCTATTAAAAATAGGAATAGTTAAGAATTTAATGCTAATTTACAAAAGATGGTTGAATAATTCAATAAATAGAATATAAATTCAATAAAACGCGCTTTCCTTTTATTCTCATATTAGGGTATCTATATTGGAACAGTCGAACAAGACACGCAGGATATTACAAATAATTTTATAATTATTTTTGTTCATAAGTCATGACATATGCTTGATACAATATTTTCGGGATGACTCCAGATATGAATGTAAAAATGAATGTGTAATTACTTCACTATTCCTTAAAATACAACTTTATCTGAAATTTCATTTCGTTTTGCCATACCGCGGTGGCTGGCGCCTTTGCAACGCATCCCATCAGTGACACATGCAAGATCAAACCTAATGGCCCATAAAGGTTTCGATGGTATATGTAATAACCACAACAGTGAAGTGAATCAAATCACGTTTCTTCAATTTTATATGATGTAATCAGGCATGGCTAAGAAACGTCTGAAACGTCTGGAAGTTTAACATAAGATTTTTAATTTTTCTTTTCATAAACACGATTTTTGAAAAGAATTAGTCATTTTTTCAAATAATCCGAAATCCCTGTTATAATTCATATATCGTAGTTAGATTGAATAACCGAAAATTATCAATTTTGACATGATTTTGTATTTTTGTTTGACATTTTTCGGTTTCCATTGAAAATTAACATTTTCTTCTATAACATAGGTAAAATGTGAAAATCCCTTTTTCTAAGAAAGCGATTCAATTCTTATTACCGGGAATTATATTGGCCCCAACTTCGATTGAAATTATTTTCGGAGCAAATACTTTATGGAATCGAAACTGATATGTGGGTACTGTCCAATTGTTTACGTCAAAAATAAAAAAAAGTACGCTTAAATTTGTTGAAACGGAACAAGAATCGATTAGTTTTACATTGTCTCGTTGTTCTTACTAACTACCGCTTGAGCTATTTTGTAGATTTATGTACTATATACAAACTTTAGAATGCAAATTCAAAGAATAAAAAGTTTAAATTGGTCCTTAGTTATTTTGTTGTAGTAAAACCCAAAAAATTGATCAAACATATTTTATAAAGTATGGGCCTCGGCCGCACGATCCATCCCTGGCTCACGCTTGACAAAATACAATTTGTGACTAGACTTATATATTATTATTATTTTCTGTCACCGTCAAAAATGTGAATTCGAACGGTAATATCCGATGTCTAAATCATAGTAGTCAAATAATACCCCACTAACATACATTGGTTAAACTACCAATACTTTCCTTTTTTGGAAATATAAAAGTTTATACTATCGAAAGTTCTTGACGCATCATAACGTTGAAATATAAAGCATGTCAGATGGAACGACATGTAACCGGTCATTCAAGTTACGTCATGCTAAATTTGATAGATGTCACAACACGAAAAGTTACTTAGTGTATATTGCCTTATTCTCACAATGGAGGCGATATTTCGGTCAAAACTAATGAATTACACATTTCCGGATTGATCAAAGCGACCAATGTCCAAACATTGTAGAAATAAACAAATTTCTACAATTATTTAATACAATATAAAAAGGAATGGAGAAATATCAAATGGGTATTGTGGTCAGCTATTGAGGTAGAAGTGGTTTTAAAGTTCATAAGACTGACCGACCGAGAATAATTCAATGGCGAAAAATTTTTGGTTTTTTTTTCAAGGGTAAAACATAAATTGAACAATTCATTCAGTGATTCGATAAATCTGGAAGCGGTTTTCTTGAATTTCATCCTACTGCTTATGAAAACAGATATGAAGTGTCAGCATTAGTTATGGTAACCAAGTTTTTTTTTTTATTAAACTAGGTAAAATACAACAAATTTACCCGAAAACTAGGTAAAGCATTACCAGGTAACCTAGTTTCACTTTCAAAGCCAGGCAGTACCTATAAAAACCAGGTAAATTAAGTTTTGCTGCATTTGACACATCTTTTAATAGATTTGAAGATTGCGAATTTTTTAAAAATATCTCCACGGTGGATATAAGATTTACTTAGTTTTCTCATACTAGGTACCTACCTTTTGAACCAGTTACTTAGTTAGTTTTCTCTAATACCTGGTGAAATTTAGGTTTACCTATTTTACCTGGTCAACTGACTCGGCAAATCTCGAAAAACTTGGTAATGGCTGAACTAGGTAAATCAGATATCCGTACGCACCGTTAGTTGGAGGAATCTTACACTTTTCAATGAATGCGAGAAATAAACAAATTGGACTAAAACTTATTAAAAATGTAGAAAACTGTAAAAACACTTTTCTTCTTTGATAAGGTGTAGAAAAAATACGAGCATGAGAGTATAATGTTTGCATAAAACAAGTTATGATGGGTTTTAAAGAAATAATTCCACTATTTATATACTAGAAGAGAGTTTTCAAAGAAATAATCGCGTCACTAGATGGGGTGATTGTACAGTGCGCTGTAACATGGTTTGGTTGTTTTCCCTCAATCCGGCTCGGTGGCTCAGTCGGTTATGCGCGATCGTATTGTCCGGAAGACCAAAGGTTCGAGCGTGCCCTTCAGCAAGGCATTTCGTGGGTAGCTGTAACAGAGAACAGATAGGCAGTCCTTACAAAGGTCCGTGCCTAACGGTTGTTGGGTATACGCCCCTCGGTAGGTTCACGAGCAAATAATACAAAAAAAACTCATCCTGCATCTTGACGTAATCCATCAGTGACAATTCTAGCAAAGAATATTCGGCCACACAATTTCTGCGTAACCTTTATAACAGTAGTACGCCAGTGGTTTTTGTTCACATATTACATCGGGATGAAAGAAAACCGTTTCTTCAAAGATTTTGATTCTAAGATAGGATTCTGAGAGAGAATTGGTGCTCATCCGATACATAGTCGGAAGAGGGAAAATTAGGATTGTTTTTGTTAAATCAGATGAGTATAGATGCAAAAGTTAGATTAAAAAATTACTAGTTTTGAAATTTTATTCGCGAGGAGACGTTGCGTGGGGTGAGATAAGAGATAACGTTCAATAGGTCATTTCATCCAATCATGTCTGTCATGTATCTGTCAGTTTTCTAGGCGTTTTCGAGCTTTTAGCTAACTTCATACCAAATTTCCTTCGACAAAAGCAACATTCGAATATGATTCGTAATTTAATGTTAGAGCCAATATGTTCAGTAAACATTCTACTAAAATAGATTTTCAAATACACTCAAGATAGTGAATTAACATTGATTGCCGAGTACCTTATTATTACGTCTTTTCCAAATTTAACTTAAAACACTACAAAAGCGTAATAAATAAGGGCCAAGTCCGAACAAGGCCAATTTTAATACAACTTTCAAAAACCAGAGCCTGTAATTAAATGATTAAAACCCATAATTTGAAAAGTTGTCATTCTTGAACATGGGCGGCGGAGCATCCGATCAATTTATAATTCGTAAATTCAATGAAAGAGATTCATTGATAAAATTAAAAATAAACTGGAGTGACCTCAGGTTTTAACCATAAGTCTTTATTCAGTTACAATAGTCGTTATGAAATGGGTTTCACAAGAATTTTGCTAACATTGTCAATTTTGGATTTTAAAAGAAATTCATTAAAAATTAAATTAAAAATTAATAATTTGATATTCAAATGCTTTATTCTATCCAAACTTTCCAGATCACAAGTAGATTATACGAATATAGGTTGTGCGTTATCCCAAATACACGAGAATTGCTGAATTGAGCCAATGTTTATTTTTATGTTTTGGAGGTGAGGTCGCAAGTATCATTGACATGGTCGTTTTCTAATTTACCTATATTCTGTCATACCTTATATGTTTTGAATCGATGGGGTGACTTATGCACAGCAGCCGTTAAATCAGTCCTCTTCAGTAACTTACTATGCTTGTGTGGGTGTTTCATCCATTGACATCGACCTCCGCGGGGGAATGATGGAGGGAGAGGGTCGTTTCCTCCCTACTTTCACCCGTAAATAAATATCTATCACAAGTAACGATATGTTTTTTGGCAGCGATTTTCGTGGCCAAGTCAAATCTGCGCGTGACAGTTCGTCTTAAACCAGAAAGAGTTCGAATGTTTCCAAGCGAATCTCAAAAAATATGCATTCATGCAGACAAAGCAAATCGACGTCCTATGCTAGAGCCGTGGGGTCATTTTAATTACAGGATCAGTAGCAAATAATCTACTTGTTTATTTCTTAAAATGTGATCGCCTTTGTGACCCTATTCACTACACTGTCCAACTTGAGTTTTCAAGAGTCTGTTCCCCCGATATTTGTTTAATTTGTATGCCAAAATATCATCAAATATGGAAAAATTCCCCGTAATGAGGAATATTGGCAACAACATGCCAAAAAATTTCACTCAACACGTTCGCGGTCTCGGGGTTTCAACTATGACGTTGAAAAAATAGTATTTGACTGTCAACTATGAAAAGGCTGGAGACACTGTTAATTTCAGCTACTGGCTAAGTGCTTTGCAGGGTCGATTAGTATAGAAATGGCCAAACATCAAACCATCGACATTCCAAAACAATACCATTTTGCTTTAGCATCATATGACTTTTATGAATCTAACAATATTAATTTAGTTACTTCTTCCAGCGTATTTTAGTCTGACTATAAATTATACACGAGAACGAATGTTTTCTGTTGAGTACGAATTGGGGAATTCTCCAAACTTAAAACAATTTCATTTCCCAGGGAATTTTTATGTTTTCAGAAGACTCGAAATCATATTCTCATCTATTTCAAGGCGCGAAAACAAGAAGTTGAATTGTGATATCATTGTACAAATTTCAAAACAATATTTGATTAATTAGGCTAGAATCCAAATTTCTTGGTGTTCTTTCATAAAACAGCAAAATTGTAATTTTTACATAAAGATAAGTATAGTTTGAAATAACTGAGATTCTCAGTTCAATTTTTTTCAAGCAAGGGACACAGATGGCCCGCAACTTGGCGGCGCGTCCTATTATTAACCCATTTTTCTGATTGGGTGACGGCTAATTGACGTGCTTCTCATATTATAATGGTTAGGTTTAATCATTCGTGTCGCTATACAGTGAGGTTAGATAAACTAAATCTGTGAACGGCTATGAAGAAAAACAGGTACCGACATTGAAATATGATCTATAAAGTAGTATAAAATTTTGGTTATTAGATCCACTTGCTCAATGTAACCCCACGCTCAAAAATCATTTGAAGAAAAATTAGATTGGTTTTTAAGATAGATGTTGCTGTTTAAATAAACGATGTCTGACTGGGAACTCAATAGTTTGAAAGTTTTAAACTCTTTTTACAATTTTAGATCAAATAGGTTCAACGCTATGTTTGGGCATAAAGTAATTTTGAGATAATTGTTGCACGCTGTTTGATGTCGTCTAATCACGATTCTGCAATTTCTTGGTCCCAGAATTTTTGGCATAAAATTGAAAAAATTACAACATTATTGAACCTCTATTTTACATGATTTTCCCCACTTGCAAAAACCAGATGAAGTGTATTCAAATTATATCCCAATATTCTTCGAACTTTCCGAAAAACTTTCCTACGAGCCATATTACCAATCAGAATTTCTATATGAAATATGTTAATTTTTTTGATAGAAATATTTTCCCCATTCTTAAAAAACTGGAATTGTGAATTTTTGTTCTTAAAAACTGGACAAAATTTGGCAAAATTAACAACAAATTATATTTACCCAGAGAAGGCTTTTAAAATGAATCAATTGAATTCTAGTTTCAAATCTATCGGAAATGTCTTTAGAATTATTAAAGCAGCATTGCGGATAAAACACGATCGTCAGTGATTACATATTACGAAACGGCCTTTTTGATAAGATTTATGTCAAATATGGGGTGTTGATGGACCGCACCTCGGCGTGTTATGATTATCCCATATAATTGGGAAAAAGCCGACTTTCTACTTTTGTTTCAACATCTATGAGTTAATTACTGTCAAAGAGTGTTGATTTTACTGTATGTTTTGTTATAGCGTACAAGCAATTTTAACAGGGATCGTTTTCAGAATTGAATACCAAAATATTAAAATCAAAACAAGATATTTGAACGTTATTCCACTAATGCACATCAAAACCGAGTGCGAAATTCCCATACATGTGTAGTGTCAATTTCTGCACTATAGGACGAAATTTGCGTCATTAATGGCATGTGTGATATGTGTTTTTTTGAAATGAACGTGTTGAAATGCGCATTTGTTTTGAAACAAAAAAAAAACATTTGAAGAAATAGAGGAAACAAAAAACTAATAAAAAAAACAAATAAAATAAAAAAAGCGACGTAATTCAAACACGTAAAAGAATTATTTTTGATGCCAATTTTATTGCGATTAAAAATGTTCTAAATCGAACGTATTCGTGACTGAATTGTCCTATCATCCTGCCAATTAGGTTTTTGGTGTTTATCAAATATACAGAAACCAACTTCAGACGCGCGTGGGCCATATTTTTCTGAAAATCCACTGTGTGTTACTCTTGCTTGCTCTCGCTATAATTGGCTAAATAAATATAGAGGAAGAAATAGCGCTATCGCGAGCTTCAATGTTGCGAAAACATACGCTTCTTAATTCATCTGATACATTGGCCAGAGTGTATAGCGGTAATGGTATCAGTAAAAAACAGTTGTCAAAGTTTACTTTTCAAACAGAAAAGAATATGAAAAAGTAAAAAAGCTTGGCATGCAAAGCCAACGATCACGTTGAACCCCATTCCGATGAAGCAAATTGTTTTTGCTTATATCTTCCTTGTATAATAACGAGTACAAATAATCTCGAAAGCGTATCACAAACTAAGCAAAGTAGATTAAACATCATTTGTATTCTAGTATGATCAGGTTTGTCCATAAAATTGGTTTTAAAAGAGAGGGCGTTGGCTAAATAAATAATCTTATTTTGAGTGCATATATATCCCACGCTGTCAACTATGCCACAATTAGAAATTTATTATTTTAACATGAGCCAAAGACGGCCCACGCGTCGCCGGCGCGATCTATCAGTGACTCGTACTTAGCCAATGATATTTAAACAATATTTTCTGACTTAAGGGATAGGCAAACTTTCAGTCCACACCATTACGAAGTACTTTGGGCGTTTTCTGGTTAGAAGGCAAGAACTCGGTAAAATCGGCCAAATCCAAAATATTCTATTATTTCAAATCAAATGGTGAAATATTTGAAAAATTTTCAAGCGATATTCTGATACCGAATCGGACTAAAAGCTGATGGCGTAAAGTAATCGGCTAATATAAAATGATGTAGAGAAAATGCATCTTTTATTCGATTTTACCAAGAGAATTTAATATGTGCGCTAGGTTGTTTATATTTTTCTTTCAACTTTAAGCGATTACATCTCAATACTTGGTTTTATCTAGAAAGCTTGGGTTTGAAAAGTACCTCGTTCGCAAGTCAAAAAGTATTAGGCTTTTTGATAGATACGCTGCTGAGCGCGTCTATTCGTGGGATAAGATAAACACTAATTTTACTATGTTCAAAACAATATAAAATAGAAGCACATTAAAAAAAAAATCATAATTTTAATTAAACGCAATAATATACATCAACAATAGGGATTTTGCTTCTTATACAGATATTGGCCAATTGCTCTGACAATTAAAGAACGTTCGCGCTAGAAGAAAAGAGAAAAACGCAAGTTAGAGAGAAAAGTTTGAAACGAGAAAATAAAATCGAAGCTTTTTCTTTCTTTCTCTTTTATAAACAACTTAAATTGGATGTTGTCGATCCGTTTATACACTGATTTAACATTCTGAAAATTCGCTATACGTGCAGACAGCTGTCTCAAAGGTGACGCGGTGAACCGTAGTTATGATTGATATAGTGTTGTGGCGAATACGTAAGAAGTTCTAGCACTGTGATATAGCATTTTAAATGAAATTTTTTATGTATGTGTTTTCAGAACTTTTATATTTAATTTGTATAGTTTTGATTTTGACTGAAAACAAGAATAGATAATTTGAGTTTTATTTTTCTACTCAACGCGTTGTAGCGTTCGGAACTTTTATTATACATTATGAATTTTTCATATTTATTTGGAATTTATTTACTCGTTTTATACGGAAACTTCGTGCAAGAAGGTAAGATATATCCTATTATTTTTGGTTATTAATGCAAAGAGTATTAATTTATATGAGGTTTATATATTATTACAATATTTTTCGTAGATCTCTCGTTTTTTTTTATCTAATATTGTAACAAATTGGGTTTAAGCTTTTTTGAAATTAATCTTAGATAGAAATGCTGAAGTTTTTAAACTTTAAACCCAAACATAAGAAAATTATACCGGTTGGAAGTTCGTCAGCGTGCAGTACACGACAGCATATGAAAACTTTTCCTAAAATACAATAATTAGACATTGTACATTAAAAAGTAATTTCGAAATTTCTTTTGTAAATTGTAATTTGGGAATAATGTATACAACGATTAAAATAGGACAGAACTCAACAAATTTCAGTCATAAATTTTCCCCTCAATGATGTTATCCGTAATGTCCAATAACGATGTTGTAAGCAAACGTGCTTCGCAACAAACAAATTTTGTCTAAGCGGAATATCGATCCGGCAAAACGTTTTGAGCCACCCAAGCTAAATTTAGTAAATTCTGGTGATGGACTGGCATGAATATCACAGAAAATGATAGGTCGTTCGGACATGCAGCGGATTTACAATTTAAAGGCATCTATGTCTGAACTTTGGTTGAACATTTTGCATAATTTATGTACGAATTAAGTTTGGAATTACGCTATAATAAAAGAACAGTAACTTAACTGTTCATTTGCAGGAATTGCATATTTCGAAAACTCAAAATCGCATGTTGATGAAATTTATGCCACGAATGGGCTGCTGACGAACCGCACTTCGGAAGTGCGTTCCATCAACAGACCAAACTTGGCCAAAAAGTGAGAGTTTGGCTGTTTGACTTCATTATCATAAATGAAGTTACTATCGGAAAACGGTGGTTTTACCGCATTTTGTTGCAGTGTATTTTACAAAGCTCGCTCCATTTTCAACACATACTTATAAGCGTATAATATTTTTTATATATAATTGCACGAGTGCAATCTCAATTTTCCCAATATGCAACTCGAAAATGTTTTAATTGCTTTCAAGTTTATTTTTGTACTTTGAAAACATGATAGTGAGGCGTGATATTAA
Source organism: Styela plicata (assembly GCA_963675895.2). Taxonomy (NCBI): domain Eukaryota; kingdom Metazoa; phylum Chordata; class Ascidiacea; order Stolidobranchia; family Styelidae; genus Styela; species Styela plicata. Next base: position 3,318,122 of record OZ023144.1, on the reverse strand, counting down.
ATGAGAAGAATACGATTAAACTTCGTGTAACGATAACAATTTTCATTTGTTTCAAAAATTGAATTACTACAAGACTTTAATTAACAACAAAACGTGTGACAAAATTTTGTATTTTGCAACGCCTTGCATTTGAAATTAATATTTCGCCAGTTGAACTGTCATATTTTGCAAAAAAAAAAAAAAAAAAAAAACGATGAAAAAATGTTCTCAAAAAATTGGCAGATGTTTTCTCTAATTAAATGCAAGGCATTATATTAGTCTGAAACTAAGTGCAATGAGGTTCGTTAATGAAATTATAATAAAAAATATATTTTCCATTACTTGGAATTTTTTTCTGTATTTTGTTTCTTAAAAGAAAGGGAATTATTTTCAAACTAACAAAATAATTGAATGTATAAGCAAGTGAACTCAACTGAATATTATACCTTTTTCCAAATATTCATTTTCTATATCTATTCAACGCTTTTTTAAGTGATTCATCATTGGTCCATACTCAAGGAAAAAATAATTTCTGAATTAGTTAATTTGCATGATTCATTTTATATATACGCTCTCCTGTTCACGAGCCGAATCGAAACAATGTCTGATGTGTGTTTATTTTTAATAGTCAATATTTTGTCAAATCACTATAGACTATAATATATTAACGGTGTAAGCTAAAAATAGACCGATAGCGCCCTTCAAGCTCTTTAATGAGTAACTATAACTTTATAAAGTCGTGTGTTTTGAAAATATGTAAATTTTTCTGGGGTGCTATGTTCAGATGATGACGCAGTTTGACACGAAAGAACATGATATGTCTGTGTGATTTTTTCCAAAAAAATATTTTTCTGCTCATAATTCTATCTTTGTAAAAAATGGAGTTGCACATTCAAATCGTATCATCTTCAACTATACACGAAGTTTTGAAAATGAAAAGATCATGTCGCAAAGTTTCGACAAAATTATATAAAATATGTCGCGAGTCAAAATATTTTATTTCTTGTTTATATAAATTAGTTAATTGAAGATAACATGTATTGTTTGGGATTAATTTATTCTAGGTATTATGAAAGTAATTTTCTCTTGAATATTTACAATATCTACTTACTATAAAAATGAATCAAATCTAAAATTTGATTTTCTTATGTATGACTAGCATGCAAACTTGAATAAAAACCAGTTCTCTTCGAATTAACCCTTGTTTGATTTCGAAATATGGCATTTCTCCTCTGGAATGTTTCATACAAAATTCCTATGACGCTTATTTCCATTGCTTCGTTTTAGTGACGTCATCATGCGAAGAAGAAAACTGTGATGAAGAGTATTCAGAAACAGACGAAATTACAAATCAAAAATCATATGGACAACAGGAAGTTAGTCATATGAAAAGTTTGGGAGCAATTGTACTCAATCCCGCAAGCTCCGGGGGTTCTGGTCGAGCACATTTCCGGCAATTTTTTGAGAGAAATCTGAATGCTGCTCAAGAAATTACGGAAGAAGAAAACACAGAAACTACCGAAGGAGAGGAATATACCGCGCCAAATCTCCATATTTTAAAGAGACTCAATGCCTTGATGGGAAACGAGTGAGAGCTTTATTCAATATCGAATGTTTGGGTAATTTTGTTTATGAAGCTGAAAATAATCCATACTCTCACAACCAGTTACTCCCTTTATGCCGAATCCCTTATTTATTGCCCCTCCTCTCACTTTCACTCTTTGCGCATGCAAATTCACACACTCTTCACCAAAGGTTAAATCTTTCCTCAATCACACTTTTTACTGATAATCATCATTGGGAAGTGACTCATTCAAACTCATAATTATTTTCGAAATTTGTGTTAAAGGCTATTCTCGTAATTCTAGTACAATGATAGCATTGTTTTATATTGAAAGTAATTGTTCACCATTAAACCACAAAGCCAACTGGCATTAATCACAATCATCAAAAGAATGTATTCGAAATACGGACAATTTGTAAACCAGTCTCAAGTTTATAATTTGAACAGAATATCATTATTTGAAACAGTAATGTTAAATCCTTATTGCTAGGACTTTAAGGTCTTAATAATTATTTCACAGACCAATAAATACTACGACCGCACCAAAAAAGCGATTTTATGTAGACCCTAACTTCGACGGTAGATATATATTTCGCCCATAAACCGAAATTTGAAATCATTGATAGACGATATCACAATGCTGACCTGCTGTAATAATTATGTCAAGTTTGAGGCTTAAAGCACAAATACACGACCCGCCCCCAGGCCATGAGGTCTATCGTGCGGACGTCTTATTTCCCGCATACTGAAAATTTAACGTCAAATTTTACTTTCTCGATAGGTACATGCGGCATTTACTTCGAAAATGGCCACTCTGAGATCAAATGTCATTGCTAATTAAATTTATTCAAATTAATTTGATTCAATTTGCAATTTTTCCCAAAATATCCAAAACAGTCAAATCGTTTAATACTGGTGACGTTCTCACCCAGATACTAAAGTATTCTAAATTTCTAATTTAAAATATTTTTATTTTTCGATTATTCCTAATTTTTTTTATTTCGGAGATGAATCAAGTTAATTAGACTGAGATTATGCGTCCAAGATCCTGTTGATAGATCCTTGATTTGTGGTTGAAAAAGATTACCCGAAATGAAAATATTATGAAAAGGTCTGTTTGTATGTGTAAGCTATATATAGTTTTGTCAAACATAGACCGTAGGTATGTTTAACAAAAATAGACCTGACCAGTTTTTATTTCCTGAACTTTCGCACCTGCGGTAATATAACTATGCTTTATGTGGCATCCGCCAATAAATACCCATTAATATTCTTTTCAAACTACTATCGGCAATAATTCAAGTTGGAAGCAAACATAACTAATTTCGTGTGAGAGAATTTTAAAAGAAATGATATAGCAAAATAAATGTTTATTGAAATGAAACGAAAAATGAACATTGAAATTATTAAGTGCAGAGCTTTTCCAGCCCACTTTGTTTTTACAAAATACAACAATCCATTTTTCAGGGACGAGAGCGAAAATGACATTGATGATGAACCTCAATTCAGCGACGAAAATCTATACGATGGTGGCATCGAATCGGGGGCCACTGATGCTCCGATAATAGAAACAACTGAGGCGCCTCCAGTTGCTCAGACGATGCGACCAGCTGAAATGATGTCAGCAAAAGAAGAAAAACTGCCAGCAATCGATCCTAACGATCCTGAAGAAATTGCGAAAAATGAAATGGAACACGAAGAAAACTTTGAGAGGATTTTGAGATTAAACAGAGGTCAATATAGTTATATAGTTTCATTTTGAAAGACTGTCAACTCTGAGAACATCCATTTATATTTATTGCAAGATAAACAGTTTCTAAATTTTGTATCTTTAAACTGATATTCTATTCGGAAATGTTTTCGTATAAATTAGCTTAAAATATTGATCTCATGACGATTTGGGTCTACAAATATTTCTGTTCCAAATTTTAGTATGTTGAATATTCTTGAATATATTTGTCCCAACAATATAAAAAAAATCAGTATATTTTGCAGATTTCAGTGATCAAAATCGATTTTTTGATCACCTTTTATTCATTGCGCACAAATGATCATGATTTTGCTACGCACTTTATCATAGTTAATTACAATTAAATTTTACAGAAGCTAAAGTGGTCGGATTAGAACAAGGCGATATGAAATTTTCAAGAGTAAGTAGAATAATAAAAAATATCACGAAGAAAATTATCATTCTTGATCAAACATAAAGCATTTGTAAATGAGTTAAATTTTGGGCTCGGTTTACACATGTTTCATGCTTTGTCAAACGGGATGAAAAACAACAATGTTCATAGCATACGGTTTTCATCACCTGTTTTTACAAAGAAAAATAAATAATCTGCTTTGATAAAAGATAAAATATGCGCACATCCGTTTTATTTTTTCTGTTATGTTTTCTATATATAACATTTTATGGTTTTGACGTTTTTTCCTAAAATCCATACGTTTTTTGTCAGAATCGGTGAATATTATTGGCGGAATGATATTTTTTGGTTAGTTTGTCTTAATCTTCATTTCACCTATGCTTTTGTCATGTGGTTTATTCACAGAGTACATTTATTTAAATATAGACATACAACGCTGCAACAGACGTAGCGAAATGGCCGAAACACACTTCTGGTCCGATGAAAGGAAAAGTATCAATTCCGTACAAAATATCTGCTAAATACAGTAAGTTTATTAAATTTTTTGTTTTTCTTTAACACTTTCTCTAAATTTTCAAAAATATCCACTGCCTTCTAACATATACGGTTATGCAGTTAACTGATACTTGCTAAGTCACTCAACGCGCACTTCAAGAAGCCAATCACCACGTAACAAAATAGCATAAACAAACGAACCTATGGAGATACTTCATGATATATCTTGCTTTATCGAAGTTTGAACACTGCCAATAAAACTAAGTCATTCCGTGATTTTTGGTTGATTTTACATAAATAGGTATCCAATATATTACCTCGGTGTAATAAAATGAAACGGATTACAACAATAGCTACATACAAATACTTTTATGTATGGTAGGCAAAATTAATATTATTTATTTCAATGTATTAGACCGTACTGAAGTTGCAATCATCAAAAGTGGTATGAAACTCTACACAGCACACACCTGTATTCGTTTTGTACCAAGAAAAACAGAAATCGCCTACATTTTCATTTCTGATGCTAAGGGGTGAGTGTTTGAATCCCATTTTGAATGTTTCATATGACAGGCAATTAGCAATATAAAACGGGCGGCGCTTATGTAGATTATACAAATATTTCAATCGTTCACAATAATGGTGAAAGAAATCAATTTGAGAAAAGACGATAAAAAATTGAAAATAATAATTACTGTCATTTTGACGGGAGAAAACTGCTGGTTTGAAATTTTTATAAAAATTGTCAAAAGCCTCTATATCTTTTCGACGGGAAACACGTTAGTATAACCTAGAGTCCGCTGTTTTTGCTTTTCCTGGAAAAAAAATTCAGTTGTAATTCCAAAAAAATCCCACATTTCCATGTCAATTTATTTTTGAACGCCAACGAAGCGCAGTTCATCAGTGACCCATACTTAACAAAGCAGTTTGAAGCTCGAATGTTAATTACAATTTTTTTTTTAATTCTCAAAACAGTTGTTGGGCTTATGTCGGAAAAACCGGTTACTCGTCTCAGACAGTCTCACTTGGAAGACCAGGCTGTGTTGCAAAAGGAATAACAGCACACGAACTTATGCATGTTGTCGGCTTCCAACACGAACATGCACGTACTGACCGCGATAAATACGTGACTATATTGACACAAAATATCCAAAAAGGTAAATGAATTTTGGGGCTGTCTCAAACAGTACACCTGTCTTGCAAAAACAATTTTGAGTTCATTGTCAGTTCCGCTTTGACTGCGGGTTGAGGTGGTATTAGATATTTTTCTTTTGGAAATCAAGCATTACAAAATGATATATATAAAACAATTTAAATGCATACGGGTTCAACTAAAAGGTATGTTTTTAATGTGAAATGACGAATGTGTTTATGTCATTTTGTGTGTCGTTTAACATCGACGCCATGAATTGACAACATAACTGAAATTATTGATTACAAAAGTATCATGCACGGAAAATACTACTCACTGCACTATATAATAAGGGTTCAGTCCCTTTAAGATGTTTGGCATTTCTAGTGAAGTTTTTTGTCATATAACAGGCCGGTCGTAGTTTTTTAGGATCTGCACAAAGCAAAAGAATTATCCAATAGTTGATATCTGACTTGTGCTGTAAAAACGATCCTTTTGACGTTTCACAATATAGAAAACGCGCATATATATAACATGAATTTTGTATTTTCAAAGTTATTTACCTACGTTTTATTTCCATCTCGATTTTTTACTACAGATATGAGACCAAATTTTGACATCCATTCAAAAACGAAGAACTTGGTTATCTACGATTACAACAGTGTAATGCATTACAGCAAAAATGCTTTTTCAAAATTCCAATATCTTCCCGCTATTCAAGTAAGTGAACAAACATACAATTAAGTATTCATCGAAAAAGCCTAAAAAACAAATTAAGACCAAAAAATTGTTTCAATTCATTTTTAGATTTATCCGAAACGAAAACCGGAACCAGAAATCGGCCAAAGAGACAGAATGAGTCCCTACGATATCGAAGAAATTAAATATTTGTACGAATGCGGTAAGTGTTATCAGTATACGAAGAAAATAGCGTAGAAATCCACACACGATGCACATAGGCGATCTCAATTAGAAATATTTTTTCTGTGCATACATTTGTTAATCTCGTCGCCGAGGCGCGGTCCCTCTGTTCCCCTTGCTGGAGAAAAATAACATTTCTGATTAGGATATATTCTTATGATGAACGTAGCAAGCAATAAATAACATGCTATTATGTACACATAAACACCTCTATACACGCCGTACTATATATTAACTTTCTATTCAAATTACACACAGAACCTGGAACCTATACACGGTGTGGCAAAGATTTTATTAATGAAAGAAGTGATTCATTTGCCAGTCCACGTCATCCACTAAGTTATCCAGCTGAAGCACATTGTACTTGGAAAATTGTTGTACCAAAAGGACTCTACGTCTCTGTGACATTCACAAATATTGATATTGAAAGTGAGTATGTGTTCCCGAAATATTTTTCGTGAGAATATGTTTTGTTTTGTTATATGGGCGGCGGTATTCATTTAAGAATTATGAACTAAAGCCAGAATTTATGATTCAGTTACAGTTGTTGTATATCCTAGCGAATTGATTTCCGTAGAAAGCCGTATAGTATTGAACTGACATTGAAATAATTGTTAAACGTCAAAGCTATAAATACAAAAAATTTGACTAATTTTGAAAAGCGTTCTATCTCCATCTCAAATAATTATTCTTATGTACTTGAAAATTGTAAGAAATTTTCTGATAACAGCGATTGAATTTCATTTCTTGCGAAACAGGTTCGAATCTGTGTCAGAGAGACGCAATTTTAATTCACGACGGAGAAAATGCAGCAGCACCACGCTTAAAGGTTATTTGTGGAACTAAAACTTCAGCTGTGACAGTAAGTTTTTTTTTGTCAATGTCACATTTTTGCTAATTTGTTGTTTTACTTAAAGTCAAGCAACACCAAAATAGATCAGCAGATTTCTTCTATTGATTTCAATTTTTAACTAAATACTCAGATAATATTTTTACTTTGGTTGATAATGGGAAGAAGTTACATTTCAATATATATCAGTATTAAGTTTTATTTCTGCTAATTGGTTATTTTATTCTTGATAGCCTCAATAATTGATCAGATCACACAACATTGTATCAAATTTGTACAAATAGTGTTTATAATGAAGCTATTTCAGTATTTTTTTATGAAAATATTTTCTAAAATGCGCTCGTTTTTCAGGTCTTGAGCACTGGAAATACAATGTTCATCATGTTCACCTCAGATCCAAATAAAAGCAGTTTTACCGGATTCAAAGCAACTTTCAAACAAAGTGAGCGTTTTTCAAAAATTTGCGACTGTTGGAAACTTATTATTTTGTTTAACATAAACCAATGACGGATTGCTCCTTGGTGGCTCAATCCATCAGTTGCTTACATCAAACAAAATAAAATGAAAAAATCCTATACCGATTTCTTACAATACCAAAGCTTTAATTAACATTATCCAAAATAATTTTGATTCAGAATTCTTTCGTTATGTAACTACATTTACAACTATTTTTCAATTGGCTGTTGTAGGACATTTGTCCAGCAAACTTTGATTGATACGAAGCGTTATTGATTATTTTACACCTCGAAAATGTTACCTTCAAAAAGTCATATGTGTTGGCAAAAATAATATAGACTATGTAGCGATATTTTCTTATTGTTGTAATCAAATACTTTGACACAAAATGGTTGTGGGCCACTCTTTTTTGTTTGAATTTGTAAAGAATATAAAAATGATAGAAAAAGGAATTATCACTCGAGGGTCAATAAAAGCCATGATGTCTAGAATGCAAGTAAAATACAAACCAAATTTCACGATTTTGACATTTCATGATATTTTCTCTCTAAAAGTTAAAAAACAAATTGGCGCGAGAAAAGTTCCAATGCAAAAATGTTTTGCAGAATTTACAAAATTCGACAAATCCTAAAACCATTTAATAAACAAATATTAAAATATCGCATGTCAAATCGAAGTTCCTATAACTGTATAAACTGAAGGTGATCAATTCCACTCATTTTATGCGTACCTGGGGACTTCGAGGCGGAATCTATTTGTTTCGAGGCTTATCGTTAATTGAACAAAACGGATTTTTGATTTGCTTTGAAAGCTTGGACAAAACAAATCATAGGGGGAATTTTCTGATACATATTCGATGGATACACAGCGATTAATTTAAAAAAAACAAAAAAATTATCTCAAAACTTAAAATTGCAAATGCGAAATTTTAGCTTTTTAATTCTGATCTAGCCTATCCTTATTTAAAAAACGAAACACGTTTGCTTTTTAAGATGATTCAATATTAAGGCCCTTTTAAAAAAGGAAATTTTCATTCTCACATATTTTTTTGTTCATCATTGTTCAAAAGTAATACCAAATACCATCGAAACTCAAAATATCAGACTAAAAATTATTATCCAATAAGTGCCAGTTTGCAAGCAAAAGTTTTTCGTGGATTATCTCGAATAATTTGTTAAAGACTAAAATACATGTTAGTTTAAAAACATTGTGCTCTATTAACGCGTATAAATCCGTACGGTTTTGACAAATTAAAAACCGTTACAGTGATAAGTCTATATATTGCTGACATTAATATTATCTAAGGACATATTTCGTTTGTTGGTGATGAAAACTCATTGATTCACCAATTTCTATATCCACATACTTTGGGAAAACGCTTTTGCTTGCACATTTTGGATGAGGCTGCTAGGCCTACTGACTTTGTCGAAAAAATTTATTTACGCCGATATATTTGACACAAAAGCACCATTTTTTCAATTTCAATGGTCATACAATTTGTATAGACAGACATACTAACTACATATTCAAAATTCTATTTTAGCACATGCAAAAGGTGTAAGACCACGACCGTTTACCGTTCCGGTTCTACCAAACATAAGCGGAGCTGTAAAAAACTTCAAGTGTAATTTCGACGACGGAATATGTGGAATGACACAAGATACCTTGGATGAATTGGATTGGATTAGGTACAGAGGTGCAACTCCCAGTCAGGGCACTGGACCAAGCATGACCACACCACGGGAAGCGGTAAGTTCACCTTACTTGAAATTTCAATTAAAGTAAAAGTTAAACTTTAAAAATGGAAGTATTTGGTTGTATTATAAAATAAAAAAAATTCGAGCCAGGTTTCCTTACCGTGCGTAGTTTGGGTTATACTTATATTATATTTTCATAACAAATTTTCCACAATAGAATTTGTTTATTTGCAAAGTTGTTATGTGAATTGTAATTTGGCAATTGTGCGCTGCGACATTTAAAGTAATTTTGCCCATTATGTTAGATAAAATAAAATTACTTTCGTTTCATAATTGAATACCAATAATTTGTGCATCCACAATTTATCACATTTTGTTTGGGAAAAAAGAATAAACTAGATTGATTTACATCGGGAATGGCGTCTTTGGAACATGTACAATATACCAGGGCACAGACGCGAGTAGCATGTAATTATGGCTAACACTACAACATTCCGCAAAGTAAGCACAAATGTTCAGTCAGAAAAATGCTTAAGCAAGTTTTGTTAAGTATGGGCCATCGATGGATCGCGTCGACGATAAGTGGTCCAGCTGTGACTCATGATTGACAAAATATAATTTTTTATTGGAATAATGGTCTTTTGTATTTGAACTAAAACGCAAAAATATATAAATAAGTTCACGAAATACGATATACCGGCGAGAGATATCTCTTGGTCGATTGCGTTGCTAAATTTATGTCCATCGAACAAAAATGTCGGACAGACGCGTTGGCCAGTGAGAAATTAACAAATTGGCATTTTAATTTATAAGCTGATTTGTTGATAACTGTTTAATAAAAGAGAAAATGTTTTTGGTTGATGAGTTTAACGTTGGACGACATAAAAATGGCGTGACCGGGCCATCGTATTCGTTTTTTGTTTACATTTGGATGTTTGTTCAATTTATTATTTCGCTAAACTTGGGTTTCGATATAGCATATTCAATAATGTAAAAAGGATGATATACTAAATTGATCAGTAAAATCGCAAATACCGTATTATTATATTGATAATAATGTTTGGTGTTCACTAGAAATAATGTCTGCAGTAAAATGCAGATTGTGTCAGTTACTGCAATCGCTTATTGTTGACAAAACATCGAATATCTGATTTACTTAATTTATACCAAACGCACCCGTCCGCTGGGACATATGTTCAAAATATTAAAAAAATAATAATAAAAATAAAATAACAGAGACGATCATAAAAGTAAATTTGAAAAAAACGCCCAAAAGAGGTGTTAAATTTCCTCCTACCTCCTTCATAATAACTAACATATACTTTTATATTTTGTTCACAGGCCATTACATGTACGTAGAGTCCTCCCTCCCATCAAAAAGTGGTGATACAGCAATTTTACGAACACCGTGGATGACACGAGAAAGGGCATCTTGTATTCAATTCAGTTACCACATGCTTGGATCATACATGGGCACATTGAGATTATACGCTTTTGAGAAAAGGTAAAATTGAATTTTGTTAGTTTGCACTTCTCCTAGGCCATAATTTTTATAGATGTTTTCCTGGATTCCTTTTTCGAATTGTAATATTTAACTTTTTTCCATAGATAAATATTTTTTAAAAGTTGCAGATTTTTATCAGAAAATGAACGCTGCCCATTAAATATATCTAAAATTAATAGCTGTAACTGACCATGTAAGCAAATGAGTAGCTTCAACGGATGGCGATACATAAATATCCTGTCTTAATATTTGTTAAAATTACCAAGTTTTGATAAAGATTAAATGTGGCAATTTAACTCGGTAAAGCTAAGAAACGTTTTCTTGATGAAGGTCGAGACTTTTAATATCCTCATTGAGCAATATCCGCGCACAGAAAAAATTTCACGTAACTAGTAATCAAGCGTAGAATGAAAGAAAATTCACGTTGATTTTCAAAACTTAGTAATAACTTTCCTTTCTATATCATTTGAGAATTTTTACTTTCTCAAGTATAATCCACATGTTAACATCGTCGGCGCGATCCATCAGTGCCTCACGTCTTAAGAAAAAATTTTTGAGAAAACTATTGTCAAGTAAGCCAACACGGATTTGAACATGATTCCTAGAGTAACAAAGAAATTAGTTGGCAAAATATTCTACCAACTTCTAAACAATTTTCATATTTATTTTGCAAATACATTTCAGAAAAAATGATAAGTATGGGCATGAAGTTTTGTTGTGGGAGAAGCATAGTAACCAAGGAAACCGATGGTTGACAGAATCAGTGACGTACAGACCTAAACTTAATGTGGAGGTAAAATTCATATTAAAAGTATTTCTAATTAGGTATCCAGTATTTTAATTAAAAATGCTGGATTTGGATTATTTTGGGTTTTCAGTTCATATAACATTACCTAACTTGATAGATTCCATGTTGCAAACTATACTTTATATTTTGATGAAATATTTATCATATCGTTCATCTTCATTTTTAATAACCGATATTTGTCTGACTATATTTATAAACTATTATTTTCACAGAATGTGCAATATTTCTGGCAAGCTTACGTCTTCTTCTACCAATCTGATTTTGGTCTCGACGATATATTTATCAACAACGCAGCATGTAGTCTTGCTTCCAGACCATCCACGACCAGAAGAGTGGTACTAATTAGTCCAACTACGCAGCCAATTGTTCGTAAACCAACTACAACGACAACCACAACGACCAAAGCGACAACTACTGTACCAACAACAATACCGATACAGACTTCGCCGATTGACGGTAAGATTAATTTGTATAGAAATTTACCTTTTTTTGAAAAGTAGTTGGAAGGTAAAAGCTACAATTTCGTACTTTTTTAATTATCAGAACGAAAAATTATTTTTGCATACATGCTACGCGTAAAAAGTCATAAAATATATTCAGGCACGCAAAACACCAAAATAACGCGATTCCCATTCCACCGTAAGCGGTGTTACTGCGTTATTCTATAGAAGGGTTTTGCTGAACGACTGTTATTCTATTTATGCCATGGCTGAATTCAGGGGTCCGATTCAACAAAATACGCAGTACTTGATTGACATTTGCAAAAGTTATGTAACACAAAATTGTATTTTATGTATTCCCTGTATATTAGTTCTAACCGCATTTGGTTTTCAATGCGACCAATACTTCTAAGATTACGATGTACCGGTATTTGTGAAATTTCCTACAGTTGAAAACTGTATTGGACTCAAGTCAAAGTTCTAGGTTTAAAAGCGTCAACAGAAACATTTATGGAATACCAATATGACATATAATACTCAAATCATAGGTTAAGTTACAGCCGTTAAAGATTTTCAGTTTCAAATGCGTTTTAAAAGTTATAATGTTGAATGTCAAGTTGGTATTTTAATCTTATGGGGCTCGAAGTTGAATCACTTGTCACGAAAACAAACAAATAAGCACAGCAAAGATAGTATTATCTCTGGAATGAAAAGTGTCTCGGTCATGCTTTGATATGGCTTGATACAAAACTTAATTTGTAAAACAACCATGAATTTCAAGTTTTTGGAAAATAGTGGCCAATGCCAATGTACGCTTATTGCGTCGGTTCAATATTGGGTCATACTATGACCCAATTTTGAACTGACGCAATAAGAGTTCATTGGTCATTATGTACCAACAATTTCAATTCGAATTTTAGGCATCCGGTCAACAAAAAATAACCGAGTTTTTTGTTCGCAATGGCGCATATTTTATAATCTGGTTTGGTCGCTTAGTTTCAATAAAAATAATAGCATAAAAAGATTTAACGTAACAAGAAAATAACTACCCGGCTTAAACAATGTCACGCCCGGGGCTATCTTCCTTCAAACCACGGCGCAAATTGGGCATAGTTACGTAGCTGGCTTCTTCGATTTTCATTGATAACAATTGTCAATTTGTCGCTTTGAAAGTCTTGAGATTTTACGATATCGATGCAATGGTGTTCATTATTTTCCGAAGTAAAATTGATAATGAACTTGGCTCACGAAATCAATATGAGATGACCTGAATTCAGATTTATGGCTTAGGAAAATTTGATTCGTTTTTTTGCTCTTAATAAAAAAAATTCAATTTCAGAGGTTGAAGATGGTTTCTAATAATCGAAATCTTCGAAAGTGAGGTTCAATTAAATAATTTTTCCTGTCACGCTTAACAAGCATGAGCCACAGATGGACCACGCCTTGGTGACACGATCCATCTGTGGCCCATGCTTTGCAAAACATTTTTGACTATGATTTGATTAGAAGACTTGTTTCGATCAGCACTGGGTTTAAACGATCATTGCCTTCCCGCACTATTATTACCTTCAAATCAACATCTTTTTTTCCCCTCTCGAATAGGCAAACTATATTACATATCAATACCAGTCAAGGTTAAAAATGCAATGTACAAAAAAACCCTTAACGTTTAACATGATTCGCAATTCGAATAAATAGTTGTTTGAGGCCCACTCATTTGATGCGTTGAAAACAATTGTTTTATGATAAAAGCATGTTTCATAATATATTGACAGTCATTGTTATGAGAAACCAAACAAGTAAAAAATATTATCACACGCACAAATACAAATTTTCGCCTATAATCGTCACAAAAAGATGTAAAAAACGCCGATCTACATGATGACTCACGGCATGTAATGTTGGAATTATTCCATTAATTGGCTTAAAATGGCTTTATCAGCAATTGACAAGCCTATGTAGTACAATATTATCGCATACTAATGTTTGAATTTTTTCTTTGAATCAATATTTTTCATACTTGAAGTATCAACTTGAAGTACAAAAGTAGATTTGAAATAACGTTTATTATTCTTAACTTTTGGAAATTTCAACATTACCAAGAAAAAAGTTATTGTTTATTACCGGATACTAGAAAATAGTTTGTTGTGTAAGAATGTCCTTATAAAATAATTGACATTTTGCAAGAGAATCAATGTATTGACCAAAATTTTCATTATAAAAGTTGAAATAAAAACAATAAAAATAAAATCAATAATTTCTATAAAGCTAAATGACAAATGAAAATTAATTTCATTCAATTTTATACTCAACCTCCAATCCTATTAATACGTCACCTAAACCGGCAAGTGCTTATTTTTGTCAGATGATAATCTCGCCCTTTGGCAAATTCGTACGTACAATTTACGTCAAGCTATCATTCGATCCATCAATTTATTGTCAATTTCATTAAAAATAGAAAATTATATCACATTTCGTAATCAAAAAACGATAAAATACACAAAAGTGCATTTTTATTAATTCGCTCAATTTTTTTAATGATACTTCGCTTTTGGTAATTTAAAGTGGAATTATTCTAAATCTAGTTTTAAGCGAATACCCTCGTACTGGAATGTTTAAAATAACTCAAATATTGATTGGTTATATCATAAAAATTGCCAATAAAATACTTTCAATATTCTTTGAATATCAATCTTTCATTGGTTGCTTCTAACCCTATTTAAATGAATTTCAATTAAAATATATGTAATAATGATAGGAGGAATCATAATTTCTTGTGCTCAGTTAAGTAATCTGTCATTTCATTATTATAATTTACTAGATTGTTCTTATTGGCAACAAATTCAGTTGAATATTTTGGCAAAATAAATTTCGGACATTTTCAATGAACAGGCATGCGAATTTTATAAGCAAACACGTGCAAACGAAGGAAAAACAAGTTCAAAATACGAATCACGTCATTATAAAACTATCTATTTAAAGTTTTCGTCTAATTGCTTTATTTTGGCGGAAGACGGCTTTTTCATTTCCGAATACCATTGCCTAAAATCAAAATATGTACAAATATTCACAACCATGCGTGACACACACATTGGTCGCACTCCAAAAAGTGCGATCCATGTAAGTGTCATGTACGGGGTGTGAATAACAGCCATCTTAATTTGGACAGTGATAGTAGGAATTTGAAATATGATGAGCCAAACCTGTATAAAAAGCAGCCAAACTTAATTTGGTAAAATTCCCCGAAATACACTTGCGTGCAATCGTGATCACCACCGGAAGCCCAAAATTTTAACTATTTTCTGGCATTTTTTTCTGCAAAACTAGGGGATTATGTTAATGCAATCTTTACAAAAATGACAAATTTCAATGTTTTAGGGATTTTATGAATCAATTGATATTTTCGAAACAACGTTTTTCGCATATATATCTGACAGTTCAAGTACAAATCATTAATTTAATGCACGTTATTTTCTGTAAAAGTCTATTTTAAAATGACCGGAACGTTACGTAATTTTAAGGTAATGCAAAAATATATAAAAAAAACTTTTGTTACGTCAGTCACGGACGTAACTTCCAAATTTTTACTTTCATTTTTTGTACTCATTCACTTGAATACCAGGGTAATATCTACAGAATTTAGGTCATTGTGAGTGAGACATAATCAGTAAATCCCGTCAGAAACGACTTTAGCGATTAAGATTGGTCAAAAACGAACAGTTCTCTTCAATTTCATATCTAATCAAAAATTCAAATTCTACCAAATGTATTTTAAATCTAGGTGAAATAATGCTTTTTGCTGTTTTTAGTGTATTTCCGTTAAATTTAAAATAATACATTCTCCGGGAATTTAACTACGAAAATGCTAGTAAATATTTTACCAAAATCAAAAACATGTTAAAATATTGTTGGGTCATAAAAACCTGATTGACAATGATGTCATCACATCTGTTTGGAAGTAAATAAGTCACACCAAAACCAACGAAAAAGTGATATAATCAAAGGTATATTCACTTTGTTTTTCCACGCCTAATTATATGTAACCTAAACAAATTTTCGCGAAATTGTCGATTTAGTCTTAAAGTTATTCAGATGAAGCTACTCTGGTACTATCATACCAAAAAAAATATATATATATGCCATCGGAAGAAAAAAAACCCAAAAATTAGGTTTCAGAATTATCCAATTGCGTAAAGATTAAAATATTCGTTTTAAACGTCTGGTAATAGAAATGAATATAAACAAAGGCCGATACAGCATGTTATTTCGGGTAACAGTCGCCAAAATAACGGAGACCCGTTTATAATATAATTTGATCACATCAAATCTTTTTATATAAACAAAACTTGAATATAGAAGTAAACAAACAAGTTATCAAGAATTATGCTACTATGCCAATCAATAACTATTTATTGATAAGCTTCTTCTATTTTGTGCGATTCGTATGTGACGTGACGTCGGTTGGATTTTGCAAGGTGAATGAGTTCGAGTTATATTAATGACGTTCACAAAACACGTAAATGACATATAACTTTAAAAGTCGTATTTGTTGGAATATGATGCTTCCAAGAAAAATTTGTATACGTGCCCAGAGGTTTTTACAAAAAACTGTTTTTTGGTAGTTTCATCATTAGAAGTTTAATAAAAACGTTTAAAAATTTTACGTCTCTATTTTGAAATTTCCTATGTGAGATCACGTATATTTTCTTTGAGTGTATCGTATCGGTGAAAACTACTTACCGTTGAAAAAACTGTGCCCGGAGTTTTCTTTGCAATGTAGTTGAATTAATTGTTTACATTTTTTCAATTAGAAACATTCTGCGATTTTGATTCCGGATTATGCGGCTGGACGCAAGTCACCACTGATGATTTCGACTGGATCAGAGCAAAAGATGGAACCCCAAGTCACAACACTGGCCCGAATGGTGACCACACATCAACATATGGTAATTATTATTCTTTCAATATATAGACTATGCAAGTTGAAGCTTTTGCAACTATAAGGGTTAATGTCAAAATATTTATCTGTGTCTGCGTTTAATCTACGTAACATATGAATCATGATGACGGTGTCAACCTGAAATTCCTGGACCAATAAGTACATTTGCTCTGCCATACACTACTACCTAAGCCTAAAAATCTCAAAGTAACACCAAAAATAAATATCAGCATAATATGCTCATTGACATCCGTTTTGGCCTATTTTACCTAAATTTTATTTGCAAATAAGAAATGTCTATTCATTAATTTTTTACAGGTCACTTTTTGTTCATCGAGGCTTCAAGCCCACGGATAGAAGGGGATGTCGCACGTTTGCTCTCACCAAGATTGACAACCAAGCCCCATTGTTTGCATGTTTGGTATCATATGTATGGTTCTCAAATTGGTGGAATCTTGGTAAGAAAAGTTTGTTTTTGTGCACATTCGTACATTTGTTCATTCAGCATTGTTTTGTAATTAATTATCATGAATTAATTTCACAGATAAAACAAATTACCAATGGTGTCGAACAGAAATTGATTGAAAAAATTGGCAACAAAGGTGACAAATGGCTTTATACTGAAGTTGATATTATTACACCGTCCGTGAAAACTATACGCAACGGTAAAAGTGGTAAATGGCAAAGCGAAGAATACACGCAAGTCGCAATTGACGGAGTGAGAGGGGGTGGTTACCCTGGTGATTTGGCTATTGATGACGTCAAGATTACATCAGCACCATGTGGTAAGTAGTACAACGGCGTTAAATTCAATATCTTCGATGTACTTTTCTTTGTTACCCATTGTGAACAGCTAGAATGGTCGCTGTAACTCGAGGTGGGCCCATTGGCGCAACAATAGGTGTTCAAATATGTTTCCGGAATCATTGTATACATCAATCATAAAACTAATATGCTATATATATTGTAGACAAAAAAGTTCAGCTTTGTGTCCTTTTATTTCAAAGAACAGTCAGTCTAGAATTTACTCAAAAACGTTGACCAGTGACAGTCAACACGTACCGTAGAAGCTCGATATTTTGAGCAGAAAAAAAAAACAATATTCCAAAACATGCAAATTCAACGACCGAATTGGCCAGTAGTTAAATACCACATCAAGTTATTTATAACCCGAGACGTAGGATTGAACGGATCCGCTTTCGCATGACACTCCTTTGGCTTACTCTGCTAATAAACTGCTTGCAAGACGTGGACTAATTTAGCATCCGACGTCCGGTCAGAAATGTAATCCATATCTGTAATCGGAAAACGCCTTTTTTGCTTGTGTACAAGAAGGCTTTTCATAAATAAGGATATAGAAATGTACATATTATTGACCAATGATTCTTGCCGCTGTTTCAATAAACCAATACCATCAAAGACTACTAAAAAAACACCGAAAATGGTGAGTTTTCTTTTAGTTAAGAATAAATTTCCGTGCCCTCATATAACACGATTTTCACTTAATGCGCGTTTCCGCGTCCATCGAAAATCATCAATGGCATGGATTCAAAAGTATGAATGTTAAATTGTATTAAATGGTTAAATAATATTAGAAAAAAGAATGATAAGATTCTTGAAAAATCGTTCTATTTATCTGCTATATTTAAAATATATATTGTAGATACTCATTCCCGTAAAATATTGATCTTATCTGCGGTTGAAATTATAGACTATAATGGCCAAGAATTTTACATGCCAGATATGCAAACCTGTGTGTGAGCTTACTTATTTGTTTTGAATCCGATATCTTAGTTCTTGACAATGGTACCCGTCACTGTTTCCTTGCATTGCATATTTCTTTTATTATTAGCAAGAAAATAGCAAGAAAATGTGATCAAATGTATTAGCATTTATCACCTACAATTTTCTTAAAAACATACTTAGATGATTTTACCTTTTTCACGCAATTTATCTGATTATTTATCTACTTGGTCTGAAGTCTTGTCTAACGAAATGATAGCTGTTAGACTACTTTTCTGATAAAATACCTATACTTAATAAGTATATTTTAGACCTATGTTTAGTGTGGACTTGCTATTAATATAGAATTTTAAGATATAAACAACAACAATAAAAATATAGTTTAGCGTCCACATGAATACAACCTCCAATTCTGAACGGTAAAACCCAGTTTAGCAAAACACCTGACAAATTGGATATAAACCATTGAAATTATCATCATTGAACCCTAAATTAATCCCATTTAATTGCAATGAAGACTAATTGTGGGTTAAAAAGGAAATTCTAAGTTGTAATTGAACCGATTTGAGCAGATATTTTATTGATGTTAATTATCGATTATGAGCAATTTGAAGTAAAGTACATTGTGGTAATTTGGGGTTTGTACTTTTTCGAATTTGGCCGGTAAAAAAATACGATATAAACGGTCCAATCATCTATAAACCTAACTCGAACACATTTATTCCAGTACTTTGAGAAATTGTGTCAAAATCGTCAAAACTATTTTTCAAACAATCGCACTTTCGAACTTTTTAAATATTTCTGAGAAACATTTACTGCACGGCAATAAATCTTCATTACCCGTCGGTAATTTTTCATTTTACATCCTAATTATGACGTTACGGATATTTAAAAAATAGCATTTTGGAGGATCTTGAGATGATACGGAAGGAAATAAGCATATTTCTAGCGATATCATGTGTCCTTCGACAAACTACTTACAGGCGCTATTTTGAAAGCCACTCTTATACGGTTGTCTAGAAATACAATATATATAATGGTTATCACGCCGTGAAAATGCATTCTGAGGCCAAACTCTCTCTATTTCTGACTACTATCATTTTATAATATTAAATACTAATCTTGTCAATATTGATCACTGATGGATCGCGCGGTCCATCAGTGGCCCATGACATTTTGATTGGGCCGGAGGCAAGTTACGTTGAAACTCCACTTTGCTTGCGGTATGCTTTTACAAAGTGGGCGAAATGACGACATGTCATGATGATGTCATAATACATAAGGCAACACGGATGCATATCCGTAAATAATATGGCGATCAATGTACTTCAAAACAAGCATTATACCATTTGTTGCGATGCTTAAAATAGAATTATGTACTGGGTAACAAATTCTCCTTAAATAGAGAGATTTGGCATATAGGCTATTCAAGTTTGTAGCATCAAGATTTGTGGAATATTCTGTAAGATCGTGACCTTGATCATTTCCGTGAAGAGAACGCAAGGAGGCGGTTTTTATCACTTAAGTATATAGCATCCACTCAGAGTACTTTTCAGGAAGGCTTTTCCTGGTAGATGAAACTTAAAATTTAGAACACGGTCACTACCTGTATTTCCGTGTAGTATCTGTTTTATGCCTAGATTGAATTTGATAAACGCTTTTGATGATGACGTTGAAAATGCGTAATTTGTAAATCTCTTTTAATCCTGTATATATTTAAATGATTGTAAACGGTGGGCACCTATGGAAGTGGGCGATTTAACTAAAATATCAAAGAAGTGATGATTTTTCATAAATTGGTTATTCGTAATTTGGCCTTCCTTCCAGTTAACCCAATATGGACATTTTTATTCATTCTAAAGAATTTTCATTGGTACATTTCATTTTATAAAAATATTGATTTCATTAATCTAATGAGAAAATCATTTAAATGTTACGTGGGTTATGATATGTTGGAACAAAATACGATCTTCCGCACTAGTTCAAAGTTGCGGTGCGGTATTGCGTCATTTTGATCACGCATAATTTCTTTTTGCGTGACCAAGTTTACCTACTTATGACGCATATATTTTGTATTACGAAACGTCTTGAAATTCTCAAAAAATGTCGTACGATTTCGGAAATACGTCAAATTTGCATGGAATTTTAGCGACCAAAGAAAAATCATTAAATTTGAGAAAAAAAATCGAGATTTCCTAAAATCGTCGGGAAACCTTTAGCCTTTGGCTACATGCAAAGCATAAATTTAATAACGTAAAACATAAAAAACATTTCATTTACTGATAGAAGATGTGCTTACGACGTCATTAAAAACAGAACTTGCGTCATCGTCTTTTCGTTCAATAATGAATTATAATTAATAGAAATTGCTCTACAAAAAAACACAAAATTCTCATACAAAACCACTGGTTCCACATTTATTTCATCAAATAACTTACTTCTTTTTAAGTTTAATTAAACGAATTTTCAAAACCACATCCTAACGATCAAAGATTTCTCATTCAGATATATTTGATCGCATAGGTTGTTTGAGGTTTTCTGATAGAATATCATTAGTTTTGCTAGGACTCATATATAGGAATAAAGAGCGGGTCTTCGGAAACGTTCAAAAAAAAAAACGCCATAGTCGTCTGCATTTGAACATTTTCGAAGAACAGCTCAGATTTATATATATTGGTTCTGACAACATCACATTATATTCAGTGTCCTCACCAGTCTCGAGACCTAAATTAACGACTCAAGTTCGAGAATTTTCGTGCGATTTTGACAAGAAGGATGATCTATGTGGCTTCACCAACGGAGATGCAGATAATTTTGACTGGGTTCAGCAAAGCGGAAAAACTCAGAGTGGAAGTACTGGTCCTGAATTCGATCATACTCAGGTGAAGAATTTTATTTGAAATTCGACTTGTTTTAAAATAAATCAACGAATAATGACTATTTTCAGCATAGTTAGTACGAAATTTGGGTTGAAATATTCGAAAGTATTCAGTTTCTTCTGCGTGCAAAAAGCATTCGAATACATATCAGTATGGCGATTAAAAAAATGAACCTCTATATGCAACCAAATGTGCACAATTTCGTAACCTCTATTAGAAAGGTAGTCTAACATTATTTTATGAGAAAATTGTATCTGCTTGATACAATTTTTTCTGTAAGATAATCAAAAAATCCTCTTAATTCCGATTACGGCAATCTAATTAAAAGTTTATTTGACATTAAAAAGTACTTAATGCTTAAACAAACAGATTTTCCAGATTTACGTGTTTGACAAAATTGACATTTGAATTTTTTCACTTAAAAATGATTTATATGATTTTCGAACCGAAATTGCCACAAAATTTGCATTAATATTGGAAAACGCCCCAATACAAAATTTGTCATTTGATTTTTCGAATTTGACTATTTTTTTTGACGGTAAAGTTTGTATGAAAAATGTTTTCATTTTTCGATTAAATACATTGTTTTTTTGAAGTCAGTTATGAGCCAAAGTTTCCATTTCCAAATTACATAAAACTTAAATATTTTAATAATATTTTTGCGGGTCTTTGCTTTTCTAACAGCGTAAATGTCTATTCAGGGTGATGAAACTGGATACTACTTATACACCGAGGCATCATCTCCAAGGCAGAAGGGAGATAACGCTACGCTTGTTTCGCCCAAACTTGCATCCGGAAAATATTGCGCTCGATTTTACGTCCATATGTGGGGATCCGGCATGGGAGATGTTCGGGTAAGTCATATACATGATATACCAGCAAATATAATGTTTGTTATATGAATAAACAACGGATATGAAAAAAACGAAACGTGGTATGTAGCTCTAAAAAGTCATCAAAGTCATCGAAGCACTGGACTCCAACACGATTATTTTCAGGGGTGACAATAAAAACGACCGAAACTGGGAATTTAATTTCATTTATGTTCATATTAGACTTAACAATATCTAATTTGAGTTCAAAATTATTTAATTTGGATACACTTAGTCTGAACTTGCATGTATATGCAGAAATACAATAGTTATACAATTAGAAAATATCCAGACACAATATTATGACTGTAATCATTAAACTAATCGTAACAACAATAAAGAAAAATTTGCGTCCGTAAAACTAATGTAATATAATATGTATGTGACCCAATGTTGGGATTTTTATCTAATAAAATAGAGATAAACAGCAATAATCGTTAACAAGACCAGACATGCACAATTAGTTTTGAATAGTTCATTTTCCGACGATGGTCATTTGCCAATCGAATATTAATCGGGTTTTAGCACCCACCCGGCGAAATAATTATTATGAGAAATAGTGCTCATTTGGCAAATGGTATTTTATAAACATCATTGAGATTAATAGGATTTCCTTATGGCTTACTTTGAACGGTACTCAAAATTCAATATTACAATAAAATAATGTTTCCAAATTTCAGACAAACGAAATTGCTGATGTTTGACCATATTTTGCTATTTTGCAACAAAATCGTGATTCATGATGATTTAACAGCGTAAAATTTGGCATATATCGTGTTTTTGCGAAATATTGAATCAATTTATAAATAATCAAAAATGGAATTACTGTCAAAAGAAATTCTTGAATACCTGATATTTTCCAACAAAAACGAGGTATCTCTCCATACAATATTGGGTTTATTTAGTCTCATCACATTAAAATGTAAAACGCAATTATTCTGCATACAACCAAAAGTTTTTGTGGCTCCAAAAATAGTTGCTAGAAATTTTCCATTTTCTGAACCGCGATTTATATAATAAATATAATAATTTATCAAAAATGGATTTTCGCCAGTACATCTCCAACTTAGTTCCAGTCACGAACTTTTACAGTAATGAGTACTTTTGGCACTTTCCCCAGACAAAAGCTTATTTTCTAGTTTCAATCGGATGTCGAAGTCGATGGAATGCTTAAATAAATGTTGGGAGATCGATATGTAAAATAATGACATTTCAGCGATGCATGTAAAAATGTCACGTGCAGGATATTTTGTCGCAAAATTTTCGTTTGCAGTAATGTTGCATAGATATGATTGCTCAGTCGGAAATATGTTTTGGTAAGCATGAGACACTGATGAATCGCGCCGTCGAGGCGCGATTCATCTGCGCCACATGCTTAACAAAATGAAATTTTGGATTGGGATATGTTTACCCTATAAATTCAACTATTTAAACTATATCCCGGGGTCAATTTTTACAATCAGACAGGATTTGCAATCGCATCCGCATGTTTAATGTCGAAATTGGTCTAAAATACGAAGATTGAAATGTCAAAGTTTGTACTCTGACTAATTTGCAAATTATTAATGTGAAATCAGGATATATGAACAAAAATTGACACAAAATAAACTTCGGAACAAATGAAAAAAATATCCCCCAAATGCATGACATAATATAGCAATATTATTTGCATTTTCAAATAACAGATTTGGCTCCACAAAGACATGTGGTTATGATAGAAATGACTATATTTGGTCTGAAAATGACACAAATAACTTTTTCGCTCAAGTTTGCCAAAACATTGACAAGACATGACATATTACCATGTATACCTCTAAATATATAACAGAATTTAACAATTAGTTAATGCAATTTGACTATTCAATTCTTCCCGTACAAAAAAAAACGTTTTGCGGAAGTGTATCAAACTAATTGGTATATTAACGAAGTACGATATGAATATACAATAACTTTTGACCTCTAAATAAAAACAAAACCAAGAGGCAAAGCATTTTTAAATTCAATTTCAACGTATAAAAGATTTATAGGAACAATGAATGAAGCCTGCTAATTTTGACCCCGAGGCTACAATTGAGACAAAATGATTCAGTTTTAATAAAATGTTTCGCACCTTTTATTTTAAAACAAATCAATTTTTATCTTAAAGATAATTTGACAGTATGATTTAACTTGTACCAGCTTAGACATTCGAGCTTTAACATTAACCGAGCTTTTACAAGCTTGTTCCACGCTTGTGAAAGAATATATCTTGCGTAAAGAGACAAGACAATTATTGGAGAATATGCAAATAAACATGTGCCAGAATGATAAAATCGTAAAATTGGATATTACGGGGAAAACTTATTTTGAAAGTTAAACTGGCTTTGTTTAATAATATTAAAATTTTCCCAGACCTCGTATAACCTTTTTTGTACGCGTTTTTGTGTAAAAAAGTTAGTTGGCGCTTGCCAATAGTAGCGAATATAAATTGTACGTGCGTTATTCCAATAAAAATGTGAAAGTCTTGTCTTTAGTTGGTTAATCAATTTCTTGTTTCACTGATTGATTTTCCGTAAGATTACAATAATGAAATAATACACCAAAATTATTTGCAGATATTGCACACAAGATGGCCTATATCTTTTTGTGATTTCATGAAAATTTTCATTTAATTTAATTACATGGCTGAAAAATTGAAATTTAATCCAGTAAGACAAAGTTTAAATATTTTTATATTGTGATAAAAAACGTTGATTTCGAAAAATGGGGATATTTGATAAAGTGTCTTATTAATTTTTCTTATCAAAATTCGCTCAGAGCAAGGTTGCATATGAAAGCCTTCTGAAACTACTAATATGCAAATCGCTTTGTAAGTACAGAAATGAGAAAAAAGGAAACTTTATATCCCCAAAAGTCATTTTAAAAACGGAATTTTGAAGCCCTTTAGATCCACACGATCAGGAAAGCAGTTATGAAGACAATTGGTCCTGAAGATAGATGTTCGTACGAAACTACTTAGTAAAAGCCAAATATTAATCATATTTGTACAATATTGATACAATGGAACATATTCGTCCAAGAAATTTTTGAAAGAACAATATAACGAACTGGAAAGCGAAACAAACATTTGATTTGATTTGAAACTTCCCCTAAAGTTAATTATAATAATTTTAACCGAATTCCGACACAAAATAGCAATAATTTATCTCGAAACGCACACATAATTAAATGTTGTTCAAATTAATCATGTATGCGTGGACAATAACAAAAAATTAAAAATACCGTTGCATGTAATATAGATTGTGAATTATTAATGTTTTTATTTACGAATCAGACGTATAAATATTCTACTCCTCCGATTTCCCTTTAAACGATATTTCAATTTAAAAGATATTTTGATTTAAAGATAAATTTTCTTGTAGGTATACACAACAGAATATATGAATGGCCGAACCGAGAATCGCCAAAAGCAATGGGGTATGTCCGGTACACAAGGAAACTCATGGATAAAGGGAGAATTTGAATTTGAAACTTCTATTAACATCGAATACGTGCAATTAGAATTTGTTGGAATAATCGGTCATACTTTCACCAGTGATGCTGCTATTGATGATATTACTGTTGTGCAAGGAAAATGTAGCGAAGCTAATATTGGTAAGTTTTTCCAAATGTTTAAAATGTTTTTGCTGACAAATAACTGATGACTGATAATTTTTTTTGCACAAAAAGTCTTATATGAATCAACTAATTTTAGCTCTTTTACATCTCATTATTAAAAGTTGCTGCAAACTTATTAACTTTCCAATAATTTGAAAATTCGATTTTTAGCAATAAGTATAGCTTCATTACTAGATCCCATCCGATTGATCACAATTATGTCTTCTTCAATGCAGCCTCTGGAAAGACGACTGTGCCTCCCAAAACTACGACACGTAAACCTACTACAACCACCACTACAAGAAAAACAACGACAACACGAAAACCAAAGACGACAACTAGAAGAACTACAACTACAAGAAAGCCAACAACTACCCCTAGACCTACTGCCATCAAAAAAACAACCAAGCGAACAACTACTACTAGAAAACCAACTACAACTACTAGAAAGACTACAACTACAGCAACCACAACAACCCG
Source organism: Styela plicata (assembly GCA_963675895.2). Classification (NCBI taxonomy): domain Eukaryota; kingdom Metazoa; phylum Chordata; class Ascidiacea; order Stolidobranchia; family Styelidae; genus Styela; species Styela plicata. The sequence goes on along the minus strand of OZ023144.1, from coordinate 3,291,583 downwards.
AACAACTACAACTAAACGTACTACTACCACACCACCAACTACCACTACTAGAAGACCAAGAACAACAACCAGACGTACCAGAACAACTAAAAGGCCTAAACATACAACCACAGCAAAACCAACCCCAAAGAAAACTACTACAACACCAAGTACAACAAGACCAAGCAAACGAACCAGGCCGACTAAACCAGCTCTTCAGATTGGCCGCGTTAGACCACGAAGACCGCAACAGAAACGGCCAACAACAACGACAAAAAAAACAATGACTACTACACCTAAGACTACAACAACAGTGGCAACCAAACCATCTGCATCTAAACCAACCGGTACGAATACAGAATTTCCTTAATCATAAACAATTTTTTTTTAAATATTGTCAAGTCATTGGGCAACAAAATCATTAAATATAACCAATTGTAGATTTCAATATTTAACAAGGCCCAGGATGTTATTTCACTATACCCTAATTTATATTATACAGTGGAGTTGGTTAATAACCTTAATGTAAAAAAAATTAATAAATCATTTTCTTTGGAACATGTTACATCAAAGTTCCGATTTGTTTATCCTGTTTATCGATTTTAAAAATATAAATAGTAGCATATACCCCGATATCATTACAAAAATCGTCTCAATTATGCCGTACAAATGCGGCATATGAATTTTTAAGAGCATTAAATCTGACACATGAATCCGAAATATGAAAAACATCTGCTAAAAATATTACACTGATCAGAAAATAACGGTTGTATCTAGTTGAACATTACGTGTTTCCCAGTCAGAAATATTTTTACTTTAAGTATGAGTCACTGATGGATCATGCCGCTTAAGTACGGTCCACCTGTGGCTCATGATTGATGAAATACAATTCGCTGATTGAGCTTTTCCTTTGTAATGAAACCCATGGTTGCATGTTGAGCCAAAATTTCGAGTTTTGTAGATGACGTCACAAATCGTGACACAAAGAGTGCTTTAAAGTAAACAACAATAACATATTTGACCGCAGGGCGATGTCGTTCAGGTGAAATATAATAGAGAAAATAAAATTTCTCCAGAGTTGTGAAAATAAACATGTTTTAGAAAACGTAGCAGAAAATTGATTTCTGGTACTGAGTATTTTGGATAATATTGAACTATACTTTTTGTTCGCTATTAGCATTTTGATTTCCTTGCTAAATTATATCATTTTTATCACCAATACTCTTTGGATACTAATAGGCAATGCCTTTCTCAGATTTCAGATGTGACTTTGAAGATGGTGTATTGTGTGGAATGCAGCAATATACAACCGATAAATTTGATTGGTTAAGACATTCTGGAAATACCCCCAGTTCCGGTACAGGACCAATCAACGACCATACTCTCGGTTCCGCCAAAAATGGTAATTATCAATTACTGCTTTACTTGCTATTGTCGGACGTATGTTGACATATATGTCTGTTACACAAATATGGGTTTCAAAATGTGAATGCAGAAATGCGTTCCATTCAAGCATGACTTGCAGATGGTCCGCGCGGCGGAGGCTCGTTCCTCATAAGCACCCGCTTGAATAAAATTGCTACTTGAAAATTCTGTACGAACCAAAAAATCAAGGATTTTAAAATAACCGATTGACGAATAGGCGATCTGGAACGAATTGACAAACATTTTTTCATTTAAGTTTGATAGCCGTTTTTATGCTTACATTATGCATTGTTTTAGGTCACTATTTATTCATCGAGGGAAGCAAACCAAGGGTAGCCAACGACAACGCCATTGTCACTACACCTGTTTTGTCAGCCATGCCGAAAGAAAGGTGCATTGTATTCTGGTACCACATGTACGGTAATGGAATCGGGAAACTTCGGGTGTATTCGGAATTGTCGAGAACTGGAAGGTAAGTTTGGTGGTGGGATTTTTTGTGAGTTATAAACTATCTCAAATGACCTCAAAATATCACTGACCATGAAACAAACTGACATATTTTGTTGGTACCAAAATTTGAGAAAAAAAAATGTAAAACATTGCTAATCCAAATATCTACTAATAAAAGTTGGTTCGTTGCATAAGTAAATAAATGATGACCCTCAAAAGTGATATGATTGATATTTTTCATTCTTCCCGCTTTTAATTAGTTTCCGATAATTACTATATAATATTAACTTTTTACGTTTATTAAGAAACCAAAACTGTCGATGTCAAATTTTGAAATTGAAACCGAGTACATAAACAACATTATATAATTATATTTACTTGTAGGTCATTATGCAATTATTAAGCTATCCAATCTCATGCTTGTTTACTAAAAATAGCCCACGTTACTTCTGGTTTTACGCACGCGAGATTTACGCGTTAAATGTCGAATATCAGTTGCGCATCCGTGCTCACGAGTAGGTAACTACTTTGGTTTACTTTTACATATTTATGAAGCGTTAAAAAAACAATTCTGGAGATCGCTAACAAAGTCTATCTGACTATTAAAAATGGTTATAAAGGTTTTGTCATCGAATACACTGAACATTTTTCTGATATACATCTTTTTGCCACGTAATTTGACATCTATAATACGACAAAATGTAGTTCAAAATTTTTATTTACTTCGCTATTCATTTCGAAAAAATTTGTAAAATATGAAGTTAGTCATCAAAATTGCCTAAATGTCAAATTGAAAAAGGTATTTGTTTTGACCAAAAGCTTGTTCCTTTGTTCCGTTATTAAATTAGCGAAACAATGGTGTTTAGATATTGGTAATAGTCATTTGTAAAAAGCAAAAACGCAACACATTTTTATGTGGGATGATTGAGTTCATATTAGAAGTTTTGTTCCGGAATTTTGTATGGAATGAGTTTGATAATCCATAAGAAGTTCCTATCCCAATCAATAAAAATAATCTACGCATATTTCTGAAAGTGGATTATTGATGGATAGCGGAGTCAAAGCGCGGCCGATTTGTGACTCGTGCACAGAAAACTAAATTTAAAAAAAGTTCTGGCATAACAGCTTTTTTACTTTATCATATTTTTTTCCAAACGTAATGCGGAAATAGTCACATTCACAATCCTGTCCAAAACATGGAATGTGTAAACCACCGAGCAGGTGATTCGAAATCACATTAACGCATAATATATTATTATATGATGCACAAAAGAATAAATACAAACTATTGAAATTTAATCCAGAAATTTTTCGCGGAAGTTGATATTGCTATCAGAAAAACGTTTTTGTGGTTCTGATAATATCTTGAGAAAATACTTGAAATACCTGAACAGCATATAAAAAATTGTGTATTGCAAGCTATATCTGTAACATTATCACGATATGAGCTGTTTTATGGTGTAAAATGACATTAAACACAGAAATACGTGAAATAAAAACACCTTTCGGCACTACACAGACTATCCAAAAGTGCTTTAATTGTGATTGTAAATAAACTGCAATCTACAATAATTGCTCATCATTGCGAAAAAATAGTAACCAATGGAAAATAATGTAAGACGTATTTAACATCGGAATACAAGTTTCTATATGTATAAGTTAATATTCAATTGTGTAACATGATCATGATAAGTTTTTATTCCTTCCGAGTTTTTTGCACATTCGAAAATAGAAATGGGTTTTATTAAAAATTCTAAAACATAAAATCATTTAAATATTGGCACACATATAGCATTATGAACTCTAAGCATATTGCCCACGACAGAAAAAATATTAATTTTTCATTCGTTCTCTTTCATTTAGTTTCAAGAAATTCAGCAAAGCACCCTCAAAAGTAGCAGTGACAAGTCATGTTGAGTTCGAACTCAGTGGCGAGAAAGGAAATGCCTGGAGAATGGCCCGAATAAATGTTAAACGCAGTGTTGCCAGCACATCGGCTAGTTTGAGATTCCATTTCGAGGGGGTCAGAGGCCCGAAATTTAGAAGTGATTTGGCAATAGATGATATCTGTATCACTACAGGCCCGTGTGGTATGTGCATTTTTTTCTATTCGAATTAAATATCTGTATTCAAAACCTATTGTTTTTTCGGCAAAGCCAACATTTATACTAAATTTTACCTTTAAATCATGAACTTGCCGCGTACTCAGAAATGGTATAATCGGATATTCGAATTCTTGGAAAAGCCTATTTTTGAACGTGGTGTTTTTACATTTCGTTTTAAATAAATGTAGCAATATAATTTTGACGTGATTATCAATCGCTGGTGGAAAACAATTTCATTGTATAATTTGTTAGGTCCACAATCAGCGTGTATGAAACAACTATCACGAACAAAAGCTGCCAGGCCAACAAGAAGACCAATTAGACCAAGAAAACCAAGTCGCGCGACCAGAAGACCAAAAGTAACAACTCCCAAGCCCAAGCCAACAATGAAGGTTGAGACCACAACAAAAGCAGTCGTCCCATTGAACACATTGGAAAACGAAATGCCATGTAAGTTATTTCATTATTTCGCAATATACATATGCTGCTTGATGCTCTTGCTGTACGTGAGGCCCTAATCCATTTTTAAGCAATGCTATTCGAAGATGCATTCATTCCGATTCGAATCTTGAACTGAGAAGTAGTAAGAGGGGAGGTAAAAAACTGCGGTCTTGGATACACTCATATTCAAAATAAACTATCATTTTTTAATCAATTTTGTGCTTTTAGGCAAAATATAAATTGGCATACCAGAAACAGGTTTTTTTCCTTTTTTTTCAAGATAATAAGTCGGATAATCGAAGTGTTTAAACCGCATTTTCTCCCATAAAAATCCAGATTAGCACCGCGACGGTATTGTGACGAAAAATGCTGTTGTTAATATTATCATTTTTTAATCTGAGATGAGACAGAAATTCACTAGCCTTCCTCACAGAAAAATATATTCAATTATTTTTACTTAAAGATAACTTCAATTAAAAAATTTTAAAATGAGGACATAAATTAAATAATTAAAATGAGTCGCGAAATTCTGGAAAAATTTCCACGTTTTCACAACTAAAGAGCAGTATACGTTCGTCGCACCAACACAAAGTCAAATTTAGGGAGTATTCAAGATGTTCGAATTAGCATAAGGCATGCTAATCTTCCTGATACAATTTCTAATTATCATCCGCACCCAGAATAAATTTTCATTTTGTCAGCCACAGGCTGGGCGGGATCCCTTATTAACTCGTGCAAAAAAAATCCTTTGGAAATATTTATGATATACCCAATTGAAGTTACAGTAACGTTGTATTCTACAAAACTGACTTTGTTATCCGTAGCATTATCGCTTCTTGATAAGTTGATAAGTGAGCTTGGCTTGTTGACGTTGATTCGCGCCGATGAAATCAAAATACCGTAAGTTGCGCGCGGCGAATTGACAGAAGGCGGGAAGTGTTCAAGCGTTTGTGGTTTAATAAAAACACCGAGCGAGAACCTCCCTAACACAGGTTTATTATTTTTAACTATTTCAGTGTGTACATTTGATTCCGTTATCAAGAAATCGAAAATCAAGGCGAATATTGACAGCGGTAATGATGTATTATGTGGGTGGGAACAAGACATGAACGATGATTTTGACTGGACAAGACACACAGGACACACCCCTAGCGCGTCAACCGGTCCAAATGGAGACCACACATCTGGAAAAGGTATAATCATATTTAGTACCCGTAGCTTATCTTTGAAAAACAGGTCATCATACTGTGACGTATGCACTATAGTCTGGAACTAGACTTTTGGTTTGCCTCAAAACAAAAATGTAAAACCTGCACCCAAAAGCCCCACGCGTTGATATGTATTAGCCTACAAATAAAAGTTCGGGATTTTTTGACTATTAAACTTTATCATTTCGAACATTTTTAAATTTTTGATCAAAAGTTCATCTATAAAACTGATATTTGCAGGTCACTACCTATTCATCGAAGCATCCGCACCAAGAGCTGCAAACGATGTTGCCGTGTTAAAATCGAAGAAATTATATCCAACGCCGTATTGTGTGCAATTGTTCTACAGTATGCATGGGGTAAGTGTCCGTCCTTAGATTTGATTTTTTGCCCGAATGAGACTTGGTTTGTGTGTACTCAGTTCGCCCATTCAATTTCTGACTTGAAAAATTAAGATTGTTTGACATTCAGATAATCATATAATGATGTACATAATGGAAAAACTTTCCTGCATTCTTTCTATTATTCGTCATATTATCCAGCAAGAAATCTTATTTTATCCAGTATGAGAACCATCGGCGCGCTCTATCAGTGACACGCATAAAACAAATTTAATGAATTTCACCAATATTTATGTGATTCTGATGCTAGTCGTTTTACAACTCATAATTCGCATACTAGTCATTTTCTATTCAAACTAAAATCCTATCTTTCCGAATTGAAAACGTAAACATTATTTCCACAGTGGGGAATAGGAGCTTTGGTCGTAAGATCACAACAAGAAATGAGGAACAAACCAAAGACAATGAATAATCTAAAAATACTGAAAGGTCCTCAAGGAGATTCATGGGGAAAGGTTCAAGTTAACTACAGACCTAGAGGAAGCGTGAAGGTGGGTACTTTTAATCAATTTTACTTTTCTTTAAGAAAGCAGTATCCCGATCAGAAATTTTGTTCTGTTAAACATGAGGTATAGATGGACCATGCCTAAGCGCCACGAGTGGATAAAATATTTTTGACTGGGAACATAAACAAGTGTTGTTAAAATGCTAAAAACAATGAATAATGAGAACATATAGCCTACTGATTTGCACATTCCGGCGAAAAATGAACGATTATATATAATTGCACTTTAAAGTATGGCTTTTTATCGAAGTAAAGAATTGTAAGAGAATCTTTGGTTTTTCAAAACTACTTATCCTCATGTAACTAGAATTAGGAAATGAATAAAGATGATAACAAATGTTTACAATACAATATTTCAATATTTCTGATATTCTCCAATATAAATCTTTCTATAATGTGATTTTTCATTTGCAGAATGTACAATTCCGCATCGAAGCAGTAAGAGGAAAGGATTACATGTCTGATTTAGCTATTGATGATTTGAGAGTTACGCCAGGACGATGTGGTAAGTTGGTTACTTTCGTTCGATAGCCGTCAAACAAACTCAATTATATAATCGAAGTATAATTTAGTATAATTCATTATCCAACAGCATGCGGATGTTATACGATTTTATTGCTTCATTTCCCTTGCCGAAGTTTGAAACCCCTCTCAGTCCGGTTAGGTATGTTTCATTTTTCTTTTCTTTTTTTCTACAGATGCCTGCTCGCGAACAAACAAAAAATTCAAAGACAGATTTGGTAAACAACAAAATTTTTACGCTGGATGTATACATGACAAATTGTTCTACGTGAAATGTTGCAGTGTAGCAAGTGATAAAATCGTCTACAAAAAAGTCACAAAATGTTCACCTAATTCGTTCCCGCCGGAGAAATTGAATTTCATGTGTCAATACGCTTGATACCGAATTCTGCAAAAGAACAATCGTATATCTTGACGCCATTTTTTGTCCAACGCTCGTGTACGTACCTAACATGGCGCCAAAGATGTCATGACGTAGAAGGAAAACCGTCACGCGAACTGTTACCCAGTCAGTATTATTTTGTTAAGCTTGAACTATTGATGGATCGTGCCATAAAAGCACGGTCCCTCTATGATACATAGTTAACAAACTGGGCATAGAGCGTAGGAGCGTACTTCATAGATTGCCGTGCTTATCGAGATTTTTGTCACATGGTGAAAGAGTAGACTGACATTTATTACTGAACCTTTTTTATATCAAAATCAATAACATTTAAATATTTTTTGTAGATTACGTTTAACCTATCGTGACGTTACTGCGGGTGACGATGTCATAATCTTGCAGAAAAATATATTGTTGCTGTCTTTCTTTTTTAATTTCCATTATGTTTGTTTTTGAACAAAATATGATGAGTCAGCGTGAATAATATGTATTGCAATATCACGGAGCGCAATGATAAATGAAAAGTATAATTAAGTAGAGACAAAAGGTTATTTCCATTTTAAAAATACCGAGTTTATTAAATACATTTAATACAATCACGCAAGCGAGTTATTTTTTCTATTAAAAATTATCAAAATATATTAAAAACTATCATTACCGCGCAGGGCGCGTGTACTCGACCTTTGACTTTTTGACACCATTCCATTTTTTTCTGTGTTTCACAATTCATCTTTGTTCCATTTTCAATATTCAATGTTTTTCATTCAAAGTTTATGTTTTGATTATTATTGAACTATACATAATTAATATTAAAACCAAATCAAAAGCTGATGTTTGTCCAAATCTTCTTAAAATAGTACAAAATGGTAACTCCGGGGGTTTTAGTGGTTCTGGAATATCCTCGAGATATTTATGAACTTTTAATTTGATTAAACTTATTTGAAAAATATAAAATTGATGTTGTACGTATAGGTCCACGCTGGTGGAACACGGTTTAACTACTACTTAATCTTAAAAATAATACCAGGAAATAATTTGGGCCTTGAAGTGATTATATTTGAACGGGAGCAATGAATTTTCGTCATCTTTCGTAGACATCCTGTACATAGTTGATTTTCCATTTTGTGATATGATATCAATTCACTCGTGTACTCAACACTATTGTCGAATTTTGCCCTCAAATGTTTTTCTCTCATTTTAGAATATCGATTTTATTAGTTTGCGTTGAGCGCGAAAATGAAACTTTTTTGAAACAATAAAAGATTATGGGATTTCACCATTGTTCCCCATTTATTTGTTGAGCCGTTACTTTTTTGCAAGATTTTATTTGTTTGCGCTTCGAAAATTAAGACGATATTATGCCAAAATAATCGAATTCAGTTTTATTTCGCCAGGAATGGACTGCTGGCCGAAAAAACAAAATTTCCGATTTTATTAATAAAATTGGTAGTTTCTGACAAACTAATGTATTCGTGAAAAAGTTAGTTTTAAGAAATGATGCATTTTTTACTATCGAATAATTAGTTGGATCTTTCCTTTTGCGAACCTTTCTCTCAATTAACCACGAAAAACTCTGCCTCGTCGAACATGAGCCATAAATGAACCGCGTCTTGAACACGCAATCCATATATGGATCATGCCCGATTGTGCCGTTGTTATGTTTCAATTGTATTATTGTCTAATAATTTTATAATACTAAGTGACTTTTTACATAAAGTTAATGAGAATAGAAATTTAAAAATATAAGAAATAAATCGTTGGATATTGTATCCCTCAGTAGAAAAATAACTTTATCTGTGTGCTTATACATATTTTGATAGAAGATTGCCACTTGTTTAGCGAGGTATTTTCCGAGATAAAACGGTGATATGACTGAGAAAGTTAGTTAGAATGGAAAATAGAAATGTGCAAAATAATATTAGAATATATCTGATCTCTGCGACCACGAAAACAGA